>JALIGU010000024.1:600000-1086563 GCA_023053565.1 Aquilegia eximia
TACGGACCGAAAATCGAGTAAATGCCGACCGAACGGACGGACATAAATCACGTTTTTACGGACGGAACGTTGTTTTTTCCCCTTAGAACTCCCCGTGTTAAGTAATGGAGTGTCTAGTCTCTTAGGTGTATCGTTTTCCATGCGAAAACATGTGTGTTTCGTCCACTCATAAGTTCGGAAAAAAAATCGAGTACATACCAAGCCGAATGTCCGAACAAAACCCCGTTGCCATGGTCCAAATGTTCTTAATTGGCCTTAAAACGTCCCGGCTATGTCTTGTCGATCTTGAGGTTTTAGAGTCCAAAACAAGTGAGTTTCGTCCATTTCCAAGTTCGGACCGAAAATCGAGTAAATACCGACCGAACGGACGGACATAAATCACGTTTTTACGGACGGAACGTTGTTTTTTCCAATTAGAACGCCCCGTGTTAAGTAATGGAGTGGCTAGTCTCTTAGGTGTATCGTTTTCCATGCGAAAACATGTGTGTTTCGTCCACTTATAAGTTCGGAACAAAAATCAAGTACATGCCAAGCCGAATGTCCGGACAAAACTCCGTTCCCATGGTCCAAATGTTCTGCATTGGCCTTAAAACGTCCAGGCTAAGTCTTGTCGATCTTGAGGTTTTAGAGTCCAAAACAAGTGAGTTTCATCCATTTCCAAGTTCGGACTGAAAATCGAGTAAATGCCGACCGAACGGACGGACAAAAATCACGTTTTTACAGACGGAACGTTGTTTTTTCCCCTTAGAACTCCCCGTGTTAAGTAATGGAGTGGCTAGTCTCTTAGGTATATCGTTTTCCATGCGAAAACATGTGTGTTTCGTCCACTCATAAGTTCGGAACAAAAATCGAGTACATACCAAGCTGAATGTCCGGACAAAACCCCGTTCCCATGGTCCAAATGTTCTGCATTGGCCTTAAAACGTCCCGGCTAAGTCTTGTCGATCTTGAGGTTTTAGAGTAAAAAACAAGTGAGTTTCGTCCATTTCCAAGTTCGGACCGAAAATCGAGTAAATACCGACCGAACGGACCGACAAATATCACGTTTTTACGAACGGAACGTTGTTTTTTCCGTTTAGAACTCCCCGTGTTAAGTAATGGAGTGGCTTGTCTCTTAGGTGTATCGTTTTCCATGCGAAAACATGTGTGTTTCGTCCACTTATAAATTCGGAACAAAAATCGAGTACATGCAAGCCGAATGTCCGGACAAAACCCCGTTCCCATGGTCCAAATGTTCTTAATTGGCCTTAAAACGTCCCGGCTAAGTCTTGTCGATCTTGAGGTTTTAGAGTCCAAAACAAGTGAGTTTCGTCCATTTCCAAGTTAGGACCGAAAATCGAGTAAATACCGACCGAACGGACGGACATAAATCACGTTTTTACGGACGGAACGTTGTTTTTTCCAATTAGAACGCCCCGTGTTAAGTAATGGAGTGGCTAGTCTCTTAGGTGTATCGTTTTCCATGCGAAAACATGTGTGTTTCGTCCACTTATAAGTTCGGAACAAAAATCAAGTACATGCCAAGCCGAATGTCCGGACAAAACTCCGTTCCCATGGTTCAAATGTTCTGTATTGGCTTTAAGACGTCCCGGCTAAGTCTTGTCGATCTTGAGGTTTTAGAGTCCAAAACAAGTGAGTTTCGTCCATTTCGAATTTCGGACCGAAAATTGAGTAAATGCCGACCGAACGGACGGACATAAATCACGTTTTTACGGACGGAACGTTGTTTTCTACCTTTAGAACGCCTTGTGTTAAGTAATGGAGTGGCTAGTCTCTTAGGTGTATCGTTTTACAAGCGAAAACATGTGTGTTTCGTCCACTCATTAGTTTGGAACAAAAATCGAGTACATAGCAAGCTGAATGTCCGGACAAAACCCCGTTCCCATGGTCCAAATGTTTTGTATTGGCCTTAAAACGTCCCGGCTAAGTCTTGTCGATCTTGAGGTTTTAGAGTCCAAAACAAGTGAGTTTCGTCCATTTCCAAGTACGGACCGAAAATCGAGTAAATGCCGACCGAACGGACGGACATAAATCACGTTTTTACGGACGGAACGTTGTTTTTTCCCCTTAGAACTCCCCGTGTTAAGTAATGGAGTGTCTAGTCTCTTAGGTGTATCGTTTTCCATGCGAAAACATGTGTGTTTCGTCCACTCATAAGTTCGGAAAAAAAATCGAGTACATACCAAGCCGAATGTCCGAACAAAACCCCGTTCCAATGGTCCAAATGTTCTTAATTGGCCTTAAAACGTCCCGGCTATGTCTTGTCGATCTTGAGGTTTTAGAGTCCAAAACAAGTGAGTTTCGTCCATTTCCAAGTTCGGACCGAAAATCGAGTAAATACCGACCGAACGGACGGACATAAATCACGTTTTTACGGACGGAACGTTGTTTTTTCCAATTAGAACACCCCGTGTTAAGTAATGGAGTGGCTAGTCTCTTAGGTGTATCGTTTCCATGCGAAAACATGTGTGTTTCGTCCACTTATAAGTTCGGAACAAAAATCAAGTACATGCTAAGCCGAATGTCCGGACAAAACTCCGTTCCCATGGTCCAAATTTCTGTATTGGCCTTAAAACGTCCCGGCTAAGTCTTGTCGATCTTGAGGTTTTAGAGTCCAAAACAAGTGAGTTTCGTCCATTTCCAAGTTCGGACTGAAAATCGAGTAAATACCGACCGAACGGACGGACATAAATCACGTTTTTACGGACGGAACGGTTTTTTCTTTCTTTAGAACGCCTTGTGTTAAGTAATGGAGTGGCTAGTCTCTTAGGTGAATCGTTTTACAAGCGAAAACATGTGTGTTTCGTCCACTCATTAGTTTGGAACAAAAATCGAGTACATACTAACCTGAATGTCCGGACAAAACCCCGTTCCCATCGTCCAAATGTTCTGTATTGGCCTTAAAACGTCCCGGCTAAGTCTTGTCGATCTTGACGTTTTAGAGTCCAAAACAAGTGAGTTTCGTCCATTTCCAAGTTCGGACCGAAAATCGAGTAAATGCCGACCGAACGGACGGACATAAATCACGTTTTTTAGGACGGAACGTTGTTTTCTATTTTTAGAACGCCTTGTGTTAAGTAATGGAGTGGCTAGTCTCTTAGGTGTATCGTTTTACATGCGAAAACATGTGTGTTTCGTCCACTCATTAGTTTGGAACAAAAATCGAGTACATGCCAAGCCGAATGTCCAGACAAAACCCCGTTCCCATGGTGCAAATGTTCTGTATTGGCCTTAAAACGTCCCGGCTAAGCCTTGTCGATCTTGAGGTTTTAAATTCCAAAACAAGTGAGTTTCGTCCATTTCCAAGTTCGGACCAAAAATCGAGTAAATGCCTACCGAACGGACGGACATAAATAACGTTTTTACGGACGGAACGTTGTTTTTTCCCCTTAGAACGCCCCGTGTTAAGTAATGGAGTGGCTAGTCTCTTAGGTGTATCGTTTTCCTTGCGAAAACATGTGTGTTTCGTCCACTTATAAGTTCGGAACAGAAATCGAGTACATACCAAGCCGAATGTCCAGACAAAACCCCGTTCCCATGGTCCAAATGTTCTGTATTGGCCTTAAAACGTCCAGGCTAAGCCTTGTCGATCTTGAGGTTTTAGATTCCAAAACAAGTGAGTTTCGTCTATTTCCAATTTCGGACCGAAAACCGAGTAAATGCCGACCGAACGGACGGACATAAATCACGTTTTTACGATCGGAACGTTGTTTTTTCCCTTTAGAACGCCTCGTGTTAAGTAATGGAGTGGCTAGTCTCTTAGGTGTATCGTTTTACATGCGAAAACATGTGTGTTTCGTCCACTCATAAGTTTGGAAGAAAAATCGAGTACATACCAAGCTGAATGTCCGGACAAAACCCCGTTCCCATGGTCCAAATGTTTTGTATTGGCCTTAAAACGTCCCGGCTAAGTCTTGTCGATCTTGAGGTTTTAGAGTCCAAAACAAGTGAGTTTCGTCAATTTCCAAGTTCGGACCGAAAACCGAGTAAATGCCGACCGAACAGACGGACATAAATCACGTTTTTACGGACGGAACGTTGTTTTTTACCCTTAGAACTCCCCGTGTTAAGTAATGGAGTGGCTAGTCTCTTAGGTGTATCGTTTTCCATGCGAAAACATGTGTGTTTCGTCCACTTATAAGTTCGGAACAAAAATCGAGTACATGCCAAGCCGAATGTCCGGACAAAACCACGTTCCCATGGTGCAAATGTTCTGTATTGGCCTTAAAACGTCCCGGCTAAGTCTTGTCGATCTTGAGGTTTTAGAGTCCAAAACAAGTTAGTTTCGTCAATTTCCAAGTTCGGACAGAAAACCGAGTAAATGCCGACCGAACAGACGGACATAAATCACGTTTTTAAGGACGGAACGTTGTTTTTTCCCCTTAGAACTCCCCGTGTTAAGTAATGGAGTGGCTAGTCTCTTAGGTGTATCGTTTTCCATGCGAAAACATGTGTGTTTCGTCCACTTATAAGTTCGGAAAAAAAATCGAGTACATACCAAGCTGAATGTCCGGACAAAACCCCGTTCCCATGGTCCAAATGTTCTTAATTGGCCTTTAAAATGTCCTGGCTAAGTCTTGTCGATCTTGACGTTTTAGAGTCCAAAACATGTGAGTTTCGTCCATTTCCAAGTTCGGACCAAAAATCGAGTAAATGCCGACCGAACGGACGGACATAAATCACGTTTTTACGGACGGAAAGTTGTTTTTTCTCCTTAGAACGCCCCGTGTTAAGTAATGGAGTGGCTAGTCTCTTAGGTGTATCGTTTTCCATGCGAAAACATGTGTGTTTCGTCCACTTATAAGTTCGGAACAAAAATCGAGTACATTCAAGCCGAATGTCCGGACAAAACCCCGTTCCCATGGTCCAAATGTTTTTAATTGGCCTTAAAACGTCCCGGCTAAGTCTTGTCGATCTTGAGGTTTTAGAGTCCAAAACAAGTGAGTTTCGTCTATTTCCAAGTTCAGACCGAAAACCGAGTAAATGCCGACCGAACGGACGAACATAAATAACGTTTTTACGGACGGAACGTTGTTTTTTCCCTTTAGAACACCCCGTGTTAAGTAATGGAGTGGCTAGTCTCTTAGGTGTATCGTTTTACATGCGAAAACATGTGTGTTTCGTCCACTTATAAGTTCGAACAAAAATCGAGTACATGCAAGCCGAATGTCCGGACAAAACCCCGTTCCCATGGTCCAAATGTTCTTAATTGGCCTTAAAACGTCCCGGCTAAGTCTTGTCGATCTTGAGGTTTTAGAGTCCAAAACAAGTGAGTTTCGTCCATTTCCAAGTTAGGACCGAAAATCGAGTAAATACCGACCGAACGGACGGACATAAATCACGTTTTTACGGACGGAACGTTGTTTTTTCCAATTAGAACGCCCCGTGTTAAGTAATGGAGTGGCTAGTCTCTTAGGTGTATCGTTTTCCATGCGAAAACATGTGTGTTTCGTCCACTTATAAGTTCGGAACAAAAATCAAGTACATGCCAAGCCGAATGTCCGGACAAAACTCCGTTCCCATGGTTCAAATGTTCTGTATTGGCCTTAAGACGTCCCGGCTAAGTCTTGTCGATCTTGAGGTTTTAGAGTCCAAAACAAGTGAGTTTCGTCCATTTCCAATTTCGGACCGAAAATCGAGTAAATGCCGACCGAACGGACGGACATAAATCACGTTTTTACGGACGGAGCGTTGTTTTCTACCTTTAGAACGCCTTGTGTTAAGTAATGGAGTGGCTAGTCTCTTAGGTGTATCGTTTTACAAGCGAAAACATGTGTGTTTCGTCCACTCATTAGTTTGGAACCAAAATCGAGTACATACAAAGCTGAATGTCCGGACAAAACCCCGTTCCCATGGTCCAAATGTTTTGTATTGGCCTTAAAATGTCCCGGCTAAGTCTTGTCGATCTTGAGGTTTTAGAGTCCAAAACAAGTGAGTTTCGTCCATTTCCAAGTACGGACCGAAAATCGAGTAAATGCCGACCGAACGGACGGACATAAATCACGTTTTTACGGACGGAACGTTGTTTTTTCCCCTTAGAACTCCCCGTGTTAAGTAATGGAGTGTCTAGTCTCTTAGGTGTATCGTTTTCCATGCGAAAACATGTGTGTTTCGTCCACTCATAAGTTCGGAACAAAAATCGAGTACATACCAAGCTGAATGTCCGGACAAAACCCCGTTCCCATGGTCCAAATGTTTTGTATTGGCCTTAAAACGTCCCGGCTAAGTCTTGTCGATCTTGAGGTTTTAGAGTCCAAAACAAGTGAGTTTCGTCCATTTCCAAGTTCGGACCGAAAATCGAGTAAATACCGACCGAACGGAGCGACAAATATCACGGTTTTACGAACGGAACGTTGTTTTTTCCGTTTAGAACTCCCCGTGTTAAGTAATGGAGTGGCTAGTCTCTTAGGTGTATCGTTTTCCATGCGAAAACATGTGTGTTTCGTCCACTTATAAGTTCGGAACAAAAATCGAGTACATTCAAGCCGAATGTCCGGACAAAACCCCGTTCCCATGGTCCAAATGTTCTGTATTGGCTTGAAAACGTCTCGGCTAAGCCTTTTCGATCTTGAGGTTTTAAATTCCAAAACAAGTGAGTTTCGTCTATTTCCAAGTTCGGACTGAAAACCGAGTAAATGCCGACCGAACGGACGGACATAAATCACGTTTTTACAGACGGAACGTTGTTTTTTCCCCTTAGAACTCCCCGTGTTAAGTAATGGAGTGGCTAGTCACTTAGGTGTATCGTTTTCCATTCGAAAACATGTG
The DNA here is from genome assembly GCA_023053565.1 of Aquilegia eximia. NCBI lineage: Eukaryota > Viridiplantae > Streptophyta > Magnoliopsida > Ranunculales > Ranunculaceae > Aquilegia > Aquilegia eximia. Next base: position 606,769 of record JALIGU010000024.1, read on the forward strand.
TGTTTCGTCCACTTATAAGTTCGGAACAAAAATCGAGTACATGCCAAGCCAAATGTCCGGACAAAACCCCGTTCCCATGGTGCAAATGTTCTGTATTGGCCTTAAAACGTCCCGGCTAAGTCTTGTCGATCTTGAGGTTTTAGAGTCCAAAACAAGTGAGTTTCGTCCATTTCCAAGTTCGGACTAAAAAGCGAGTAAATGCCGACCGAACGGACGGACAAATATCACGTTTTTACGGACGGAACGTTGTTTTTTCCGTTTAGAACCCTCCGTGTTAAGTAATGGAATAGCTAGTCTCTTAGGTGTATCGTTTTACATGCGAAAACATGTGTGTTTTGTCCACTCATAAGTTTGGAACAAAAATCGAGTACATACCGAGCTGAATGTCCGGACAAAACCCCGTTCCCATGGTCCAAATGTTCTTAATTGGCCTTAAAATGTCCTGGCTAAGTCTTGTCGATCTTGAGGTTTTAGAGTCTAAAACAAGTGAGTTTCGTCCATTTCCAAGTTCGGACCGAAAATCGAGTAAATGCCGACCGAACGGACGGACATAAATCACGTTTTTACGGACAGAACGTTGTTTTTTACCCTTAGAACGCCCCGTGTTAAGTAATGGAGTGGCTGGTCTCTTAGGTATATCGTTTTCCATGCGAAAAAATGTGTGTTTCGTCCACTTATAAGTTCGGAACAGAAATCGAGTACATGCAAGCCGAATGTCCGGACAAAACCCCGTTCCCGTGGTCCAAATGTTCTGTATTGGCTTGAAAACGTCCCGGTTAAGCCTTGTCGATCATGAGGTTTTAGATTCCAAAACAAGTGAGTTTCGTCTATTTCCAAGTTCGGTCCGAAATACGAGTAAATGCCGACCGAACGGACGGACATAAATCACGTTTTTACGGACGGAACGGTTTTTTTCCCCCTTAGAACTCCCCGTGTTAAGTAATAGAGTGGCTAGTCACCTAGGTGTATCGTTTTCCATTCGAAAACATGTGTGTTTCGTCCACTTATAACTTCGGAACAAAAATCGAGTACATACCAAGCCGAATGTCCAGACAAAATCCCGTTCCCATGGTCCAAATGTTCTGAATTGGCCTTAAAACGTCCAGACTAAGCCTTGTCGATCTTGAGGTTTTAGATTCCAAAACAAGTGAGTTTCGTCTATTTCCAAGTTCGGACCGAAAACCGAGTAAATGCCGACCGAACAGACGGACATAAATCACGTTTTTACGGACGGAACGTTGTTTTTTCCTTTTAGAACGCCCCGTGTTAAGTAATGGAGTGGCTAGTCTCTTAGGTGTATCGTTTTACATGCGAAAACATGTGTGTTTCGTCCACTCATAAGTTCGGAACAAAAATCGAGTACATACCAAGCTGAATGTCCGGACAAAACCCCGTTCCCATGGTCCAAATGTTCTGTATTGGCCTTAAAACATCCCGGCTAAGTCTTGTCGATCTTGAGGTTTTAGAGTCCAAAACAAGTGAGTTTCGTCAATTTCCAAGTTCGGACCGAAAACCGAGTAAATGCCGACCGAACAGACGGACATAAATCACGTTTTTACGGACGGAACGTTGTTTTTTCCCCTTAGAACTCCCCGTGTTAAGTAATGGAGTGGCTAGTCTCTTAGGTGTATCGTTTTCCATGCGAAAACATGTGTGTTTCGTCCACTTATAAGTTCGGATAAAAATCGAGTACATGCCAAGCCGAATGTCCGGACAAAACCACGTTCCCATGGTGCAAATGTTCTGTATTGGCCTTAAAACGTCCCGGCTAAGTCTTGTCGATCTTGAGGTTTTAGAGTCCAAAACAAGTGAGTTTCGTCCATTTCCAAGTTCGGACCGAAAACCGAGTTAATGCCGACCGAACGGACGGACATAAATATCGTTTTTATGGACGGAACGTTGTTTTTTCACCTTAGAACGCCCCGTGTTAAGTAATGGAGTGGCTAGTCTCTTAGGTGTATCGTTTTCCATGCGAAAACATGTGTGTTTCGTCCACTTATAAGTTCGGAACAAAAATCGAGTACATTCAAGCCGAATGTCCGGACAAAACCCCGTTCCCATGGTCCAAATGTTCTTAATTGGCCTTTAAACGTCCCGGCTAAGTCTTGTCGATCTTGAGGTTTTAGAGTCCAAAACAAGTGAGTTTCGTCCATTTCCAAGTTCGGACCGAAAATCGAGTAAATACCGACCGAACGGACCGACAAATATCACGTTTTTACGAACGGAACGTTGTTTTTTCCGTTTAGAACTCCCCGTGTTAAGTAATGGAGTGGCTAGTCTCTTAGGTGTATCGTTTTCCATGCGAAAACATGTGTGTTTCGTCCACTTATAAATTCGGAACAAAAATCGAGTACATGCAAACCGAATGTCCGGACAAAACCCCGTTCCCATGGTCCTAATGTTCTTAATTGGCCTTAAAACGTCCCGGCTAAGTCTTGTCGATCTTGAGGTTTTAGAGTCCAAAACAAGTGAGTTTCGTCCATTTCCAAGTTAGGACCGAAAATCGAGTAAATACCGACCGAACGGACGGACATAAATCACGTTTTTACGGACGGAACGTTGTTTTTTCCAATTAGAACGCCCCGTGTTAAGTAATGGAGTGGCTAGTCTCTTAGGTGTATCGTTTTCCATGCGAAAACATGTGTGTTTCGTCCACTTATAAGTTCGGAACAAAAATCAAGTACATGCCAAGCCGAATGTCCGGACAAAACTCCGTTCCCATGGTTCAAATGTTCTGTATTGGCTTTAAGACGTCCCGGCTAATTCTTGTCGATCTTGAGGTTTTAGAGTCCAAAACAAGTGAGTTTCGTCCATTTCGAATTTCGGACCGAAAATCGAGTAAATGCCGACCGAACGGACGGACATAAATCACGTTTTTACGGACGGAACGTTGTTTTCTACCTTTAGAACGCCTTGTGTTAAGTAATGGAGTGGCTAGTCTCTTAGGTGTATCGTTTTACAAGCGAAAACATGTGTGTTTCGTCCACTCATTAGTTTGGAACAAAAATCGAGTACATACCAAGCTGAATGTCCGGACAAAACCCCGTTCCCATGGTCCAAATGTTATGTATTGGCCTTAAAACGTCCCGGCTAAGTCTTGTCGATCTTGAGGTTTTAGAGTCCAAAACAAGTGAGTTTCGTCCATTTCCAAGTACGGACCGAAAATCGAGTAAATGCCGACCGAACGGACGGACATAAATCACGTTTTTACGGACGGAACGTTGTTTTTTCCCCTTAGAACTCCCCGTGTTAAGTAATGGAGTGTCTAGTCTCTTAGGTGTATCGTTTTCCATGCGAAAACATGTGTGTTTCGTCCACTCATAAGTTCGGAAAAAAAATCGAGTACATACCAAGCCGAATGTCCGAACAAAACCCCGTTGCCATGGTCCAAATGTTCTTAATTGGCCTTAAAACGTCCCGGCTATGTCTTGTCGATCTTGAGGTTTTAGAGTCCAAAACAAGTGAGTTTCGTCCATTTCCAAGTTCGGACCGAAAATCGAGTAAATACCGACCGAACGGACGGACATAAATCACGTTTTTACGGACGGAACGTTGTTTTTTCCAATTAGAACGCCCCGTGTTAAGTAATGGAGTGGCTAGTCTCTTAGGTGTATCGTTTTCCATGCGAAAACATGTGTGTTTCGTCCACTTATAAGTTCGGAACAAAAATCAAGTACATGCCAAGCCGAATGTCCGGACAAAACTCCGTTCCCATGGTCCAAATGTTCTGCATTGGCCTTAAAACGTCCAGGCTAAGTCTTGTCGATCTTGAGGTTTTAGAGTCCAAAACAAGTGAGTTTCATCCATTTCCAAGTTCGGACTGAAAATCGAGTAAATGCCGACCGAACGGACGGACAAAAATCACGTTTTTACAGACGGAACGTTGTTTTTTCCCCTTAGAACTCCCCGTGTTAAGTAATGGAGTGGCTAGTCTCTTAGGTATATCGTTTTCCATGCGAAAACATGTGTGTTTCGTCCACTCATAAGTTCGGAACAAAAATCGAGTACATACCAAGCTGAATGTCCGGACAAAACCCCGTTCCCATGGTCCAAATGTTCTGCATTGGCCTTAAAACGTCCCGGCTAAGTCTTGTCGATCTTGAGGTTTTAGAGTAAAAAACAAGTGAGTTTCGTCCATTTCCAAGTTCGGACCGAAAATCGAGTAAATACCGACCGAACGGACCGACAAATATCACGTTTTTACGAACGGAACGTTGTTTTTTCCGTTTAGAACTCCCCGTGTTAAGTAATGGAGTGGCTTGTCTCTTAGGTGTATCGTTTTCCATGCGAAAACATGTGTGTTTCGTCCACTTATAAATTCGGAACAAAAATCGAGTACATGCAAGCCGAATGTCCGGACAAAACCCCGTTCCCATGGTCCAAATGTTCTTAATTGGCCTTAAAACGTCCCGGCTAAGTCTTGTCGATCTTGAGGTTTTAGAGTCCAAAACAAGTGAGTTTCGTCCATTTCCAAGTTAGGACCGAAAATCGAGTAAATACCGACCGAACGGACGGACATAAATCACGTTTTTACGGACGGAACGTTGTTTTTTCCAATTAGAACGCCCCGTGTTAAGTAATGGAGTGGCTAGTCTCTTAGGTGTATCGTTTTCCATGCGAAAACATGTGTGTTTCGTCCACTTATAAGTTCGGAACAAAAATCAAGTACATGCCAAGCCGAATGTCCGGACAAAACTCCGTTCCCATGGTTCAAATGTTCTGTATTGGCTTTAAGACGTCCCGGCTAAGTCTTGTCGATCTTGAGGTTTTAGAGTCCAAAACAAGTGAGTTTCGTCCATTTCGAATTTCGGACCGAAAATTGAGTAAATGCCGACCGAACGGACGGACATAAATCACGTTTTTACGGACGGAACGTTGTTTTCTACCTTTAGAACGCCTTGTGTTAAGTAATGGAGTGGCTAGTCTCTTAGGTGTATCGTTTTACAAGCGAAAACATGTGTGTTTCGTCCACTCATTAGTTTGGAACAAAAATCGAGTACATACCAAGCTGAATGTCCGGACAAAACCCCGTTCCCATGGTCCAAATGTTTTGTATTGGCCTTAAAACGTCCCGGCTAAGTCTTGTCGATCTTGAGGTTTTAGAGTCCAAAACAAGTGAGTTTCGTCCATTTCCAAGTACGGACCGAAAATCGAGTAAATGCCGACCGAACGGACGGACATAAATCACGTTTTTACGGACGGAACGTTGTTTTTTCCCCTTAGAACTCCCCGTGTTAAGTAATGGAGTGTCTAGTCTCTTAGGTGTATCGTTTTCCATGCGAAAACATGTGTGTTTCGTCCACTCATAAGTTCGGAAAAAAAATCGAGTACATACCAAGCCGAATGTCCGAACAAAACCCCGTTCCAATGGTCCAAATGTTCTTAATTGGCCTTAAAACGTCCCGGCTATGTCTTGTCGATCTTGAGGTTTTAGAGTCCAAAACAAGTAAGTTTCGTCCATTTCCAAGTTCGGACCGAAAATCGAGTAAATACCGACCGAACGGACGGACATAAATCACGTTTTTACGGACGGAACGTTGTTTTTTCCAATTAGAACACCCCGTGTTAAGTAATGGAGTGGCTAGTCTCTTAGGTGTATCGTTTCCATGCGAAAACATGTGTGTTTCGTCCACTTATAAGTTCGGAACAAAAATCAAGTACATGCTAAGCCGAATGTCCGGACAAAACTCCGTTCCCATGGTCCAAATTTCTGTATTGGCCTTAAAACGTCCCGGCTAAGTCTTGTCGATCTTGAGGTTTTAGAGTCCAAAACAAGTGAGTTTCGTCCATTTCCAAGTTCGGACTGAAAATCGAGTAAATACCGACCGAACGGACGGACATAAATCACGTTTTTACGGACGGAACGGTTTTTTCTATCTTTAGAACGCCTTGTGTTAAGTAATGGAGTGGCTAGTCTCTTAGGTGAATCGTTTTACAAGCGAAAACATGTGTGTTTCGTCCACTCATTAGTTTGGAACAAAAATCGAGTACATACTAACCTGAATGTCCGGACAAAACCCCGTTCCCATCGTCCAAATGTTCTGTATTGGCCTTAAAACGTCCCGGCTAAGTCTTGTCGATCTTGACGTTTTAGAGTCCAAAACAAGTGAGTTTCGTCCATTTCCAAGTTCGGACCGAAAATCGAGTAAATGCCGACCGAACGGACGGACATAAATCACGTTTTTTAGGACGGAACGTTGTTTTCTATTTTTAGAACGCCTTGTGTTAAGTAATGGAGTGGCTAGTCTCTTAGGTGTATCGTTTTACATGCGAAAACATGTGTGTTTCGTCCACTCATTAGTTTGGAACAAAAATCGAGTACATGCCAAGCCGAATGTCCAGACAAAACCCCGTTCCCATGGTGCAAATGTTCTGTATTGGCCTTAAAACGTCCCGGCTAAGCCTTGTCGATCTTGAGGTTTTAAATTCCAAAACAAGTGAGTTTCGTCCATTTCCAAGTTCGGACCAAAAATCGAGTAAATGCCTACCGAACGGACGGACATAAATAACGTTTTTACGGACGGAACGTTGTTTTTTCCCCTTAGAACGCCCCGTGTTAAGTAATGGAGTGGCTAGTCTCTTAGGTGTATCGTTTTCCTTGCGAAAACATGTGTGTTTCGTCCACTTATAAGTTCGGAACAGAAATCGAGTACATACCAAGCCGAATGTCCAGACAAAACCCCGTTCCCATGGTCCAAATGTTCTGTATTGGCCTTAAAACGTCCAGGCTAAGCCTTGTCGATCTTGAGGTTTTAGATTCCAAAACAAGTGAGTTTCGTCTATTTCCAATTTCGGACCGAAAACCGAGTAAATGCCGACCGAACGGACGGACATAAATCACGTTTTTACGATCGGAACGTTGTTTTTTCCCTTTAGAACGCCTCGTGTTAAGTAATGGAGTGGCTAGTCTCTTAGGTGTATCGTTTTACATGCGAAAACATGTGTGTTTCGTCCACTCATAAGTTTGGAAGAAAAATCGAGTACATACCAAGCTGAATGTCCGGACAAAACCCCGTTCCCATGGTCCAAATGTTTTGTATTGGCCTTAAAACGTCCCGGCTAAGTCTTGTCGATCTTGAGGTTTTAGAGTCCAAAACAAGTGAGTTTCGTCAATTTCCAAGTTCGGACCGAAAACCGAGTAAATGCCGACCGAACAGACGGACATAAATCACGTTTTTACGGACGGAACGTTGTTTTTTACCCTTAGAACTCCCCGTGTTAAGTAATGGAGTGGCTAGTCTCTTAGGTGTATCGTTTTCCATGCGAAAACATGTGTGTTTCGTCCACTTATAAGTTCGGAACAAAAATCGAGTACATGCCAAGCCGAATGTCCGGACAAAACCACGTTCCCATGGTGCAAATGTTCTGTATTGGCCTTAAAACGTCCCGGCTAAGTCTTGTCGATCTTGAGGTTTTAGAGTCCAAAACAAGTTAGTTTCGTCAATTTCCAAGTTCGGACAGAAAACCGAGTAAATGCCGACCGAACAGACGGACATAAATCACGTTTTTAAGGACGGAACGTTGTTTTTTCCCCTTAGAACTCCCCGTGTTAAGTAATGGAGTGGCTAGTCTCTTAGGTGTATCGTTTTCCATGCGAAAACATGTGTGTTTCGTCCACTTATAAGTTCGGAAAAAAAATCGAGTACATACCAAGCTGAATGTCCGGACAAAACCCCGTTCCCATGGTCCAAATGTTCTTAATTGGCCTTTAAAATGTCCTGGCTAAGTCTTGTCGATCTTGACGTTTTAGAGTCCAAAACATGTGAGTTTCGTCCATTTCCAAGTTCGGACCAAAAATCGAGTAAATGCCGACCGAACGGACGGACATAAATCACGTTTTTACGGACGGAAAGTTGTTTTTTCTCCTTAGAACGCCCCGTGTTAAGTAATGGAGTGGCTAGTCTCTTAGGTGTATCGTTTTCCATGCGAAAACATGTGTGTTTCGTCCACTTATAAGTTCGGAACAAAAATCGAGTACATTCAAGCCGAATGTCCGGACAAAACCCCGTTCCCATGGTCCAAATGTTTTTAATTGGCCTTAAAACGTCCCGGCTAAGTCTTGTCGATCTTGAGGTTTTAGAGTCCAAAACAAGTGAGTTTCGTCTATTTCCAAGTTCAGACCGAAAACCGAGTAAATGCCGACCGAACGGACGAACATAAATAACGTTTTTACGGACGGAACGTTGTTTTTTCCCTTTAGAACACCCCGTGTTAAGTAATGGAGTGGCTAGTCTCTTAGGTGTATCGTTTTACATGCGAAAACATGTGTGTTTCGTCCACTTATAAGTTCGAACAAAAATCGAGTACATGCAAGCCGAATGTCCGGACAAAACCCCGTTCCCATGGTCCAAATGTTCTTAATTGGCCTTAAAACGTCCCGGCTAAGTCTTGTCGATCTTGAGGTTTTAGAGTCCAAAACAAGTGAGTTTCGTCCATTTCCAAGTTAGGACCGAAAATCGAGTAAATACCGACCGAACGGACGGACATAAATCACGTTTTTACGGACGGAACGTTGTTTTTTCCAATTAGAACGCCCCGTGTTAAGTAATGGAGTGGCTAGTCTCTTAGGTGTATCGTTTTCCATGCGAAAACATGTGTGTTTCGTCCACTTATAAGTTCGGAACAAAAATCAAGTACATGCCAAGCCGAATGTCCGGACAAAACTCCGTTCCCATGGTTCAAATGTTCTGTATTGGCCTTAAGACGTCCCGGCTAAGTCTTGTCGATCTTGAGGTTTTAGAGTCCAAAACAAGTGAGTTTCGTCCATTTCCAATTTCGGACCGAAAATCGAGTAAATGCCGACCGAACGGACGGACATAAATCACGTTTTTACGGACGGAGCGTTGTTTTCTACCTTTAGAACGCCTTGTGTTAAGTAATGGAGTGGCTAGTCTCTTAGGTGTATCGTTTTACAAGCGAAAACATGTGTGTTTCGTCCACTCATTAGTTTGGAACCAAAATCGAGTACATACAAAGCTGAATGTCCGGACAAAACCCCGTTCCCATGGTCCAAATGTTTTGTATTGGCCTTAAAATGTCCCGGCTAAGTCTTGTCGATCTTGAGGTTTTAGAGTCCAAAACAAGTGAGTTTCGTCCATTTCCAAGTACGGACCGAAAATCGAGTAAATGCCGACCGAACGGACGGACATAAATCACGTTTTTACGGACGGAACGTTGTTTTTTCCCCTTAGAACTCCCCGTGTTAAGTAATGGAGTGTCTAGTCTCTTAGGTGTATCGTTTTCCATGCGAAAACATGTGTGTTTCGTCCACTCATAAGTTCGGAACAAAAATCGAGTACATACCAAGCTGAATGTCCGGACAAAACCCCGTTCCCATGGTCCAAATGTTTTGTATTGGCCTTAAAACGTCCCGGCTAAGTCTTGTCGATCTTGAGGTTTTAGAGTCCAAAACAAGTGAGTTTCGTCCATTTCCAAGTTCGGACCGAAAATCGAGTAAATACCGACCGAACGGAGCGACAAATATCACGGTTTTACGAACGGAACGTTGTTTTTTCCGTTTAGAACTCCCCGTGTTAAGTAATGGAGTGGCTAGTCTCTTAGGTGTATCGTTTTCCATGCGAAAACATGTGTGTTTCGTCCACTTATAAGTTCGGAACAAAAATCGAGTACATTCAAGCCGAATGTCCGGACAAAACCCCGTTCCCATGGTCCAAATGTTTTTAATTGGCCTTAAAACGTCCCGGCTAAGTCTTGTCGATCTTGAGGTTTTAGAGTCCAAAACAAGTGAGTTTCGTCTATTTCCAAGTTCAGACCGAAAACCGAGTAAATGCCGACCGAACGGACGAACATAAATAACGTTTTTACGGACGGAACGTTGTTTTTTCCCTTTAGAACGCCCCGTGTTAAGTAATGGAGTGGCTAGTCTCTTAGGTGTATCGTTTTACATGCGAAAACATGTGTGTTTCGTCCACTCATAAGTTCGAAACAAAAATCGAGTACATACCAACCTGAATGTCCGGACAAAACCCCGTTCCCATGGTCCAAAAGTTCTGTATTGGCCTTAAAACGTCCCGGCTAAGTCTTGTCGATCTTGAGGTTTTAGAGTCCAAAACAAGTGAGTTTCGTCCATTTCCAAGTTCGGACCGAAAATCGAATAAATGCCGACCGAACGGACGGACAAAAATCACGTTTTTACAGACGGAACGTTGTTTTTTCCCCTTAGAACTCCCCGTGTTAAGTAATGGAGTGGCTAGTCTCTTAGGTGTATCGTTTTCCATGCGAAAACATGTGTGTTTCGTCCACTCATAAGTTCGGAACAAAAATCGAGTACATACAAAGCTGAATGTCCGGATAAAACCCTGTTCCCATGGTCCAAATGTTCTGCATTGGCCTTAAAACGTCCCGGCTAAGTCTTGTCGATCTTGAGGTTTAGAGTACAAAACAAGTGGGTTTCGTCCATTTCCAAGTTCGGACCGAAAATCGAGTAAATACCGACCGAACGGACCGACAAATATCATGTTTTTACGAACGGAACGTTGTTTTTTCCGTTTAGAACTCCCCGTGTAAAGTAATGGAGTGGCTAGTCTCTTAGGTGTATTGTTTTCCATGCGAAAACATGTGTGTTTCGTCCACTTATAAGTTCGGAACAAAAATCGAGTACATGCAAGCCGAATGTCCGGACAAAACCCCGTTCCCATGGTCCAAATGTTCTTAATTGGCCTTAAAACGTCCCGGCTAAGTCTTGTCGATCTTGAGGTTTTAGAGTCCAAAACAAGTGAGTTTCGTCCATTTCCAAGTTAGGACCGAAAATCGAGTAAATACCGACCGAACGGACGGACATAAATCACGTTTTTACGGACGGAACGTTGTTTTTTCCAATTAGAACGCCCCGTGTTAAGTAATGGAGTGGCTAGTCTCTTAGGTGTATCGTTTTCCATGCGAAAACATGTGTGTTTCGTCCACTTATAAGTTCGGAACAAAAATCAAGTACATGCCAAGCCGAATGTCCGGACAAAACTCCGTTCCCATGGTTCAAATGTTCTGTATTGGCCTTAAGACGTCCCGGCTAAGTCTTGTCGATCTTGAGGTTTTAGAGTCCAAAACAAGTGAGTTTCGTCCATTTCCAATTTCGGACCGAAAATCGAGTAAATGCCGACCGAACGGACGGACATAAATCACGTTTTTACGGACGGAGCGTTGTTTTCTACCTTTAGAACGCCTTGTGTTAAGTAATGGAGTGGCTAGTCTCTTAGGTGTATCGTTTTACAAGCGAAAACATGTGTGTTTCGTCCACTCATTAGTTTGGAACAAAAATCGAGTACATACCAAGCTGAATGTCCGGACAAAACCCCGTTCCCATGGTCCAAATGTTTTGTATTGGCCTTAAAATGTCCCGGCTAAGTCTTGTCGATCTTGAGGTTTTAGAGTTCAAAACAAGTGAGTTTCGTCCATTTCCAAGTACGGACCGAAAATCGAGTAAATGCCGACCGAACGGACGGACATAAATCACGTTTTTACGGACGGAACGTTGTTTTTTCAACTTAGAACTCCCCGTGTTAAGTAATGGAGTGTCTAGTCTCTAAGGTGTATCGTTTTCCATGCGAAAACATGTGTGTTTCGTCCACTCATAAGTTCGGAACAAAAATCGAGTACATACCAAGCTGAATGTCCGGACAAAACCCCGTTCCCATGGTCCAAATGTTTTGTAATGGCCTTAAAACGTCCCGGCTAAGTCTTGTCGATCTTGAGGTTTTAGAGTCCAAAACAAGTGAGTTTCGTCCATTTCCAAGTTCGGACCGAAAATCGAGTAAATACCGACCGAACGGAGCGACAAATATCACGGTTTTACGAACGGAACGTTCTTTTTTCCGTTTAGAACTCCCCGTGTTAAGTAATGGAGTGGCTAGTCTCTTAGGTGTATCATTTTCCATGCGAAAACATGTGTGTTTCGTCCACTTATAAGTTCGGAAAAAAAATCGAGTAAATGCAAGCCGAATGTCCGGACAAAACCCCGTTCCCATGGTCCAAATGTTCTTAATTGGCCTTAAAACGTCCCGGCTAAGTCTTGTCGATCTTGAGGTGTTAGAGTCCAAAACAAGTGAGTTTCGTCCATTTCCAAGTTCGGACCGAAAATCGAGTAAATGCCGACCGAACGGACGGACATAAATCACGTTTTTACGGACGGAACGTTGTTTTCTACCTTCAGAACGCCTTGTGTTAAGTAATGGAGTGGCTAGTCTCTTAGGTGTATCGTTTTACAAGCGAAAACATGTGTGTTTCGTCCACTCATTAGTTTGGAACAAAAATCGAGTACATACCAAGCTGAATGTCCGGACAAAACCCCGTTCCCATGGTCCAAATGTTTTGTATTGGCCTTAAAACGTCCCGGCTAAGTCTTGTCGATCTTGAGGTTTTAGAGTCCAAAACAAGTGAGTTTCGTCCATTTCCAAGTACGGACCGAAAATCGAGTAAATGCCGACCGAACGGACGGACATAAATCACATTTTTACGGACGGAACGTTGTTTTTTCCCCTTAGAACTCCCCGTGTTAAGTAATGGAGTGTCTAGTCTCTTTGGTGTATCGTTTTCCATGCGAAAACATGTGTGTTTCGTCCACTCATAAGTTCGGAAAAAAAATCGAGTACATACCAAGCCGAATGTCCGAACAAAACCCCGTTCCCATGGTCCAAATGTTCTTAATTGGCCTTAAAACGTCCCGGCTATGTCTTGTCGATCTTGAGGTTTTAGAGTCCAAAACAAGTGAGTTTCGTCCATTTCCAAGTTCGGACCGAAAATCGAGTAAATACCGACCGAACGGACGGACATAAATCACGTTTTTACGGACGGAACGTTGTTTTTTCCAATTAGAACGCCCCGTGTTAAGTAATGGAGTGGCTAGTCTCTTAGGTGTATCGTTTTCCATGCGAAAACATGTGTGTTTCGTCCACTTATAAGTTCGGAACAAAAATCAAGTACATGCCAAGCCGAATGTCCGGACAAAACTCCGTTCCCATGGTCCAAATGTTCTGTATTGGCCTTAAAACGTCCCGGCTAAGTCTTGTCGATCTTGAGGTTTTAGAGTCCAAAACAAGTGAGTTACGTCCATTTCCAAGTTCGGACTGAAAATTGAGTAAATGCCGACCGAACGGACGGACAAAAATCACGTTTTTACAGACGGAACGTTGTTTTTTCCCCTTAGAACTCCCCGTGTTAAGTAATGGAGTGGCTAGTCTCTTAGGTGTATCGTTTTCCATGCGAAAACATGTGTGTTTCGTCCACTCATAAGTTCGGAACAAAAATCGAGTACATACCAAGCTGAATGTCCGGACAAAACCCCGTTCCCATGGTCCAAATGTTCTGCATTGGCCTTAAAACGTCCCGGCTAAGTCTTGTCGATCTTGAGGTTTTAGAGTCCAAAACAAGAGAGTTTCGTCCATTTCCAAGTTCGGACCGAAAATCGAGTAAATACCGACCTAACGGACCGACAAATATCACGTTTTTACGAACGGAACGTTGTTTTTTCCGTTTAGAACTACCCGTGTTAAGTAATGGAGTGGCTAGTCTCTTAGGTGTATCGTTTTCCATGCGAAAACATGTGTGTTTCGTCCACTTATAAATTCGGAACAAAAATCGAGTACATGCAAGCCGAATGTCCGGACAAAACCCCGTTCCCATGGTCCAAATGTTCTTAATTGGCCTTAAAACGTCCCGGCTAAGTCTTGTCGATCTTGAGGTTTTAGAGTCCAAAACAAGTGAGTTTCGTCCATTTCCAAGTTAGGACCGAAAATCGAGTAAATACCGACCGAACGGACGGACATAAATCACGTTTTTACGGACGGAACGTTGTTTTTTCCAATTAGAACGCCCCGTGTTAAGTAATGGAGTGGCTAGTCTCTTAGGTGTATCGTTTTCCATGCGAAAACATGTGTGTTTCGTCCACTTATAAGTTCGGAACAAAAATCAAGTACATGCCAAGCTGAATGTCCGGACAAAACTCCGTTCCCATGGTTCAAATGTTCAGTATTGGCTTTAAGACGTCCCGGCTAAGTCTTGTCGATCTTGAGATTTTAGAGTCCAAAACAAGTGAGTTTCTTCCATTTCGAATTTCGGACCGAAAATCGAGTAAATGCCGACCGAACGGACGGACATAAATCTCGTTTTTACGGACGGAACGTTGTTTTCTACCTTTAGAACGCCTTGTGTTAAGTAATGGAGTGGCTAGTCTCTTAGGTGTATCGTTTTACAAGCGAAAACATGTGTGTTTCGTCCATTCATTAGTTTGGAACAAAAATCGAGTACATACCAAGCTGAATGTCCGGACAAAACCCCGTTCCCATGGTCCAAATGTTTTGTATTGGCCTTAAAACGTCCCGGCTAAGTCTTGTCGATCTTGAGGTTTTAGAGTCCAAAACAAGTGAGTTTCGTCCATTTCCAAGTACGGACCGAAAATCGAGTAAATGCCGACCGAACGGACGGACATAAATCACGTTTTTATGGACGGAACGTTGTTTTTTCCCCTTAGAACTCCCCGTGTTAAGTAATGGAGTGTCTAGTCTCTTAGGTGTATCGTTTTCCATGCGAAAACATGTGTGTTTCGTCCACTCATAAGTTCGGAAAAAAAATCGAGTACATACCAAGCCGAATGTCCGAACAAAACCCCGTTCCCATGGTCCAAATGTTCTTAATTGGCCTTAAAACGTCCCGGCTATGTCTTGTCGATCTTGAGGTTTTAGAGTCCAAAACAAGTGAGTTTCGTCCATTTCCAAGTTCGGACCGAAAATCGAGTAAATACCGACCGAACGGACGGACATAAATCACGTTTTTACGGACGGAACGTTGTTTTTTCCAATTAGAACGCCCCGTGTTAAGTAATGGAGTGGCTAGTCTCTTAGGTGTATCGTTTTCCATGCGAAAACATGTGTGTTTCGTCCACTTATAAGTTCGGAACAAAAATCAAGTACATGCCAAGCCGAATGTCCGGACAAAACTCCGTTCCCATGGTCCAAATGTTCTGTATTAGCCTTAAAACGTCCCGGCTAAGTCTTGTCGATCTTGAGGTTTTAGAGTCCAAAACAAGTGAGTTTCGTCCATTTCCAAGTTCGGACCGAAAATCGAGTAAATGCCAACCGAACGGACGGACATAAATCACGTTTTTACGGACGGAACATTGTTTTCTATCTTTAGAACGCCTTGTGTTAAGTAATGGAGTGGCTAGTCTCTTAGGTGTATCGTTTTACAAGCGAAAACATGTGTGTTTCATCCACTCATTAGTTTGGAACAAAAATCGAGTACATACCAACCTGAATGTCCGGACAAAACCCCGTTCCCATGGTCCAAATGTTCTGTATTGGCCTTAAAACGTCCCGGCTAAGTCTTGTCGATCTTGAGGTTTTAGAGTCCAAAACAAGTGAGTTTCGTCCATTTCCAAGTTCGGACCGAAAATCGAGTAAATGCCGACCGAACGGACGAACATAAATCACCTTTTTACGGACAGAACGTTGTTTTTTCCCCTTAGAACTCCCCGTGTTAAGTAATGGAGTGGCTAGTCTCTTAGGTGTATCGTTTTCCATGAGAAAACATGTGTGTTTCGTCCACTCATAAGTTCGGAACAAAAATCGAGTACATACCAAGCTGAATGTCCGGACAAAACCCCGTTCCCATGGTCCAAATGTTCTGTATTGGCCTTAAAATGTCCCGGCTAAGTCTTGTCGATCTTGAGGTTTTAGAGTCCAAAACAAGTGAGTTTCGTCCATTTCCAAGTTCGAACCAAAAATCGAGTAAATACCGACCAAACGGACGGACATAAATCACGTTTTTAGGGACGTAACGTTGTTTTTTCCAATTAGAACGTCCCGTGTTAAGTAATGGAGTGGCTAGTCTCTTAGGTGTATCGTTTTCCATGCGAAAACATGTGTGTTTCGTCCACTTATAAGTTCGGAACAAAAATCAAGTACATGCCAAGCTGAATGTCCGGACAAAACTCCGTTCCCATGGTCCAAATGTTCTGTATTGGCCTTAAAACGTCCCGGTTAAGTCTTGTCGATCTTGAGGTTTTAGAGTCCAAAACAAGTGAGTTTCGTCCATTTCCAAGTTCGAACCAAAAATCGAGTAAATACCGACCAAACGGACGGACATAAATCACGTTTTTAGGGACGGAACGTTGTTTTTTCCAATTAGAACGCCCCGTGTTAAGTAATGGAGTGGCTAGTCTCTTAGGTGTATCGTTTTCCATGTGAAAACATGTGTGTTTCGTCCACTTATAAGTTCGGAACAAAAATCAAGTACATGCCAAGCTGAATGTCCGTACAAAACTCCGTTCCCATGGTCCAAATGTTCTGTATTGGCCTTAAAACGTCCCGGTTAAGTCTTGTCGATCTTGAGGTTTTAGAGTCCAAAACAAGTGAGTTTCGTCCATTTCTAAGTTCGGACCAAAAATCGAGTAAATGCCGACCGAACGGACGAACATAAATCACGTTTTTACGGACGGAACGTTGTTTTTTCCCCTTAGAACTCCCCGTGTTAAGTAATGGAGTGGCTAGTCTCTTAGGTGTATCGTTTTCCATGCGAAAACATGTGTGTTTCGTCCACTCATTAGTTTGGAACAAAAATCGAGTACATACCAACCTGAATGTCCGGACAAAACCACGTTCCCATGGTCCAAATGTTCTGTATTGGCCTTAAAACGTCCCGGCTAAGTCTTGTCGATCTTGAGGTTTTAGAGTCCAAAACAAGTGAGTTTCGTCCATTTCCAAGTTCGGACCGAAAATCGAGTAAATGCCGACCGAACGGACGAACATAAATCACCTTTTTACGGACAGAACGTTGTTTTTTCCCCTTAGAACTCCCCGTGTTAAGTAATGGAGTGGCTAGTCTCTTAGGTGTATCGTTTTCCATGAGAAAACATGTGTGTTTCGTCCACTCATAAGTTCGGAACAAAAATCGAGTACATACCAAGCTGAATGTCCGGACAAAACCCCGTTCCCATGGTCCAAATGTTCTGTATTGGCCTAAAATGTCCCGGCTAAGTCTTGTCGATCTTGAGGTTTTAGAGTCCAAAACAAGTGAGTTTCGTCCATTTCCAAGTTCGGACCAAAAATCGAGTAAATACCGACCGAACGGACGGACATAAATCACGTTTTTAGGGACGGAACGTTGTTTTTTCCAATTAGAACGCCCCGTGTTAAGTAATGGAGTTGCTAGTCTCTTAGGTGTATCGTTTTCCATGCCAAAACATGTGTGTTTCGTCCACTTATAAGTTCGGAACAAAAATCAAGTACATGCCAAGCCGAATGTCCGGACAAAAGTCCGTTCCCATGGTCCAAATGTTCTGTATTGGCCTTAAAACGTCCCGGCTAAGTCTTGTCGATCTTGAGGTTTTAGAGTCCAAAACAAGTGAGTTTCGTCCATTTCCAAGTTCGGACCGAAAATCGAGTAAATGCCGACCGAACGGACGGACATAAATCACGTTTTTACGGACGGAACGTTGTTTTCTATCTTTAGAACGCCTTGTGTTAAGTAATGGAGTGGCTAGTCTCTTAGGTGTATCGTTTTATAAGCGAAAACATGTGTGTTTCGTCCACTCATTAGTTTGAAACAAAAATCGAGTACATACCAACCTGAATGTCCGGACAAAACCCCGTTCCCATGGTCCAAATGTTCTGTATTGGCCTTAAAACGTCCCGGCTAAGTCTTGTCGATCTTGAGGTTTTAGAGTCCAAAACAAGTGAGTTTCGTCCATTTCCAAGTTCGGACCGAAAATCGAGTAAATGCCGAACGAACGGACGAACATAAATCACGTTTTTATGGACGGAACGTTGTTTTTTCCCCTTAGAACTCCCCGTGTTAAGTAATGGAGTAGCTAGTCTCTTAGGTGTATCGTTTTCCATGCGAAAACATGTGTGTTTCGTCCACTCATAAGTTCGGAACAAATATCGAGTACATACCAAGCTGAATGTCCGGACAAAACCCCGTTCCCATAGTCCAAATGTTCTGTATTGGCCTTAAAACGTCCCGGCTAAGTCTTGTCGATCTTGAGGTTTTAGAGTCCAAAACAAGTGAGTTTCGTCCATTTCCAAGTTCGGACCAAAAATCGAGTAAATACCGACCGAACGGACGGACATAAATCACGTTTTTAGGGACGGAACGTTGTTTTTTCCAATTAGAACGCCCCGTGTTAAGTAATGGAGTGGCTAGTCTCTTAGGTGTATCGTTTTCCATGCGAAAACATGTGTGTTTCGTCCACTTATAAGTTCGGAACCAAAATCAAGTACATGCCAAGCCGAATGTCCGGACATAACTCCGTTCCCATGGTCCAAATGTTCTGTATTGGCCTTAAAACGTCCCGGCTAAGTCTTGTCGATCTTGAGGTTTTAGAGTCCAAAACAAGTGAGTTTCGTCCATTTCCAAGTTCGGACCGAAAATCGAGTAAATGCCGACCGAACGGACGGACATAAATCACGTTTTTACGGACGGAACGTTGTTTGTTCCCCTTAGAACTCCCCGTGTTAAGTAATGGAGTGGCTAGTCTCTTAGGTGTATCGTTTTCCATGCGAAAACATGTGTGTTTCGTCCACTCATAAGTTCGGAACAAAAATCGAGTACATACCAAGCTGAATGTCCGGACAAAACCCCGTTCCCATGGTCCAAATATTCTCTATTGGCCTTAAAACGTCCCGGCTAAGTCTTGTCGATCTTGAGGTTTTAGAGTCCAAAACAAGTGAGTTTCGTCCATTTCCAAGTTCGGACCGAAAATCGAGCAAATACCGACCGAACGGACCGACAAATATCACGTTTTTACGGACGGAACGTAGTTTTTTTCGTTTAGAACTCCCCGTGTTAAGTAATGGAGTGGCTAGTCTGTTACGTGTATCGTTTTCCATGCGAAAACATGTGTGTTTCGTCCACTTATAAGTTCGGAACAAAAATCGAGTACATGCAAGCCGAATGTCCGGACAAAACCCCGTTCCCATGGTCCAAATGTTCTTAATTGGCCTTAAAACGTCCTGGCTAAGTCTTGTCGATCTTGAGGTTTTAGAGTCCAAAACAAGTGAGTTTCGTCCATTTCCAAGTTCGGACCGAAAATCGAGTAAATACCGACCGAACGGACGGACATAAATCACGTTTTTACGGACGGAACGTTGTTTTTTCCAATAAGAACGCCCCGTGTTAAGTAATGGAGTGGCTAGTCTCTTAGGTGTATCGTTTTCCATGCGAAAACATGTGTGTTTCGTCCACTTATAAGTTCGGAACAAAAATCAAGTACATGCCAAGCCGAATGTCCGGACAAAACTCCGTTCCCATGGTCCAAATGTTCTGTATTGGCCTTAAAACGTCCCGGCTAATTCTTGTCGATCTTGAGGTTTTAGAGTCCAAAACAAGTGAGTTTCGTCCATTTCCAAGTTCGGACCGAAAATCGAGTAAATGCCGACCGAACGGACGGACATAAATCACGTTTTTTAGGACGGAACGTTGTTTTCTATCTTTAGAACGCCTTGTGTTAAGTAATGGAGTGGCTAGTCTCTTAGGTGTATCGTTTTACATGCGAAAACATGTGTGTTTCGTCCACTCATTAGTTTGGAACAAAAATTGAGTACATGCCAAGCCGAATGTCCGGACAAAACCCCGTTCCCATGGTGCAAATGTTCTGTATTGGCCTTAAAACGTCCCGGCTAAGCCTTGTCGATCTTCAGGTTTTAAATTCCAAAACAAGTGAGTTTCGTCCATTTCCAAGTTCGGACCAAAAATCGAGTAAATGCCGACCGAACGGACGGACATAAATCACGTTTTTACGGACGGAACGTTGTTTTTTACCCTTAGAACGCCCCGTGTTAAGTAATGGAGTGGCTAGTCTCTTAGGTGTATCGTTTTCCATACGAAAACATGTCTGTTTCGTCCACTCATAAGTTCCGAACAAAAATCGAGTACATACCAAGCCGAATGTCCGGACAAAACCCCGTTCCCATGGTGCAAATGTTCTGTATTGGCCTTAAAACGTCCCGGCTAAGCCTTGTCGATCTTGAGGTTTTAAATTCCAAAACAAGTGAGTTTCGTCCATTTCCAAGTTCGGACCAAAAATCGAGTAAATGCCGACCGAACGGACGGACATAAATCACGTTTTGACGGACGGAACGTTGTTTTTTCCCCATAGAACGCCCCGTATTAAGTAATGGAGTGGCTAGTCTCTTAGGTGTATCGTTTTCCATGCGAAAACATGTGTGTTTTGTCCACTTATAAGTTCGGAACAAAAATCGAGTACATGCAAGCCGAATGTCCGGACAAAACCCCGTTCCCATGGTCCAAATGTTCTTAATTGGCCTTAAAACGTCCTGGCTAAGTCTTGTCGATCTTGAGGTTTTAGAGTCCAAAACAAGTGAGTTTCGTCCATTTCCAAGTTCGGACCGAAAATCGAGTAAATACCGACCGAACGGACGGACATACATCACGTTTTTACGGACGGAACGTTTTTTTTTCCAATTAGAACGCCCCGTGTTAAGTAATGGAGTGGGTAGTCTCTTAGGTGTATCGTTTTCCATGCGAAAACAGGTGTGTTTCGTCCACTTATAAGTTCGGAACAAAAATCAAGTACATGCCAAGCCGAATGTCCGGACAAAACTCCGTTCCCATGGTCCAAATGTTCTGTATTGGCCTTAAAACGTCCCGGCTAAGTCTTGTCGATCTTGAGGTTTTAGAGTCCAAAACAAGTGAGTTTCGTCCATTTCCAAGTTCGGACCGAAAATCGAGTAATTGCCGACCGAACGGACGGACATAAATCACGTTTTTTAGGACGGAACGTTGTTTTTCTATCTTTAGAACGCCTTGTGTTAAGTAATGGAGTGGCTAGTCTCTTAGGTGTATCGTTTTACATGCGAAAACATGTGTGTTTCGTCCACTCATTAATTTGGAACAAAAATCGAGTACATGCCAAGCCGAATGTCCGGACAAAACCCCGTTCCCATAGTGCAAATGTTCTGTATTGGCCTTAAAACGTCCCGGCTAAGCCTTGTCGAT
Organism: Aquilegia eximia; assembly: GCA_023053565.1. NCBI lineage: Eukaryota > Viridiplantae > Streptophyta > Magnoliopsida > Ranunculales > Ranunculaceae > Aquilegia > Aquilegia eximia. Next base: position 627,736 of record JALIGU010000024.1, read on the forward strand.
CTTGAGGTTTTAAATTCCAAAACAAGTGAGTTTCGTCCATTTCCAAGTTCGGACCAAAAATCGAGTAAATGCCGACCGAACGGACGGACATAAATCACGTTTTTACGGACGGAACGTTGTTTTTTACCCTTAGAACGCCCCGTGTTAAGTATTGGAGTGGCTAGTCTCTTAGGTGTATCGTTTTCCATACGAAAACATGTCTGTTTCGTCCACTCATAAGTTCCGAACAAAAATCGAGTACATACCAAGCCGAATGTCCGGACAAAACCCCGTTCCCATGGTGCAAATGTTCTGTATTGGCCTTAAAACGTCCCGGCTAAGCCTTGTCGATCTTGAGGTTTTAAATTCCAAAACAAGTGAGTTTCGTCCATTTCCAAGTTCGGACCAAAAATCGAGTAAATGCCGACCGAACGGACGGACATAAATCACGTTTTTACGGACGGAACGTTGTTTTTTCCCCATAGAACGCCCCGTATTAAGTAATGGAGTGGCTAGTCTCTTAGGTGTATCGTTTTCCATGCGAAAACATGTGTGTTTCGTCCACTCATAAGTTCGGAACAAAAATCGAGTACATGTCAAGCCGAATGTCCGGGCAAAACCCCGTTCCCATGGTCCAAATGTTCTTAATTGGCCTTAAAACGTCCCGGCTAAGTCTTGTCGATCTTGAGGTTTTAGAGTCCAAAACAAGTGAGTTTCGTCCATTTCCAAGTTCGGACCAAAAATCGAGTAAATACCGACCGAACAGACGGACATAAATCACGTTTTTACGGACGGAACGTTGTTTTTTTTAATTAGAACGCCCCGTGTTAAGTAATGGAGTGGCTAGTCTCTTAGGTGTATCGTTTTCCATGAGAAAACATGTGTGTTTCGTCCACTTATAAGTTCGGAACAAAAATCAAGTACATGCCAAGCCATTCGTCCGGACAAAACTCCGTTCCCATGGTCCAAATGTTCTGTATTGGCCTTAAAACGTCCCGGCTAAGTCTTGTCGATCTTGAGGTTTAAGAGTCCAAAACAAGTGAGTTTCGTCCATTTCCAAGTTCGGACCGAAAATCGAGTAAATGCCGACCGAACGGACGGACATAAATCACGTTTTTACGGACGGAACGTTGTTTTCTATCTTTAGAACGCCTTGTGTTAAGTAATGGAGTGGCTAGTCTCTTAGGTGTATAATTTTAGAAGCGAAAACATGTGTGTTTCGTCCACTTATTAGTTTGGAACAAAAATCGAGTACATACCAAGCTGAATGTCCGGACAAAACCCCGTTCCCATGCTCCAAATGTTTTGTATTGGCCTTAAAACGTCCCGGCTAAGTCTTGATGATCTTGAGGTTTTAGAGTCCAAAACAAGTGAGTTTCGTCCATTTCCAAGTACGGACCGAAAATCGAGTAAATGCCGACCGAACGGACGGACATAAATAACGTTTTTACGGACGGAACGTTGTTTTTTCCCCTTAGAACGCCCCGTGTTAAGTAATGGAGTGGGTAGTCTCTTAGATGTATAGTTTTCCATGCGAAAACATGTGTGTTTCGTCCACTCATAAGTTCCGAACAAAAATCGAGTACATACCAAGCCGAATGTCCGGACAAAACCCCGTTCCCATGGTGCAAATGTTCTGTATTGGCCTTAAAACGTCCCGGCTAAGCCTTGTCGATCTTGAGGTTTTAAATTCCAAAACAAGTGAGTTTCGTCCATTTCCAAGTTCGGACCAAAAATCGAGTAAATGCCGACCGAACGGACGGACATAAATCACGTTTTTACGGACGGAACGTTGTTTTTTACCCTTAGAACGCCCCGTGTTAAGTATTGGAGTGGCTAGTCTCTTAGGTGTATCGTTTTCCATACGAAAACATGTCTGTTTCGTCCACTCATAAGTTCCGAACAAAAATCGAGTACATACCAAGCCGAATGTCCGGACAAAACCCCGTTCCCATGGTGCAAATGTTCTGTATTGGCCTTAAAACGTCCCGGCTAAGCCTTGTCGATCTTGAGGTTTTAAATTCCAAAACAAGTGAGTTTCGTCCATTTCCAAGTTCGGACCAAAAATCGAGTAAATGCTGACCGAACGGACGGACATAAATCACGTTTTTACGGACGGAACGTTGTTTTTTCCCCATAGAACGCCCCGTATTAAGTAATGGAGTGGCTAGTCTCTTAGGTGTATCGTTTTCCATGCGAAAACATGTTTGTTTCGTCCACTCATAAGTTCGGAACAAAAATCGAGTACATGTCAAGCCGAATGTCCGGGCAAAACCCCGTTCCCATGGTCCAAATGTTCTTAATTGGCCTTAAAACGTCCCGGCTAAGTCTTGTCGATCTTGAGGTTTTAGAGTCCAAAACAAGTGAGTTTCGTCCATTTCCAAGTTCGGACCAAAAATCGAGTAAATACCGACCGAACAGACGGACATAAATCACGTTTTTACGGACGGAACGTTGTTTTTTTTAATTAGAACGCCCCGTGTTAAGTAATGGAGTGGCTAGTCTCTTAGGTGTATCGTTTTCCATGAGAAAACATGTGTGTTTCGTCCACTTATAAGTTCGGAACAAAAATCAAGTACATGCCAAGCCATTCGTCCGGACAAAACTCCGTTCCCATGGTCCAAATGTTCTGTATTGGCCTTAAAACGTCCCGGCTAAGTCTTGTCGATCTTGAGGTTTAAGAGTCCAAAACAAGTGAGTTTCGTCCATTTCCAAGTTCGGACCGAAAATCGAGTAAATGCCGACCGAACGGACGGACATAAATCACGTTTTTACGGACGGAACGTTGTTTTCTATCTTTAGAACGCCTTGTGTTAAGTAATGGAGTGGCTAGTCTCTTAGGTGTATAATTTTAGAAGCGAAAACATGTGTGTTTCGTCCACTTATTAGTTTGGAACAAAAATCGAGTACATACCAAGCTGAATGTCCGGACAAAACCCCGTTCCCATGGTCCAAATGTTTTGTATTGGCCTTAAAACGTCCCGGCTAAGTCTTGATGATCTTGAGGTTTTAGAGTCCAAAACAAGTGAGTTTCGTCCATTTCCAAGTACGGACCGAAAATCGAGTAAATGCCGACCGAACGGACGGACATAAATAACGTTTTTACGGACGGAACGTTGTTTTTTCCCCTTAGAACGCCCCGTGTTAAGTAATGGAGTGGGTAGTCTCTTAGATGTATAGTTTTCCATGCGAAAACATGTGTGTTTCGTCCACTCATAAGTTCCGAACAAAAATCGAGTACATACCAAGCCGAATGTCCGGACAAAACCCCGTTCCCATGGTGCAAATGTTCTGTATTGGCCTTAAAACGTCCCGGCTAAGCCTTGTCGATCTTGAGGTTTTAAATTCCAAAACAAGTGAGTTTCGTCCATTTCCAAGTTCGGACCAAAAATCGAGTAAATGCCGACCGAACGGACGGACATAAATCACGTTTTTACGGACGGAACGTTGTTTTTTCCCCATAGAACGCCGCGTATTAAGTAATGGAGTGGCTAGTCTCTTAGGTGTATCGTTTTCCATGCGAAAACATGTGTGTTTCGTCCACTTATAAGTTCGGAACAAAAATCGAGTACATGCAAGCCGAATGTCCGGACAAAACCCCGTTCCCATGGTCCAAATGTTCTTAATTGGCCTTAAAACGTCCCGGCTAAGTCTTGTCGATCTTGAGGTTTTAGAGTCCAAAACAAGTGAGTTTCGTCCACCTCCAAGTTCGGACCAAAAATCGAGTAAATGCCGACCGAACGGACGGACATAAATCACGTTTTTACGGACGGAACGTTGTTTTTTCCAATTAGAACGCCCCGTGTTAAGTAATGAAGTGGCTTGTCTCTTAGGTGTATCGTTTTCCATGCGAAAACATGTGTGTTTCGTCCACTCATAAGTTCGGAACAAAAATCGAGTACATACCAACCTGAATGTCCGGACAAAACCCCGTTCCCATGGTCCAAATGTTCTGTATTGGCCTTAAAACGTCCCGGCTAAGTCTTGTCGATCTTGAGGTTTTAGAGTCCAAAACAAGTGAGTTTCGTCCATTTCCAAGTTCGGACCAAAAATCGAGTAAATACCGACCGAACGGACGGACATAAATCACGTTTTTAGGGACGGAACGTTGTTTTTTCCAATTAGAACGCCTCGTGTTAAGTAATGGAGTGGCTAGTCTCTTAGGTGTATCGTTTTCCATGCGAAAACATGTGTGTTTCGTCCACTTATAAGTTCGGAACAAAAATCAAGTACATGCCAAGCCGAATGTCCGGACAAAACTCCGTTCCCATGGTCCAAATGTTCTGTATTGGCCTTAAAACGTCCCGGCTAAGTCTTGTCGATCTTGAGGTTTTAGAGTCCAAAACAAGTGAGTTTCGTCCATTTCCAAGTTCGGACCGAAAATCGAGTAAATGCCGACCGAACGGACGGACATAAATCACGTTTTTTAGGACGGAACGTTGTTTTCTATCTTTAGAACGCCTTGTGTTAAGTAATGGAGTGGCTAGTCTCTTAGGTGTATCGTTTTACATGCGAAAACATGTGTGTTTCGTCCACTCATTAGTTTGGAACAAAAATTGAGTACATGCCAAGCCGAATGTCCGGACAAAACCCCGTTCCCATGGTGCAAATGTTCTGTATTGGCCTTAAAACGTCCCGGCTAAGCCTTGTCGATCTTCAGGTTTTAAATTCCAAAACAAGTGAGTTTCGTCCATTTCCAAGTTCGGACCAAAAATCGAGTAAATGCCGACCGAACGGACGGACATAAATCACGTTTTTACGGACGGAACGTTGTTTTTTACCCTTAGAACGCCCCGTGTTAAGTAATGGAGTGGCTAGTCTCTTAGGTGTATCGTTTTCCATACGAAAACATGTCTGTTTCGTCCACTCATAAGTTCCGAACAAAAATCGAGTACATACCAAGCCGAATGTCCGGACAAAACCCCGTTCCCATGGTGCAAATGTTCTGTATTGGCCTTAAAACGTCCCGGCTAAGCCTTGTCGATCTTGAGGTTTTAAATTCCAAAACAAGTGAGTTTCGTCCATTTCCAAGTTCGGACCAAAAATCGAGTAAATGCCGACCGAACGGACGGACATAAATCACGTTTTTACGGACGGAACGTTGTTTTTTCCCCATAGAACGCCCCGTATTAAGTAATGGAGTGGCTAGTCTCTTAGGTGTATCGTTTTCCATGCGAAAACATGTGTGTTTTGTCCACTTATAAGTTCGGAACAAAAATCGAGTACATGCAAGCCGAATGTCCGGACAAAACCCCGTTCCCATGGTCCAAATGTTCTTAATTGGCCTTAAAACGTCCTGGCTAAGTCTTGTCGATCTTGAGGTTTTAGAGTCCAAAACAAGTGAGTTTCGTCCATTTCCAAGTTCGGACCGAAAATCGAGTAAATACCGACCGAACGGACGGACATACATCACGTTTTTACGGACGGAACGTTTTTTTTTCCGATTAGAACGCCCCGTGTTAAGTAATGGAGTGGGTAGTCTCTTAGGTGTATCGTTTTCCATGCGAAAACAGGTGTGTTTCGTCCACTTATAAGTTCGGAACAAAAATCAAGTACATGCCAAGCCGAATGTCCGGACAAAACTCCGTTCCCATGGTCCAAATGTTCTGTATTGGCCTTAAAACGTCCCGGCTAAGTCTTGTCGATCTTGAGGTTTTAGAGTCCAAAACAAGTGAGTTTCGTCCATTTCCAAGTTCGGACCGAAAATCGAGTAATTGCCGACCGAACGGACGGACATAAATCACGTTTTTTAGGACGGAACATTGTTTTTCTATCTTTAGAACGCCTTGTGTTAAGTAATGGAGTGGCTAGTCTCTTAGGTGTATCGTTTTACATGCGAAAACATGTGTGTTTCGTCCACTCATTAATTTGGAACAAAAATCGAGTACATGCCAAGCCGAATGTCCGGACAAAACCCCGTTCCCATAGTGCAAATGTTCTGTATTGGCCTTAAAACGTCCCGGCTAAGCCTTGTCGATCTTGAGGTTTTAAATTCCAAAACAAGTGAGTTTCGTCCATTTCCAAGTTCGGACCAAAAATCGAGTAAATGCCGACCGAACGGACGGACATAAATCACGTTTTTACGGACGGAACGTTGTTTTTTACCCTTAGAACGCCCCGTGTTAAGTATTGGAGTGGCTAGTCTCTTAGGTGTATCGTTTTCCATACGAAAACATGTCTGTTTCGTCCACTCATAAGTTCCGAACAAAAATCGAGTACATACCAAGCCGAATGTCCGGACAAAACCCCGTTCCCATGGTGCAAATGTTCTGTATTGGCCTTAAAACGTCCCGGCTAAGCCTTGTCGATCTTGAGGTTTTAAATTCCAAAACAAGTGAGTTTCGTCCATTTCCAAGTTCGGACCAAAAATCGAGTAAATGCCGACCGAACGGACGGACATAAATCACGTTTTTACGGACGGAACGTTGTTTTTTCCCCATAGAACGCCCCGTATTAAGTAATGGAGTGGCTAGTCTCTTAGGTGTATCGTTTTCCATGCGAAAACATGTGTGTTTCGTCCACTCATAAGTTCGGAACAAAAATCGAGTACATGTCAAGCCGAATGTCCGGGCAAAACCCCGTTCCCATGGTCCAAATGTTCTTAATTGGCCTTAAAACGTCCCGGCTAAGTCTTGTCGATCTTGAGGTTTTAGAGTCCAAAACAAGTGAGTTTCGTCCATTTCCAAGTTCGGACCAAAAATCGAGTAAATACCGACCGAACAGACGGACATAAATCACGTTTTTACGGACGGAACGTTGTTTTTTTTAATTAGAACGCCCCGTGTTAAGTAATGGAGTGGCTAGTCTCTTAGGTGTATCGTTTTCCATGAGAAAACATGTGTGTTTCGTCCACTTATAAGTTCGGAACAAAAATCAAGTACATGCCAAGCCATTCGTCCGGACAAAACTCCGTTCCCATGGTCCAAATGTTCTGTATTGGCCTTAAAACGTCCCGGCTAAGTCTTGTCGATCTTGAGGTTTAAGAGTCCAAAACAAGTGAGTTTCGTCCATTTCCAAGTTCGGACCGAAAATCGAGTAAATGCCGACCGAACGGACGGACATAAATCACGTTTTTACGGACGGAACGTTGTTTTCTATCTTTAGAACGCCTTGTGTTAAGTAATGGAGTGGCTAGTCTCTTAGGTGTATAATTTTAGAAGCGAAAACATGTGTGTTTCGTCCACTTATTAGTTTGGAACAAAAATCGAGTACATACCAAGCTGAATGTCCGGACAAAACCCCGTTCCCATGGTCCAAATGTTTTGTATTGGCCTTAAAACGTCCCGGCTAAGTCTTGATGATCTTGAGGTTTTAGAGTCCAAAACAAGTGAGTTTCGTCCATTTCCAAGTACGGACCGAAAATCGAGTAAATGCCGACCGAACGGACGGACATAAATAACGTTTTTACGGACGGAACGTTGTTTTTTCCCCTTAGAACGCCCCGTGTTAAGTAATGGAGTGGGTAGTCTCTTAGATGTATAGTTTTCCATGCGAAAACATGTGTGTTTCGTCCACTCATAAGTTCCGAACAAAAATCGAGTACATACCAAGCCGAATGTCCGGACAAAACCCCGTTCCCATGGTGCAAATGTTCTGTATTGGCCTTAAAACGTCCCGGCTAAGCCTTGTCGATCTTGAGGTTTTAAATTCCAAAACAAGTGAGTTTCGTCCATTTCCAAGTTCGGACCAAAAATCGAGTAAATGCCGACCGAACGGACGGACATAAATCACGTTTTTACGGACGGAACGTTGTTTTTTCCCCATAGAACGCCCCGTATTAAGTAATGGAGTGGCTAGTCTCTTAGGTGTATCGTTTTCCATGCGAAAACATGTGTGTTTCGTCCACTTATAAGTTCGGAACAAAAATCGAGTACATGCAAGCCGAATGTCCGGACAAAACCCCGTTCCCATGGTCCAAATGTTCTTAATTGGCCTTAAAACGTCCCGGCTAAGTCTTGTCGATCTTGAGGTTTTAGAGTCCAAAACAAGTGAGTTTCGTCCACCTCCAAGTTCGGACCAAAAATCGAGTAAATGCCGACCGAACGGACGGACATAAATCACGTTTTTACGGACGGAACGTTGTTTTTTCCAATTAGAACGCCCCGTGTTAAGTAATGAAGTGGCTTGTCTCTTAGGTGTATCGTTTTCCATGCGAAAACATGTGTGTTTCGTCCACTCATAAGTTCGGAACAAAAATCGAGTACATACCAACCTGAATGTCCGGACAAAACCCCGTTCCCATGGTCCAAATGTTCTGTATTGGCCTTAAAACGTCCCGGCTAAGTCTTGTCGATCTTGAGGTTTTAGAGTCCAAAACAAGTGAGTTTCGTCCATTTCCAAGTTCGGACCAAAAATCGAGTAAATACCGACCGAACGGACGGACATAAATCACGTTTTTAGGGACGGAACGTTGTTTTTTCCAATTAGAACGCCTCGTGTTAAGTAATGGAGTGGCTAGTCTCTTAGGTGTATCGTTTTCCATGCGAAAACATGTGTATTTCGTCCACTTATAAGTTCGGAACAAAAATCAAGTACATGCCAAGCCGAATGTCCGGACAAAACTCCGTTCCCATGGTCCAAATGTTCTGTATTGGCCTTAAAACGTCCCGGCTAAGTCTTGTCGATCTTGAGGTTTTAGAGTCCAAAACAAGTGAGTTTCGTCCATTTCCAAGTTCGGACCGAAAATCGAGTAAATGCCGACCGAACGGACGGACATAAATCACGTTTTTACGGACGGAACGTTGTTTTTTTCGTTTAGAACTCCCCGTGTTAAGTAATGGAGTGGCTAGTCTCTTAGGTGTATCGTTTTCCATGCGAAAACATGTGTGTTTCGTCCACTTATAAGTTCGGAACAAAAATCGAGTACATGCAAGCCGAATGTCCGGACAAAACCCCGTTCCCATGGTCCAAATGTTCTTAATTGGCCTTAAAACGTCCTGGCTAAGTCTTGTCGATCTTGAGGTTTTAGAGTCCAAAACAAGTGAATTTCGTCCATTTCCAAGTTCGGACCGAAAATCGAGTAAATACCGACCGAACGGACGGACATAAATCACGTTTTTACGGACGGAACGTTGTTTTTTCCAATTAGAACGCCCCGTGTTAAGTAATGGAGTGGCTAGTCTCTTAGGTGTATCGTTTTCCATGCGAAAACATGTGTGTTTCGTCCACTTATAAGTTCGGAACAAAAATCAAGTACATGCCAAGCCGAATGTCCGGACAAAACTCCGTTCCCATGGTCCAAATGTTCTGTATTGGCCTTAAAACGTCCCAGCTAATTCTTGTCGATCTTGAGGTTTTAGAGTCCAAAACAAGTGAGTTTCGTCCATTTCCAAGTTCGGACCGAAAATCGAGTAAATGCCGACCGAACGGACGGACATAAATCACGTTTTTTAGGACAGAACGTTGTTTTTTCCAATTAGAACGCCCCGTGTTAAGTAATGAAGTGGCTAGTCTCTTAGGTGTATCGTTTTCCATGCGAAAACATGTGTGTTTCGTCCACTTATAAGTTCGGAACAAAAATCGAGTACATGCAAGCCGAATGTCCGGACAAAACCCCGTTCCCATGGTCCAAATGTTCTTAATTGGCCTTAAAACGTCCCGGCTAAGTCTTGTCGATCTTGAGGTTTTAGAGTCCAAAACAAGTGAGTTTCGTCCACCTCCAAGTTCGGACCGAAAATCGAGTAAATGCCGACCGAACGGACGGACATAAATCACGTTTTTACGGACGGAACGTTGTTTTTTCCAATTAGAACGCCCCGTGTTAAGTAATGAAGTGGCTAGTCTCTTAGGTGTATCGTTTTCCATGAGAAAACATGTGTGTTTCGTCCACTTATAAGTTCGGAACAAAAATCAAGTACATGCCAAGCCGAATGTCCGGACAAAACTCCGTTTCCATGGTCCAAATGTTCTGTATTGGCCTTAAAACGTCCCGGCTAAGTCTTGTCGATCTTGAGGTTTTAGAGTCCAAAACAAGTGAGTTTCGTCCATTTCCAAGTTCGGACCGAAAATCGAGTAAATGCCGACCGAACGGACGGACATAAATCACGTTTTTACGGACGGAATGTTATTTGTTCCCCTTAGAACTCCCCGTGTTAAGTAATGGAGTGGCTAGTCTCTTAGGTGTATCGTTTTCCATGCGAAAACATGTGTGTTTCGACCACTCATAAGTTCGGAACAAAAATCGAGTACATACCAAGCTGAATGTCCGGACAAAACCCCGTTCCCATGGTCCCAATGTTCTGTATTGGCCTTAAAACGTCCTGGCTAAGTCTTGTCGATCTTGAGGTTTTAGAGTCCAAAATAAGTGAGTTTCGTCCATTTCCAAGTTCGGACCGAAAATCGAGTAAATACCGACCGAACGGACCGACAAATATCACGTTTTTACGGACAGAACGTTGTTTTTTTCGTTCAGAACTCCCCGTGTTAAGTAATGGAGTGGCTAGTCTCTTAGGTGTATCGTTTTCCATGCGAAAACATGTGTGTTTCGTCCACTTATAAGTTCGGAACAAAAATCGAGTACATGCAAGCCGAATGTCCGGACAAAACCCCGTTCCCATGGTCGAAATGTTCTTAATTGGCCTTAAAACGTCCTGGCTAAGTCTTGTCGATCTTGAGGTTTTAGAGTCCAAAACAAGTGAGTTTCGTCCATTTCCAAGTTCGGACCGAAAATCGAGTAAATACCGACCGAACGGACGGACATAAATCATGTTTTTACGGACGGAACGTTGTTTTTTCCAATTAGAACGCCCCGTGTTAAGTAATGGAGTGGCTAGTCTCTTAGGTGTATCGTTTTCCATGCGAAAACATGTGTGTTTCGTCCACTTATAAGTTCGGAACAAAAATCGAGTACATGCAAGCCGAATGTCCGGACAAAACCCCGTTCCCATGGTCCAAATGTTCTTAATTGGCCTTAAAACGTCCCGGCTAAGTCTTGTCGATCTTGAGGTTTTAGAGTCCAAAACAAGTGAGTTTCGTCCACCTCCAAGTTCGGACCGAAAATCGAGTAAATGCCTACCGAACGGACGGACATAAATCACGTTTTTACGGACGGAACGTTGTTTTTTCCAATTAGAACGCCCCGTGTTAAGTAATGAAGTGGCTAGTCTCTTAGGTGTATCGTTTTCCATGAGAAAACATGTGTGTTTCGTCCACTTATAAGTTCGGAACAAAAATCAAGTACATGCCAAGCCGAATGTCCGGACAAAACTCCGTTCCCATGGTCCAAATGTTCTGTATTGGCCTTAAAACGTCCCGGCTAAGTCTTGTCGATCTTGAGGTTTTAGAGTCCAAAACAAGTGAGTTTCGTCCATTTCCAAGTTCGGACCGAAAATCGAGTAAATGCCGACCGAACGGACGGACATAAATCACGTTTTTACGGACGGAATGTTATTTGTTCCCCTTAGAACTCCCCGTGTTAAGTAATGGAGTGGCTAGTCTCTTAGGTGTATCGTTTTCCATGCGAAAACATGTGTGTTTCGTCCACTTATAAGTTCGGAACAAAAATCGAGTACATGCAAGCCGAATGTCCGGACAAAACCCCGTTCCCATGGTCGAAATGTTCTTAATTGGCCTTAAAACGTCCTGGCTAAGTCTTGTCGATCTTGAGGTTTTAGAGTCCAAAACAAGTGAGTTTCGTCCATTTCCAAGTTCGGACCGAAAATCGAGTAAATACCGACCGAACGGACGGACATAAATCATATTTAAACGGACGGAAGGTTGTTTTTTCCCCTTAGAACGCCCCGTGTTAAGTAATGGAGTGGCTAGTCTCTTAGGTGTATCGTTTTCCATGCGAAAACATGTGTGTTTCGTCCACTTACAAGTTCGGAACAAAAATCAAGTACATGCCAAGCCGAATGTCCGGACAAAACTTCGTTCCCATGGTCCAAATGTTCTGTATTGGCCTTAAAACGTCCCGGCTAAGTCTTGTCGATCTTGAGGTTTTAGAGTCCAAAACAAGTGAGTTTCGTCCATTTCCAAGTTCGGACCGAAAATCGAGTAAATGCCGACCGAACGGACGGACATAAATCACGTTTTTACGGACGGAACGTTGTTTGTTCCCCTTAGAACTCCCCGTGTTAAGTAATGGAGTGGCTAGTCTCTTAGGTGTATCGTTTTCCATGCGAAAACATGTGTGTTTCGTCCACTTACAAGTTCGGAACAAAAATCAAGTACATGCCAAGCCGAATGTCCGGACAAAACTTCGTTCCCATGGTCCAAATGTTCTGTATTGGCCTTAAAACGTCCCGGCTAAGTCTTGTCGATCTTGAGGTTTTAGAGTCCAAAACAAGTGAGTTTCGTCCGTTTCCAAGTTCGGACCGAAAATCGAGTAAATACCGACCGAACGGACGGACATAAATCATATTTAAACGGACGGAAGGTTGTTTTTTCCCCTTAGAACGCCCCGTGTTAAGTAATGGAGTGGCTAGTCTCTTAGGTGTATCGTTTTCCATGCGAAAACATGTGTGTTTCGTCCACTTACAAGTTCGGAACAAAAATCAAGTACATGCCAAGCCGAATGTCCGGACAAAACTTCGTTCCCATGGTCCAAATGTTCTGTATTGGCCTTAAAACGTCCCGGCTAAGTCTTGTCGATCTTGAGGTTTTAGAGTCCAAAACAAGTGAGTTTCGTCCATTTCCAAGTTCGGACCGAAAATCGAGTAAATGCCGACCGAACGGACGGACATAAATCACGTTTTTACGGACGGAACGTTGTTTGTTCCCCTTAGAACTCCCCGTGTTAAGTAATGGAGTGGCTAGTCTCTTAGGTGTATCGTTTTCCATGCGAAAACATGTGTGTTTCGTCCACTCATAAGTTCGGAACAAAAATCGAGTACATACCAAGCTGAATGTCCGGACAAAACCCCGTTCCCATGGTCCCAATGTTCTGTATTGGCCTTAAAACGTCCCGGCTAAGTCTTGTCGATCTTGAGGTTTTAGAGTCCAAAACAAGTGAGTTTCGTCCATTTCCAAGTTCGGACCGAAAATCGAGCAAATACCGACCGAACGGACCGACAAATATCACGTTTTTACGGACGGAACGTTGTTTTTTTCGCTTAGAACTCCCCGTGTTAAGTAATGGAGTGGCTAGTCTCTTAGGTGTATCGTTTTCCATGCGAAAACATGTGTGTTTCGTCCACTTATAAGTTCGGAACAAAAATCGAGTACATGCAAGCCGAATGTCCGGACAAAACCCCGTTCCCATGGTCCAAATGTTCTTAATTGGCCTTAAAACGTCCTGGCTAAGTCTTGTCGATCTTGAGGTTTTAGAGTCCAAAACAAGTGAGTTTCGTCCATTTCCAAGTTCGGACCGAAAATCGAGTAAATACCGACCGAACGGACGGACATAAATCACGTTTTTACGGACGGAACGTTGTTTTTTCCAATTAGAACGCCCCGTGTTAAGTAATGGAGTGGCTAGTCTCTTAGGTGTATCGTTTTCCATGCGAAAACATGTGTGTTTCGTCCACTTATAAGTTCGGAACAAAAATCAAGTACATGCCAAGCCGAATGTCCGGACAAAACTCCGTTCCCATGGTCCAAATGTTCTGTATTGGCCTTAAAACGTCTCGGCTAAGTCTTGTCGATCTTGAGGTTTTAGAGTCCAAAACAAGTGAGTTTCGTCCATTTTCAAGTTCGGACTGAAAATCGAGTAAATGCCGACCGAACGGACGGACATAAATCACGTTTTTTAGGACGGAACGTTGTTTTTCTATCTTTAGAACGCCTTGTGTTAAGTAATGGAGTGGCTAGTCTCTTAGGTGTATCGTTTTACATGCGAAAACATGTGTGTTTCTTTCACTCATTAATTTGGAAAAAAAATCGAGTACATGCCAAGCCGAATGTCCGGACAAAACCCCGTTCCCATGGTGCAAATGTTCTGTATTGGCCTTAAAACGTCCCGGCTAAGCCTTGTCGATCTTGAGGTTTTAAATTCCAAAACAAGTGAGTTTCGTCCATTTTCAAGTTCGGACCAAAAATCGAGTAAATGCCGACCGAACGGACGGACATAAATCACGTTTTTACGGACGGAACGTTGTTTTTTACCCTTAGAATGCCCCGTGTTAAGTAATGGAGTGGCTAGTCTCTTAGGTGTATCGTTTTCCATACGAAAACATGTCTGTTTCGTCCACTCATAAGTTCCGAACAAAAATCGAGTACATACCAAGCCGAATGTCCGGACAAAACCCCGTTCCCATGGTGCAAATGTTCTGTATTGGCCTCAAAACGTCCCGGCTAAGCCTTGTCGATCTTGAGGTTTTAAATTCCAAAACAAGTGAGTTTCGTCCATTTCCAAGTTCGGACAAAAAATCGAGTAAATGCCGACCGAACGGACGGACATAAATCACGTTTTTACGGACGGAACGTTGTTTTTTCCCCATAGAACGCCCCGTATTAAGTAATGGAGTGGCTAGTCTCTTAGGTGTATCGTTTTCCATGCGAAAACATGTGTGTTTCGTCCATTCATAAGTTCGGAACAAAAATCGAGTACATGCCAAGCCGAATGTCCGGGCAAAACCCCGTTCCCATGGTCCAAATGTTCTTAATTGGCCTTAAAACGTCCCGGCTAAGTCTTGTCGATCTTGAGGTTTTAGAGTCCAAAACAAGGGAGTTTCGTCCATTTCCAAGTTCGGACCAAAAATCGAGTAAATACCGACCGAACGGACGGACATAAATCACGTTTTTACGGACGGAACGTTGTTTTTTCCAATTAGAACGCCCTGTGTTAAGTAATGGAGTGGCTAGTCTCTTAGATGTATCGTTTTCCATGAGAAAACATGTGTGTTTCGTCCACTTATAAGTTCGGAAAAAAAATCAAGTACATGCCAAGCCATTCGTCCGGACAAAACTCCGTTCCCATGGTCCAAATGTTCTGTATTGGCCTTAAAACGTCCCGGCTAAGTCTTGTCGATCTTGAGGTTTAAGAGTCCAAAACAAGTGAGTTTCGTCCATTTCCAAGTTCGGACCGAAAATCGATTAAATGCCGACCGAACGGACGGACATAAATCACGTTTTTACCGACGGAACGTTGTTTTCTATCTTTAGAACGCCTTGTGTTAAGTAATGGAGTGGCTAGTCTCTTAGGTGTATCGTTTTACAAGCGAAAACATGTGTGTTTCGTCCACTTATTAGTTTGGAACAAAAATCGAGTACATACCAAGCTGAATGTCCGGACAAAACCCCGTTCCCATGGTCCAAATGTTTTGTATTGGCCTTAAAACGTCCCGGCTAAGTCTTGATGATCTTGAGGTTTTAGAGTCCAAAACAAGTGAGTTTCGTCCATTTCCAAGTACGGACCGAAAATCGAGTAAATGCCGACCGAACGGACGGACATAAATCACGTTTTTACGGACGGAACGTTGTCTTTTCCCCTTAGAACGCCCCGTGTTAAGTAATGGAGTGGCTAGCCTCTTAGATGTATAGTTTTCCATGCGAAAACATGTGTGTTTCGTCCACTCATAAGTTCCGAATAAAAATCGAGTACATACGAAGCCGAATGTCCGGACAAAACCCCGTTCCCATGGTGCAAATGTTCTGTATTGGCCTTAAAACGTCCCGGCTAAGCCTTGTCGATCTTGAGGTTTTAAATTCCAAAACAAGTGAGTTTTGTCCATTTCCAAGTTCGGACCAAAAATCGAGTAAATGCCGACCGAACGGACGGACATAAATCACGTTTTTACGGACGGAACGTTGTTTTTTCCCCATAGAACGCCCCGTATTAAGTAATGGAGTGGCTAGTCTCTTAGGTGTATCGTTTTCCATGCGAAAACATGTGTGTTTCGTCCACTTATAAGTTCGGAACAAAAATCGAGTACATGCAAGCCGAATGTCCGGACAAAACCCCGTTCCCATGGTCCAAATGTTCTTAATTGGCCTTAAAACGTCCCGGCTAAGTCTTGTCGATCTTGAGGTTTTAGAGTCCAAAACAAGTGAGTTTCGTCCACCTCCAAGTTCGGACCGAAAATCGAGTAAATGCCGACCGAACGGACGGACATAAATCACGTTTTTACGGACGGAATGTTATTTGTTCCCCTTAGAACTCCCGGTGTTAAGTAATGGAGTGGCTAGTCTCTTAGGTGTATCGTTTTAAATGCGAAAACATGTGTGTTTCGTCCACTCATAAGTTCGGAACAAAAATCGAGTACATACCAAGCTGAATGTCCGGACAAAACCCCGTTCCCATGGTCCCAATGTTCTGTATTGGCCTTAAAACGTCCTGGCTAAGTCTTGTCGATCTTGAGGTTTTAGAGTCCAAAACAAGTGAGTTTCGTCCATTTCCAAGTTCGGACCGAAAATCGAGTAAATACCGACCGAACGGACCGACAAATATCACGTTTTTACGGACGGAACGTTGTTTTATTCGTTTAGAACTCCCCGTGTTAAGTAATGGAGTGGCTAGTCTCTTAGGTGTATCGTTTTCCATGCGAAAACATGTGTGTTTCGTCCACTTATAAGTTCGGAACAAAAATCGAGTACATGCAAGCCGAATGTCCGGACAAAACCCCGTTCCCATGGTCGAAATGTTCTTAATTGGCCTTAAAACGTCCTGGCTAAGTCTTGTCGATCTTGAGGTTTTAGAGTCCAAAACAAGTGAGTTTCGTCCATTTCCAAGTTCGGACCGAAAATCGAGTAAATACCGACCGAACGGACGGACATAAATCATGTTTTTACTTGACGGAAGGTTGTTTTTTCCCCTTAGAACGCCCCGTGTTAAGTAATGGAGTGGCTAGTCTCTTAGGTGTATCGTTTTCCATGCGAAAACATGTGTGTTTCGTCCACTTATAAGTTCGGAACAAAAATCAAGTACATGCCAAGCCGAATGTCCGGACAAAACTTCGTTCCCATGGTCCAAATGTTCTGTATTGGCCTTAAAACGTCCCGGCTAAGTCTTGTCGATCTTGAGGTTTTAGAGTCCAAAACAAGTGAGTTTCGTCCATTTCCAAGTTCGGACCGAAAATCGAGTAAATGCCGACCGAACGGACGGACATAAATCACGTTTTTACGGACGGAACGTTGTTTGTTCCCCTTAGAACTCCCCGTGTTAAGTAATGGAGTGGCTAGTCTCTTAGGTGTATCGTTTTCCATGCGAAAACATGTGTGTTTCGTCCACTCATAAGTTCGGAACAAAAATCGAGTACATACCAAGCTGAATGTCCGGACAAAACCCCGTTCCCATGGTCCCAATGTTCTGTATTGGCCTTAAAACGTCCCGGCTAAGTCTTGTCGATCTTGATGTTTTAGAGTCCAAAACAAGTGAGTTTCGTCCATTTCCAAGTTCGGACCGAAAATCGAGTAAATACCGACCGAACGGACCGACAAATATCACGTTTTTACGGACGGAACGTTGTTTTTTTCGTTTAGAACTCCCCGTGTTAAGTAATGGAGTGGCTAGTCTCTTTGGTGTATCGTTTTCCATGCGAAAACATGTGTGTTTCGTCCACTTATAAGTTCGAAACAAAAATCGAGTACATGCAAGCCGAATGTCCGGACAAAACCCCGTTCCCATGGTCCAAATGTTCTTAATTGGCCTTAAAACGTCCTGGCTAAGTCTTGTCGATCTTGAGGTTTTGGAGTCCAAAACAAGTGAGTTTCGTCCATTTCCAGGTTCGGACCGAAAATCGAGTAAATACCGACCGAACGGACGGACATAAATCACGTTTTTACGGACGGAACGTTGTTTTTTACCCTTAGAACGCCCCGTGTTAAGTAATGGAGTGGCTAGTCTCTTAGGTGTATCGTTTTACATGCGAAAACATGTGTGTTTCGTCCACTTATAAGTTCGGAACAAAAATCGGGTACATACCAAGCCGAATGTTCGGACAAAACCCCGTTCCCATGGTGCAAATGTTCTGTATTGGCCTTAAAACGTCCCGTCTAAGCCTTGTCGATCTTGAGGTTTTAAATTCCAAAACAAGTGAGTTTCGTCCATTTCCAAGTTCGGACCGAAAATCGAGTAAATGCCGACCGAACGGACGGACATAAATCACGTTTTTACGGACGAAACGTTGTTTTTTCCCCTTAGAACGCCCCGTGTTAAGTAATGGAGTGGCTAGTCTCTTAGGTGTATCGTTTTCCATGCGAAAACATGTGTGTTTCGTCCACTCATAAGTTCGAAACAAAAATCGAGTACATGCCAAGCCGAATGTCCGGGCAAAACCCCGTTCCCATGGTCCAAATGTTCTTAATTGGCCTTAAAACGTCCCGGCTAAGTCTTGTCGATCTTGAGGTTTTAGAGTCCAAAACAAGTGAGTTTCGTCCATTTCCAAGTTCGGACCGAAAACAGAGTAAATGCCGACCGAACGGACGGACATAAAAACGGACGGAACTTTGTTTTTTCCCTTCAGAACGCCCCGTGTTAAGTAATGGAGTGGCTAGTCTCTTAGGTGTATCGTTATACATGCGAAAACATGTGTGTTTTGTCCACTCATAAGTTCGGAACAAAAATCGAGTACATACCAAGCTGAATGTCCGGACAAAACCCCGTTCCCATGATCCAAATGTTCTTAATTGGCCTTAAAACGTCCTGGCTAAGTCTTGTCGATCTTGAGGTTTTAGAGTCCAAAACAAGTGAGTTTCGTCCATTTCCAAGTTCGGACCGAAAATCGAGTAAATACCGACCGAACGGACGGACATAAATCACGTTTTTACGGACGGAACGTTGTTTTTTCCAATTAGAACGCCCCGTGTTAAGTAATGGAGTGGCTAGTCTCTTAGGTGTATCGTTTTCCATGCGAAAACATGTGTGTTTCGTCCACTTATAAGTTCGGAACAAAAATCAAGTACATGCCAAGCCGAATGTCCGGACAAAACTCCGTTCCCATGGTCCAAATGTTCTGTATTGGCCTTAAAACGTCTCGGCTAAGTCTTGTCGATCTTGAGGTTTTAGAGTCCAAAACAAGTGAGTTTCGTCCATTTTCAAGTTCGGACCGAAAATCGAGTAAATGCCGACCGAACGGACGGACATAAATCACGTTTTTTAGGACGGAACGTTGTTTTTCTATCTTTAGAACGCCTTGTGTTAAGTAATGGAGTGGCTAGTCTCTTAGGTGTATCGTTTTACATGCGAAAACATGTGTGTTTCTTTCACTCATTAATTTGGAAAAAAAATCGAGTACATGCCAAGCCGAATGTCCGGACAAAACCCCGTTCCCATGGTGCAAATGTTCTGTATTGGCCTTAAAACGTCCCGGCTAAGCCTTGTCGATCTTGAGGTTTTAAATTCCAAAACAAGTGAGTTTCGTCCATTTTCAAGTTCGGACCAAAAATCGAGTAAATGCCGACCGAACGGACGGACATAAATCACGTTTTTACGGACGGAACGTTGTTTTTTACCCTTAGAATGCCCCGTGTTAAGTAATGGAGTGGCTAGTCTCTTAGGTGTATCGTTTTCCATACGAAAACATGTCTGTTTCGTCCACTCATAAGTTCCGAACAAAAATCGAGTACATACCAAGCCGAATGTCCGGACAAAACCCCGTTCCCATGGTGCAAATGTTCTGTATTGGCCTCAAAACGTCCCGGCTAAGCCTTGTCGATCTTGAGGTTTTAAATTCCAAAACAAGTGAGTTTCGTCCATTTCCAAGTTCGGACAAAAAATCGAGTAAATGCCGACCGAACGGACGGACATAAATCACGTTTTTACGGACGGAACGTTGTTTTTTCCCCATAGAACGCCCCGTATTAAGTAATGGAGTGGCTAGTCTCTTAGGTGTATCGTTTTCCATGCGAAAACATGTGTGTTTCGTCCATTCATAAGTTCGGAACAAAAATCGAGTACATGCCAAGCCGAATGTCCGGGCAAAACCCCGTTCCCATGGTCCAAATGTTCTTAATTGGCCTTAAAACGTCCCGGCTAAGTCTTGTCGATCTTGAGGTTTTAGAGTCCAAAACAAGGGAGTTTCGTCCATTTCCAAGTTCGGACCAAAAATCGAGTAAATACCGACCGAACGGACGGACATAAATCACGTTTTTACGGACGGAACGTTGTTTTTTCCAATTAGAACGCCCTGTGTTAAGTAATGGAGTGGCTAGTCTCTTAGATGTATCGTTTTCCATGAGAAAACATGTGTGTTTCGTCCACTTATAAGTTCGGAAAAAAAATCAAGTACATGCCAAGCCATTCGTCCGGACAAAACTCCGTTCCCATGGTCCAAATGTTCTGTATTGGCCTTAAAACGTCCCGGCTAAGTCTTGTCGATCTTGAGGTTTAAGAGTCCAAAACAAGTGAGTTTCGTCCATTTCCAAGTTCGGACCGAAAATCGATTAAATGCCGACCGAACGGACGGACATAAATCACGTTTTTACCGACGGAACGTTGTTTTCTATCTTTAGAACGCCTTGTGTTAAGTAATGGAGTGGCTAGTCTCTTAGGTGTATCGTTTTACAAGCGAAAACATGTGTGTTTCGTCCACTTATTAGTTTGGAACAAAAATCGAGTACATACCAAGCTGAATGTCCGGACAAAACCCCGTTCCCATGGTCCAAATGTTTTGTATTGGCCTTAAAACGTCCCGGCTAAGTCTTGATGATCTTGAGGTTTTAGAGTCCAAAACAAGTGAGTTTCGTCCATTTCCAAGTACGGACCGAAAATCGAGTAAATGCCGACCGAACGGACGGACATAAATCACGTTTTTACGGACGGAACGTTGTCTTTTCCCCTTAGAACGCCCCGTGTTAAGTAATGGAGTGGCTAGCCTCTTAGATGTATAGTTTTCCATGCGAAAACATGTGTGTTTCGTCCACTCATAAGTTCCGAATAAAAATCGAGTACATACGAAGCCGAATGTCCGGACAAAACCCCGTTCCCATGGTGCAAATGTTCTGTATTGGCCTTAAAACGTCCCGGCTAAGCCTTGTCGATCTTGAGGTTTTAAATTCCAAAACAAGTGAGTTTTGTCCATTTCCAAGTTCGGACCAAAAATCGAGTAAATGCCGACCGAACGGACGGACATAAATCACGTTTTTACGGACGGAACGTTGTTTTTTCCCCATAGAACGCCCCGTATTAAGTAATGGAGTGGCTAGTCTCTTAGGTGTATCGTTTTCCATGCGAAAACATGTGTGTTTCGTCCACTTATAAGTTCGGAACAAAAATCGAGTACATGCAAGCCGAATGTCCGGACAAAACCCCGTTCCCATGGTCCAAATGTTCTTAATTGGCCTTAAAACGTCCCGGCTAAGTCTTGTCGATCTTGAGGTTTTAGAGTCCAAAACAAGTGAGTTTCGTCCACCTCCAAGTTCGGACCGAAAATCGAGTAAATGCCGACCGAACGGACGGACATAAATCACGTTTTTACGGACGGAATGTTATTTGTTCCCCTTAGAACTCCCGGTGTTAAGTAATGGAGTGGCTAGTCTCTTAGGTGTATCGTTTTAAATGCGAAAACATGTGTGTTTCGTCCACTCATAAGTTCGGAACAAAAATCGAGTACATACCAAGCTGAATGTCCGGACAAAACCCCGTTCCCATGGTCCCAATGTTCTGTATTGGCCTTAAAACGTCCTGGCTAAGTCTTGTCGATCTTGAGGTTTTAGAGTCCAAAACAAGTGAGTTTCGTCCATTTCCAAGTTCGGACCGAAAATCGAGTAAATACCGACCGAACGGACCGACAAATATCACGTTTTTACGGACGGAACGTTGTTTTATTCGTTTAGAACTCCCCGTGTTAAGTAATGGAGTGGCTAGTCTCTTAGGTGTATCGTTTTCCATGCGAAAACATGTGTGTTTCGTCCACTTATAAGTTCGGAACAAAAATCGAGTACATGCAAGCCGAATGTCCGGACAAAACCCCGTTCCCATGGTCGAAATGTTCTTAATTGGCCTTAAAACGTCCTGGCTAAGTCTTGTCGATCTTGAGGTTTTAGAGTCCAAAACAAGTGAGTTTCGTCCATTTCCAAGTTCGGACCGAAAATCGAGTAAATACCGACCGAACGGACGGACATAAATCATGTTTTTACTTGACGGAAGGTTGTTTTTTCCCCTTAGAACGCCCCGTGTTAAGTAATGGAGTGGCTAGTCTCTTAGGTGTATCGTTTTCCATGCGAAAACATGTGTGTTTCGTCCACTTATAAGTTCGGAACAAAAATCAAGTACATGCCAAGCCGAATGTCCGGACAAAACTTCGTTCCCATGGTCCAAATGTTCTGTATTGGCCTTAAAACGTCCCGGCTAAGTCTTGTCGATCTTGAGGTTTTAGAGTCCAAAACAAGTGAGTTTCGTCCATTTCCAAGTTCGGACCGAAAATCGAGTAAATGCCGACCGAACGGACGGACATAAATCACGTTTTTACGGACGGAACGTTGTTTGTTCCCCTTAGAACTCCCCGTGTTAAGTAATGGAGTGGCTAGTCTCTTAGGTGTATCGTTTTCCATGCGAAAACATGTGTGTTTCGTCCACTCATAAGTTCGGAACAAAAATCGAGTACATACCAAGCTGAATGTCCGGACAAAACCCCGTTCCCATGGTCCCAATGTTCTGTATTGGCCTTAAAACGTCCCGGCTAAGTCTTGTCGATCTTGATGTTTTAGAGTCCAAAACAAGTGAGTTTCGTCCATTTCCAAGTTCGGACCGAAAATCGAGTAAATACCGACCGAACGGACCGACAAATATCACGTTTTTACGGACGGAACGTTGTTTTTTTCGTTTAGAACTCCCCGTGTTAAGTAATGGAGTGGCTAGTCTCTTTGGTGTATCGTTTTCCATGCGAAAACATGTGTGTTTCGTCCACTTATAAGTTCGAAACAAAAATCGAGTACATGCAAGCCGAATGTCCGGACAAAACCCCGTTCCCATGGTCCAAATGTTCTTAATTGGCCTTAAAACGTCCTGGCTAAGTCTTGTCGATCTTGAGGTTTTGGAGTCCAAAACAAGTGAGTTTCGTCCATTTCCAGGTTCGGACCGAAAATCGAGTAAATACCGACCGAACGGACGGACATAAATCACGTTTTTACGGACGGAACGTTGTTTTTTACCCTTAGAACGCCCCGTGTTAAGTAATGGAGTGGCTAGTCTCTTAGGTGTATCGTTTTACATGCGAAAACATGTGTGTTTCGTCCACTTATAAGTTCGGAACAAAAATCGGGTACATACCAAGCCGAATGTTCGGACAAAACCCCGTTCCCATGGTGCAAATGTTCTGTATTGGCCTTAAAACGTCCCGTCTAAGCCTTGTCGATCTTGAGGTTTTAAATTCCAAAACAAGTGAGTTTCGTCCATTTCCAAGTTCGGACCGAAAATCGAGTAAATGCCGACCGAACGGACGGACATAAATCACGTTTTTACGGACGAAACGTTGTTTTTTCCCCTTAGAACGCCCCGTGTTAAGTAATGGAGTGGCTAGTCTCTTAGGTGTATCGTTTTCCATGCGAAAACATGTGTGTTTCGTCCACTCATAAGTTCGAAACAAAAATCGAGTACATGCCAAGCCGAATGTCCGGGCAAAACCCCGTTCCCATGGTCCAAATGTTCTTAATTGGCCTTAAAACGTCCCGGCTAAGTCTTGTCGATCTTGAGGTTTTAGAGTCCAAAACAAGTGAGTTTCGTCCATTTCCAAGTTCGGACCGAAAACAGAGTAAATGCCGACCGAACGGACGGACATAAAAACGGACGGAACTTTGTTTTTTCCCTTCAGAACGCCCCGTGTTAAGTAATGGAGTGGCTAGTCTCTTAGGTGTATCGTTATACATGCGAAAACATGTGTGTTTTGTCCACTCATAAGTTCGGAACAAAAATCGAGTACATACCAAGCTGAATGTCCGGACAAAACCCCGTTCCCATGATCCAAATGTTCTGTATTGGCCTTAAAACGTCCCGGCTAAGTCTTGTCGATCTTGAGGTTTTAGAGTCCAAAACAAGTGAGTTTCGTCCATTTCAAAATTCGGACTGAAAACCGAGTAAATGCCGACCGAACGGACGAACATAAATCACGTTTTTACAGACGGAACGTTGTTTTTTCCCTTTAGAACGCCCCGTGTTAAGTAATGGAGTGGCTTGTCTCTTAGGTGTATCGTTTTACATGCGAAAACATGTGTGTTTTGTCCACTCATAAGTTTGGAACAAAAATCGAGTACATACCAAGCTGAATGTCCGGACAAAACCCCGTTCACATGGTCCAAATGTTTTGTATTGGCCTTAAAACGTCCCGGCTAAGTCTTGTCGATCTTGAGGTTTTAGAGTCCAAAACAAGTGAGTTTCGTCCATTTCCAAGTTCGGACAAAAAATCGAGTAAATGCCGACCGAACGGACGGACATAAATCACGTTTTTACGGACGGAACGTTGTTTTTTCCCCTTAGAACGCCCCGTGTTAAGTAATGGAGTGGCTAGTCTCTTAGGTGTATCGTTTTCCATGCGAAAACATGTTTGTTTCGTCCACTCATAAGTTCGGAACAAAAATCGAGTACATGCCAAGCCGAATGTCCGGGCAAAACCCTGTTCCCATGGTCCAAATGTTCTGTATTCGCCTTAAATCGTCCCGGCTAAGCCTTGTCGATCTTGAGGTTTTAAATTCCAAAACAAGTGAGTTTCGTCTATTTCCAAGTTCGGACCGAAAACCGAGTTAATGCCGACCGAACGGACGGACATAAATCAAGTTTTTACGGACGGAACGTTGTTTTTTCCCTTTAGAACGCCCCGTGTTAAGTAATGGAGTGGCTAGTCTCTTAGGTGTATCGTTTTACATGCGAAAACATGTGTGTTTCTACCACTTATAAGTTCGGAACAAAAATCGTTTACATACCAAGCCGAATGTCCGGACAAAACCCCGTTCCCATGGTGCAAATGTTCTGTATTGGCCTTAAAACGTCCCGTCTAAGCCTTGTCGATCTTGAGGTTTTGAATTCCAAAACAAGTGAGTTTCGTCCATTTCCAAGTTCGGACCGAAAATCGAGTAAATGCCGACCGAACGGACGGACATAAATCACGTTTTTACGGACGGAACGTTGTTTTTTCCCCTTAGAACGCCCCGTGTTAAGTAATGGAGTGGCTAGTCTCTTACGTGTATTCGTTTTCCATGCGAAAACATATGTGTTTCGTCCACTCATAAGTTCGGAACAAAAATCGAGTACATGCCAAGCTGAATGTCCGGGCAAAACCCCGTTCCCATGGTCCAAATGTTCTTAATTGGCCTTAAAACGTCCCGGCTAAGTCTTGTCGATCTTGAGGTTTTAGAGTCCAAAACAAGTGAGTTTCGTCCATTTCCAAGTTCGGACCGAAAACAGAGTAAATGCCGACCGAACGGACGGACATAAAAACGGACGGAACTTTGTTTTTTCACTTCAGAACGCCCCGTGTTAAGTAATGGAGTGGCTAGTCTCTTAGGTGTATCGTTATACATGCGAAAACATGTGTGTTTCGTCCACTCATAAGTTCGGAACAAAAATCGAGTACATACCAAGATGAATGTCCGGACAAAACCCCGTTCCCATGGTCCAAATGTTCTGTATTGGCCTTAAAACGTTCCGGCTAAGTCTTGTCGATCTTGAGGTTTTAGAGTCCAAAACAAGTGAGTTTCGTCCATTTCCAAATTCGGACTGAAAACCGAGTAAATGCCGACCAAACGGACGAACATAAATCACGTTTTTACGGACGGAACGTTGTTTTTTCCCTTCAGAACGCCCCGTGTTAAGTAATGGAGTGGCTAGTCTCTTAGGTGTATCGTTTTACATGCGAAAACATGTGTGTTTCGTCCACTCATAAGTTTGTTACAAAAATCGAGTACATACCAAGCTGAATGTCCGGACAAAACCCCGTTCCCATGGTCCAAATGTTCTGTATTGGCCTTAAAACGTCCCGGCTAAGTCTTGTCGATCTTGAGGTTTTAGAGTCCAAAACAAGTGAGTTTCGTCCATTTTCAAATTCGGACTGAAAACCGAGTAAATGCCGATCGAACGGACGAACATAAATCACGTTTTTACGGACGGAACGTTGTTTTTTCCCCTTAGAACGCCCCGTGTTAAGTAATGGAGTGGCTAGTCTCTTAGGTGTATCGTTTTACATGCGAAAACATGTGTGTTTCGTCCACTCATAAGTTTGGAACAAAAATCGAGTACATACCAATCTGAATGTCCGGACAAAACCCCGTTCCAATGGTCCAAATGTTTTGTATTGGCCTTAAAACGTCCCGGCTAAGTCTTGTCGATCTTGAGGTTTTAGAGTCCAAAACAAGTGAGTTTCGTCCATTTCCAAGTTCGGAAAAAAAATCGAGTAAATGCCGACCGAACGGACGGACATAAATCACGTTTTTACGGACGGAACGTTGTTTTTTCCCCTTAGAACGCCCCGTGTTAAGTAATGGAGTGGCTAGTCTCTTAGGTGTATCGTTTTCCATGCGAAAACATGTGTGTTTCGTCCACTCATAAGTTCGGAACAAAAATCGAGTACATGCCAAGCCGAATGTCCGGGCAAAACCCCGTTCCAATGGTCCAAATGTTCTGTATTGGCCTTAAATCGTCCCGGCTAAGCCTTGTCGATCTTGAGGTTTTAAATTCCAAAACAACTGAGTTTCGTCTATTTCCAAGTTCGGACCGAAAACCGAGTTAATGCCGACCGAACGGACGGACATAAATCAAGTTTTTACGGACGGAACGTTGTTTTTTCCCTTTAGAACGCCCCGTGTTAAGTAATGGAGTGGCTAGTCTCTTAGGTGTATCGTTTTACATGCGAAAACATGTGTGTTTCTACCACTTATAAGTTCGGAACAAAAATCGGGTACATACCAAGCCGAATGTCCGGACAAAACCCCGTTCCCATGGTGCAAATGTTCTGTATTGGCCTTAAAACGTCCCGTCTAAGCCTTGTCGATCTTGAGGTTTTAAATTCCAAAACAAGTGAGTTTCGTCCATTTCCAAGTTCGGACCGAAAATCGAGTAAATGTCGACCGAACGGACGGACATAAATCATGTTTTTACGGACGGAACGTTGTTTTTTCCCCTTAGAACGCCCCGTGTTAAGTAATGGAGTGGCTAGTCTCTTACGTGTATCCTTTTCCATGCGAAAACATGTGTGTTTCGTCCACTCATAAGTTCGGAACAAAAATCGAGTACATGCCAAGCCGAATGTCCGGGCAAAACCCCGTTCCCATGGTCCAAATGTCCTTAATTGGCCTTAAAACGTCCCGGCTAAGTCTTGTCGATCTTGAGGTTTTAAAGTCCAAAACAAGTGAGTTTCGTCCATTTCCAAGTTCGGACCGAAAACAGAGTAAATGCCGACCGAACGGACGGACATAAATCACGTTTTTACGGACGGAACTTTGTTTTTTCCCTTCAGAACGCCCCGTGTTAAGTAATGGAGTGGCTAGTCTCTTAGGTGTATCGTTATACATGCGAAAACATGTGTGTTTCGTCCACTCATAAGTTCGGAACAAAAATTGAGTACATACCAAGCTGAATGTCCGGACAAAACCCCGTTCCCATGGTCCAAATGTTCTGTATTGGCCTTAAAATGTCCCGGCTAAGTCTTGTCGATCTTGAGGTTTTAGAGTCCAAAACAAGTGAGTTTCGTCCATTTCCAAATTCGGACTGAAAACCGAGTAAATGCCGACCGAACGGACGAACATAAATCACATTTTTACGGACGGAACGTTGTTTTTTCCCTTTAGAACGCCCCGTGTTAAGTAATGGAGTGGCTAGTCTCTTAGGTGTATCGTTTTACATGCGAAAACATGTGTGTTTCGTCCACTCATAAGTTTGGAACAAAAATCGAGTACATACCAAGCTGAATGTCCGGACAAAACCCCGTTCCCATGGTTCAAATGTTCTGTATTGGCCTTAAAACGTCCCGGCTAAGTCTTGTCGATCTTGAGGTTTTAGAGTCCAAAAGAAGTGAGTTTCGTCCATTTCCAAATTCGGACTGAAAACCGAGTAAATGCCGACCGAACGGACGAACATAAATCACGTTTTTACGGACGGAACGTTGTTTTTTCTCTTTAGAATGCCCCGTGTTAAGTAATGGAGTGGCTAGTCTCTTAGGTGTATCGTTTTACATGCGAAAACATGTGTGTTTCGTCCACTCATAAGTTTGGAACAAAAATCGAGTACATACCAAGCTGAATGTCCGGACAAAACCCAGTTCCCATGGTCCAAATGTTTTGTATTGGCCTTAAAACGTCCCGGCTAAGTCTTGTCGATCTTGAGGTTTTAGAGTCCAAAACAAGTGAGTTTCGTCCATTTCCAAGTTCGGACCAAAAATCGAGTAAATGCCGACCGAACGGACGGACATAAATCATGTTTTTACGGACGGAACGTTGTTTTTTCCCCTTAGAACTCCCCGTGTTAAGTAATTGAGTGGCTAGTCTCTTAGGTGTATCGTTTTCCATGCGAAAACATGTGTGTTTCGTCCACTCATAAGTTCGGAACAAAAATCGAGTACATGCCAAGCCGAATGTCCGGGCAAAACCCCGTTCCCATGGTCCAATGTTCTGTATTGGCCTTAAAACGTCCCGTCTAAGCCTTGTCGATCTTGAGGTTTTAAATTCCAAAACAAGTGAGTTTCGTCCATTTCCAAGTTCGGACCAAAAATCGAGTAAATACCGACCGAACGGACGGACATAAATCACGTTTTTACGGACGGAACGTTGTTTTTTCCAATTAGAACACCCCGTGTTAAGTAATGGAGTGGCTAGTCTCTTAGGTGTATCGTTTCCATGCGAAAACATGTGTGTTTCGTCCACTTATAAGTTCGGAACAAAAATCAAGTACATGCTAAGCCGAATGTCCGGACAAAACTCCGTTCCCATGGTCCAAATTTCTGTATTGGCCTTAAAACGTCCCGGCTAAGTCTTGTCGATCTTGAGGTTTTAGAGTCCAAAACAAGTGAGTTTCGTCCATTTCCAAGTTCGGACCAAAAATCGAGGAAATACCGAACGAACGGACGGACATAAATCACGTTTTTACGGAGGGAACATTGTTTTTTCCCCTTAGAACGCCCCCTGTTAAGTAATGGAGTCGCCAGTCTCTTAGGTGTATCGTTTTACATGCGAAAACATGTGAGTTTCGTCCACTCATAAGTTCGGAACAAAAATCGAGTACATACCAAGCTGAATGTCCAGACAAAACCCCGTTCCCATGGTCCAAATGTTCTGTATTGGCCTTAAAACGTCCCGGCTAAGTCTTGTCGATCTTGAGGTTTTAGAGTCCAAAACAAGTGAGTTTCGTCCATTTCCAAGTTCGGACCGAAAATCGGTAAATGTCGACCGAACGGAGGGATATAAATCACGTTTTGACGGACGGAACGTTGTTTTTTCCCCTTAGAACGCCCCGTGTTATGTAATGGAGTGGCTAGTCTCTTAGGTGTATCGTTTTCCATGCGAAAACATGTGTTTTTCGTCCACTTATAAGTTCGGAACAAAAATCGAGTACATGCCAAGCCGAATGTCCGGACAAAACCTTGTTCCCATGGTGCAAATGTTCTGTATTGGCCTTAAAACGTCCCGGCTAAGTCTTGTCGATCTTGAGGTTTTAGAGTCCAAAACAAGTGAGTTTCGTCCATTTTCAAGTTCAGACCGAAAACCGAGTAAATGTTGACTGATTCGACGAACATAAATCTCGTTTTTACGGACGGAACGTTGTTTTTTCACCTTAGAACCCTCCGTGTTAAGTAATGGAGTGGCTAGTCTCTTAGGTGTATCGTTTTCCATGCGAAAACATGTGTGTTTCGTCCACTTATAAGTTCGGAACAAAAATCAAGTACATGCCAAGCCGAATGTCCGGACAAAACTCCGTTCCCATGGTCAAAATGTTCTGTATTGGCCTTAAAACGTCCCGGCTAAGCCTTGTCGATGTTGAGGTTTTAGATTCCAAAACAAGTGAGTTTCGTCTATTCCAAGTTCGGACAGAAAACTGAGTTAATGCCGACCGAACGGACGGACATAAATATCGTTTTTATGGACGGAACGTTGTTTTTTCACCTTAGAACGCCCCGAGTTAAGTAATGGAATGGCTAGTCTCTTAGGTGTATCGTTTTCCATGCGAAAACATGTGTGTTTCGTCCACTTATAAGTTCGGAACCAAAATCGAGTACATACCAAGCCGAATGTCCAGACAAAACCCCGTTCCCACGGTCCAAATGATCTGTATTGGCCTTAAAACGTCCAGGCTAAGTCTTGTCGATCATGAGGTTTTAGAGTCCAAAACAAGTGAGTTTCGTCCATTTCCAAGTTCGGACTGAAAACAGAGTAAATGCCGACCGAACGGACGAACATAAATCACGTTTTTACGGACGGAACTTTGTTTTTTCCCTTTAGAACGCCCCGTGTTAAGTAATGGAGTGGCTAGTCTCTTAGGTGTATCGTTTTACAAGCGAAAACATGTGTGTTTCGTCCACTCATAAGTTCGGAACAAAAATCGAGTACATACCAAGCTGAATGTCCGGACAAAACCCCGTTCCCATGGTCCAAATTTTCTGTATTGGCCTTAAAACGTCCCGGCTAAGTCTTGTCGATCTTGAGGTTTTAGAGTCTAAAACAAGTGAGTTTCGTACATTTCCAAATTCGGACCGAAAACCGAGTAAATGCCGACCGAACGGACGAACATAAATCACGTTTTTACGGACGGAACGTTGTTTTTTCCCTTTAGAACGCCCCGTGTTAAGTAATGGAATGGCTAGTCTCTTAGGTGTATCGTTTTACATGCGAAAACATGTGTGTTTCGTCCACTCAAAGTTTGGAACAAAAATCGAGTACATACCAAGCTGAATGTCCGGACAAAACCCCGTTCCCATGGTCCAAATGTTTTTTATTGGCCTTAAAACGTCCCGGCTAAGTCTTGTCGATCTTGAGGTTTTAGAGTCCAAAACAAGTGAGTTTCGTCCATTTCCAAGTTCGGACCAAAAATCGAGTAAATGCCGACCGAACGGACGGACATAAATCACGTTTTTACGGACGGAACGTTGTTTTTTCTCCTTAGAACGCCCCGTGTTAAGTAATGGAGTGGCTAGTCTCTTAGGTGTATCGTTTTCCATGCGAAAACATGTGTGTTTCGTCCGCTCATAAGTTCGGAACAAAAATCGAGTACATGCCAAGCCGAATGTCCGGGCAAAACTCCGTTCCCATGGTCCAAATGTTCTGTATTTGCGTTAAATCATCCCGGCTAAGCCTTGTCGATCTTGAGGTTTTAAATTCCAAAACAAGTGAGTTTCGT
Organism: Aquilegia eximia; assembly: GCA_023053565.1. Classification (NCBI taxonomy): domain Eukaryota; kingdom Viridiplantae; phylum Streptophyta; class Magnoliopsida; order Ranunculales; family Ranunculaceae; genus Aquilegia; species Aquilegia eximia. Next base: position 658,844 of record JALIGU010000024.1, read on the forward strand.
CTATTTCCAAGTTCGGACCGAAAACCGAGTTAATGCCGACCGAACGGACAGACATAAATCACGTTTTTACGGACGGAACGTTGTTTTTTGCCCTTAGAACTCCCCGTGTTAAGTAATGGAGTGGCTAGTCTCTTAGGTGTAATGCGAAAACATGTGTGTTTCGTCCACTCATAAGTTCGGAACGAAAATCGAGTACATGCCAAGCCGAATGTCCGGGCAAAACCCCGTTCCAATGGTCCAAATGTTCTGTATTGGCTTTAAATCGTCCCGGTTAAGCCTTGTCGATCTTGAGGTTTTAAATTCCAAAACAAGTGAGTTTCGTCTATTTCCAAGTTCGGACCGAAAACCGAGTTACTGCCGACCGAACGGACGGACATAAATAAAGTTTTTACGGACGGAACGTTGTTTTTTCCCTTTAGAACGCCCCGTGTTAAGTAATGGAGTGGCTAGTCTCTTAGGTGTATCGTTTTACATGCGAAAACATGTGTGTTTCGTCCACTTATAAGTTCGGAACAAAAATCGGGTACATACCAAGCCGAATGTCCGGACAAAACACCGTTCCCATGGTGCAAATGTTCTGTATTGGCCTTAAAACGTCCCGTCTAAGCCTTGTCGATCTTGAGGTTTTAAATTCCAAAACAAGTGAGTTTCGTCCATTTCCAAGTTCGGACCGAAAATCGAGTAAATGCCGACCGAACGGACGGACATAAATCACGTTTTTACGGACGGAACGTTGTTTTTTCCCCTTAGAACGCCCCGTGTTAAGTAATGGAGTGGCTAGTCTCTTAGGTGTATCGTTTTCCATGCGAAAACGTGTGTGTTTCGTCCACTCATAAGTTCGGAACAAAAATCGAGTACATGCCAAGCCGAATGTCCGGGCAAAACCCCGTTCCCATGGTCCAAATGTTCTTAATTGGCCTTAAAACGTCCCGGCTGATTCTTGTCGATCTTGAGGTTTTAGAGTCCAAAACAAGTGAGTTTCGTCCATTTCCAAGTTCAGACCAAAAATCGAGTAAATACCGACCGAGCGGACAGACATAAATCACGTTTTTACGGACGGAACGTTGTTTTTTCCCCTTAGAACGCCCCGTGTTAAGTAATGGAGTGGCTAGTCTCTTAGGTGTATCGTTTTCCATGCAAAAACATGTGTGTTTCGTCCACTTATAAGTTCGGAACAAAAATCGAGTACATGCAAGCCGAATGTCCGGACAAAACCCCGTTCCAATGGTCCAAATGTTCTTAATTGGCCTTAGAACGTCCCGGCTAAGTCTTGTCGATCTTGAGGTTTTAGAGTCCAAAACAAGTGAGTTTCGTCCATTTCCATGTTCGGACCGAAAATCGAGTAAATGCCGACCGAACGGACGGACATAAATCACGTTTTTACGGACGGAACGTTGTTTTTTCCCCTTAGAACGCCCCGTGTTAAGTAATGGAGTGGCTAGTCTCTTAGGTGTATCGTTTTCCATGCGAAAACATGTGTGTTTCGTCCACTCATAAGTTCGGAACAAAAATCGAGTACATGCCAAGCCGAATGTCCGGGCAAAACCCCGTTCCCATGGTCCAATGTTCTGTATTGGCCTTAAATCGTCCCGGCTAAGCCTTGTCGATCTTGAGGTTTTAAATTCCAAAACAAGTGAGTTTCGTCTATTTCCAAGTTCGGACCGAAAACGGAGTTAATGCCGACCGAACGGACGGACATAAATCACGTTTTTACGGACGGAACGTTATTTTTTCCCTTTAGAACGCCCCGTGTTAAGTAATGGAGTGGCTAGTCTCTTAGGTGTATCGTTTTACATGCGAAAACATGTGTGTTTCGTCCACTTATAAGTTCGGAACAAAAATCGAGTACATACCAAGCCGAATGTCCGGACAAAACCCCGTTCCCATGGTGCAAATGTTCTGTATTGGCCTTAAAACGTCCCGTCTAAGCCTTGTCGATCTTGAGGTTTTAAATTCCAAAACAAGTGAGTTTCGTCCATTTCCAAGTTCGGACCAAAAATCGAGTAAATGCCGACCGAACGGACGTACATAAATCACGTTTTTACGGACGGAACGTTGTTTTTTCCCCTTAGAACGCCCCGTGTTAAGTAATGGAGTGGCTAGTCTCTTAGGTGTATCGTTTTCCATGCGAAAACATGTGTGTTTCGTCCACTTATAAGTTCGGAACAAAAATCGAGTACATGCAAGCCGAATGTCCGGACAAAACCCCGTTCCAATGGTCCAAATGTTCTTAATTGGCCTTACAACTTCCCGGCTAAGTCTTGTCGATCTTGAGGTTTTAGAGTCCAAAACAAGTGAGTTTCGTCCATTTCCAAGTTCGGACCGAAAACCGAGTTAATGCCGACCGAACGGACGAACATAAATTACGTTTTTACGGACGGAACGTTATTTTTTCCCTTTAGAACGCCCCGTGTTAAGTAATGGAGTGGCTAGTCTCTTAGGTGTATCGTTTTACATGCGAAAACATGTGTGTTTCGTCCACTTATAAGTTCGGAACAAAAATCGAGTACATACCAAGCCGAATGTCCGGACAAAACCCCGTTCCCATGGTGCAAATGTTCTGTATTGGCCTTAAAACGTCCCGTCTAAGCCTTGTCGATCTTGAGGTTTTAAATTCCAAAACAAGTGAGTTTCGTCCATTTCCAAGTTCGGACCAAAAATCGAGTAAATGCCGACCGAACGGACGGACATAAATCACGTTTTTACGGACGGAACGTTGTTTTTTCCCCTTAGAACGCCCCGTGTTAAGTAATGGAGTGGCTAGTCTCTTAGGTGTATCGTTTTTCATGCGAGAACATGTGTGTTTCGTCCACTCATAAGTTCGGAACAAAAATCGAGTACATGCCAAGCCGAATGTCCGGGCAAAACCCCGTTCCCATGGTCCAAATGTTCTTAATTGGCCTTAAAACGTCCCGGCTGATTCTTGTCGATCTTGAGGTTTTAGAGTCCAAAACAAGTGAGTTTCGTCCATTTCCAAGTTCGGACCAAAAATCGAGGAAATACCGAACGAACGGACGGACATAAATCACGTTTTTACGGAGGGAACATTGTTTTTTCCCCTTAGAACCCCCCCTGTTAAGTAATGGAGTCGCCAGTCTCTTAGGTGTATCGTTTTCCATGCGAAAATATGTGTGTTTCGTCCACTTATAAGTTCGGAACAAAAATCGAGTACATGCAAGCCGAATGTCCGGACAAAACCCCGTTCCCATGGTCCAAATGTTCTGTATTGGTTTGAAAACGTCCCAGCTAAGCCTTCTTGATCTTGAGGTTTTAGATTCCAAAACAAGTGAGTTTCGTCTATTTCCAAGTTCGGACCGAAAACCGAGTAAATGCCGACCGAACGGACGGACATAAATCACGTTTTTACGGACGGAACGTTGTTTTTTCCCTTTAGAACGCCCCGTGTTAAGTAATGGAGTGGCTAGTCTCTTAGGTGTATCGTTTTACATGCGAAAACATGTGAGTTTCGTCCACTCATAAGTTCGGAACAAAAATCGAGTACATACCAAGCTGAATGTCCAGACAAAACCCCGTTCCCATGGTCCAAATGTTCTGTATTGGCCTTAAAACGTCCCGGCTAAGTCTTGTCGATCTTGAGGTTTTAGAGTCCAAAACAAGTGAGTTTCGTCCATTTCCAAGTTCGGACCGAAAATCGGTAAATGCCGACCGAACGGACGGATATAAATCACGTTTTGACGGACGGAACGTTGTTTTTTCCCCTTAGAACGCCCCGTGTTATGTAATGGAGTGGCTAGTCTCTTAGGTGTATCGTTTTCCATGCGAAAACATGTGTTTTTCGTCCACTTATAAGTTCGGAACAAAAATCGAGTACATGCCAAGCCGAATGTCCGGACAAAACCTTGTTCCCATGGTGCAAATGTTCTGTATTGGCCTTAAAACGTCCCGGCTAAGTCTTGTCGATCTTGAGGTTTTAGAGTCCAAAACAAGTGAGTTTCGTCCATTTTCAAGTTCGGACCGAAAACCGAGTAAATGTTGACTGATTCGACGAACATAAATCTCGTTTTTACGGACGGAACGTTGTTTTTTCACCTTAGAACCCTCCGTGTTAAGTAATGGAGTGGCTAGTCTCTTAGGTGTATCGTTTTCCATGCGAAAACATGTGTGTTTCGTCCACTTATAAGTTCGGAACAAAAATCAAGTACATGCCAAGCCGAATGTCCGGACAAAACTCCGTTCCCATGGTCAAAATGTTCTGTATTGGCCTTAAAACGTCCCGGCTAAGCCTTGTCGATGTTGAGGTTTTAGATTCCAAAAAAAGTGAGTTTCGTCTATTCCAAGTTCGGACAGAAAACTGAGTTAATGCCGACCGAACGGACGGACATAAAAATCGTTTTTATGGACGGAACGTTGTTTTTTCACCTTAGAACGCCCCGAGTTAAGTAATGGAATGGCTAGTCTCTTAGGTGTATCGTTTTCCATGCGAAAACATGTGTGTTTCGTCCACTTATAAGTTCGGAACCAAAATCGAGTACATACCAAGCCGAATGTCCGGACAAAACCCCGTTCCCACGGTCCAAATGATCTGTATTGGGCTTAAAACGTCCAGGCTAAGTCTTGTCGATCATGAGGTTTTAGAGTCCAAAACAAGTGAGTTTCGTCCATTTCCAAGTTCGGACTGAAAACAGAGTAAATGCCGACCGAACGGACGAACATAAATCACGTTTTTACGGACGGAACTTTGTTTTTTCCCTTTAGAACGCCCCGTGTTAAGTAATGGTGTGGCTAGTCTCTTAGGTGTATCGTTTTACAAGCGAAAACATGTGTGTTTCGTCCACTCATAAGTTCGGAACAAAAATCGAGTACATACCAAGCTGAATGTCCGGACAAAACCCCGTTCCCATGGTCCAAATTTTCTGTATTGGCCTTAAAACGTCCCGGCTAAGTCTTGTCGATCTTGAGGTTTTAGAGTCTAAAACAAGTGAGTTTCGTACATTTCCAAATTCGGACCGAAAACCGAGTAAATGCCGACCGAACGGACGAACATAAATCACATTTTTACGGACGGAACGTTGTTTTTTCCCTTTAGAACGCCCCGTGTTAAGTAATGGAGTAGCTAGTCTCTTAGGTGTATCGTTTTACATGCGAAAACATGTGTGTTTCGTCCACTCAAAGTTTGGAACAAAAATCGAGTACATACCAAGCTGAATGTCCGGACAAAACCCCGTTCCCATGGTCCAAATGTTTTTTATTGGCCTTAAAACGTCCCGGCTAAGTCTTGTCGATCTTGAGGTTTTAGAGTCCAAAACAAGTGAGTTTCGTCCATTTCCAAGTTCGGACCAAAAATCGAGTAAATGCCGACCGAACGGACGGACATAAATCACGTTTTTACGGACGGAACGTTGTTTTTTCTCCTTAGAACGCCCCGTGTTAAGTAATGGAGTGGCTAGTCTCTTAGGTGTATCGTTTTCCATGCGAAAACATGTGTGTTTCGTCCGCTCATAAGTTCGGAACAAAAATCGAGTACATGCCAAGCCGAATGTCCGGGCAAAACTCCGTTCCCATTGTCCAAATGTTCTGTATTTGCGTTAAATCATCCCGGCTAAGCCTTGTCGATCTTGAGGTTTTAAATTCCAAAACAAGTGAGTTTCGTCTATTTCCAAGTTCGGACCGAAAACCGAGTTAATGCCGACCGAACGGACAGACATAAATCACGTTTTTACGGACGGAACGTTGTTTTTTGCCCTTAGAACTCCCCGTGTTAAGTAATGGAGTGGCTAGTCTCTTAGGTGTAATGCGAAAACATGTGTGTTTCGTCCACTCATAAGTTCGGAACAAAAATCGAGTACATGCCAAGCCGAATGTCCGGGCAAAACCCCGTTCCAATGGTCCAAATGTTCTGTATTGGCCTTAAATCGTCCCGGTTAAGCCTTGTCGATCTTGAGGTTTTAAATTCCAAAACAAGTGAGTTTCGTCTATTTCCAAGTTCGGACCGAAAACCGAGTTACTGCCGACCGAACGGACGGACATAAATAAAGTTTTTACGGACGGAACGTTGTTTTTTCCCTTTAGAACGCCCCGTGTTAAGTAATGGAGTGGCTAGTCTCTTAGGTGTATCGTTTTACATGCGAAAACATGTGTGTTTCGTCCACTTATAAGTTCGGAACAAAAATCGGGTACATACCAAGCCGAATGTCCGGACAAAACCCCGTTCCCATGGTGCAAATGTTCTGTATTGGCCTTAAAACGTCCCGTCTAAGCCTTGTCGATCTTGAGGTTTTAAATTCCAAAACAAGTGAGTTTCGTCCATTTCCAAGTTCGGACCGAAAATCGAGTAAATGCCGACCGAACGGACGGACATAAATCACGTTTTTACGGACGGAACATTGTTTTTTCCCCTTAGAACGCCCCGTGTTAAGTAATGGAGTGGCTAGTCTCTTAGGTGTATCGTTTTCCATGCGAAAACATGTGTGTTTCGTCCACTCATAAGTTCGGAACAAAAATCGAGTACATGCCAAGCCGAATGTCCGGGCAAAACCCCGTTCCCATTGTCCAAATGTTCTTAATTGGCCTTAAAACGTCCCGGCTGATTCTTGTCGATCTTGAGGTTTTAGAGTCCAAAACAAGTGAGTTTCGTCCATTTCCAAGTTCAGACCAAAAATCGAGTAAATACCGACCGAGCGGACAGACATAAATCACGTTTTTACGGACGGAACGTTGTTTTTTCCCCTTAGAACGCCCCGTGTTAAGTAATGGAGTGGCTAGTCTCTTAGGTGTATCGTTTTCCATGCAAAAACATGTGTGTTTCGTCCACTTATAAGTTCGGAACAAAAATCGAGTACATGCAAGCCGAATGTCCGGACAAAACCCCGTTCCAATGGTCCAAATGTTCTTAATTGGCCTTAGAACGTCCCGGCTAAGTCTTGTCGATCTTGAGGTTTTAGAGTCCAAAACAAGTGAGTTTCGTCCATTTCCATGTTCGGACCGAAAATCGAGTAAATGCCGACCGAACGGACGGACATAAATCACGTTTTTACGGACGGAACGTTGTTTTTTCCCCTTAGAACGCCCCGTGTTAAGTAATGGAGTGGCTAGTCTCTTAGGTGTATCGTTTTCCATGCGAAAACATGTGTGTTTCGTCCACTCATAAGTTCGGAACAAAAATCGAGTACATGCCAAGCCGAATGTCCGGGCAAAACCCCGTTCCCATGGTCCAATGTTCTGTATTGGCCTTAAATCGTCCCGGCTAAGCCTTGTCGATCTTGAGGTTTTAAATTCCAAAACAAGTGAGTTTCGTCTATTTCCAAGTTCGGACCGAAAACGGAGTTAATGCCGACCGAACGGACGGACATAAATCACGTTTTTACGGACGGAACGTTGTTTTTTCCCTTTAGAACGCCCCGTGTTAAGTAATGGAGTGGCTAGTCTCTTAGGTGTATTGTTTTACATGCGAAAACATGTGTGTTTCGTCCACTTATAAATTCGGAACAAAAATGGAGTACATACCAAGCCGAATGTCCGGACAAAACCCCGTTCCCATGGTGCAAATGTTCTGTATTGGCCTTAAAACGTCCCGTCTAAGCCTTGTCGATCTTGAGGTTTTAAATTCCAAAACAAGTGAGTTTCGTCCATTTTCAAGTTCGGACCGAAAATCGAGTAAATGCCGACCGAACGGACGGACATAAATCTCGTTTTTACGGACGGAACGTTGTTTTTTCCCCTTAGAATGCCCCGTGTTAAGTAATGGAGTGGCAAGTCTCTTAGGTGTATCGTTTTCCATGCGAAAACATGTGTGTTTCGTCCACTCATAAGTTTGGAACAAAAATCGAGTACATGCCAAGCCGAATGTCCGGGCAAAACCCCGTTCCCATGGTCCAAATGTTCTTAATTGGCCTTAAAACGTCCCGGCTGATTCTTGTCGATCTTGAGGTTTTAGAGTCCAAAACAAGTGAATTTCGTCCATTTCCAAGTTCGGACCGAAAATCGAGTAAATACCGACCGAACGGACGGACATAAATCACGTTTTTACGGACGGAACATTGTTTTTCCCCTTTAGAACGCCCCGTGTTAAGTAATGGAGTGGCTAGTCTCTTAGGTGTATCGTTTTCCATGCGAAAACATGTGTGTTTCGTCCACTTATAAGTTCGGAACAAAAATCAAGTACATGCCAAGCCGAATGTCCGGGCAAAACCCCGTTCCCATGGTCCAAATGTTCTGTATTGGCCTTAAATCGTCCCGGCTAAGCCTTGTCGATCTTGAGGTTTTAAATTCCAAAACAAGTGAGTTTCGTCTATTTCCAAGTTCGGACCGAAAACCGAGTTAATGCCGACCGAACGGACGGACATAAATCACGTTTTTACGGACGGAACGTTGTTTTTTCCCTTTAGAACGCCCCGTGTTAAGTAATGGAGTGGCTAGTATCTTAGGTGTATAGTTTTACATGCGAAAACATGTGTGTTTCGTCCACTTATAAGTTCGGAACAAAAATCGAGTACATACCAAGCCGAATGTCCGGACAAAACCCCGTTCCTATCGTGCAAATGTTCTGTATTGGCCTTAAAACGTCCCGTCTAAGCCTTGTCGATCTTGAGGTTTTAAATTCCAAAACAAGTGAGTTTCGTCCATTTCCAAGTTCGGACCGAAACTCGAGTAAATGCCGACCGAACGGACGGACATAAATCACGTTTTTACAGACGGAACGTTGTTTTTTCCCCTTAGAACGCCCCGTGTTAAGTAATGGAGTGGCTAGTCTGTTAGGTGTATCGTTTTCCATGCGAAAACATGTGTGTTTCGTCCACTCATAAGTTCGGAACAAAAATCGAGTACATGCCAAGCCGAATGTCCGGGCAAAACCCCGTTCCCATGGTCCAAATGTTCTTAATTGGCCTTAAAACATCCCGGCTAAGTCTTGTCGATCTTAAGTTTTAGAGTCCAAAACAAGTGAGTTTCGTCCATTTCCAAGTTCGGACCGAAAATCGAGTAAATACCGACCGAACGGACGGACCAAAATCACGTTTTTAGACGTTTTAAGGCCAATATAGAACATTTGGACCATGGGAGCGGGGTTTTGTACAGACATTCGACGTGGTATGTACTCGATTTTGGTTTCGAACTTATAAGTGGACGAAACACACATGTTTTCGCATGGGAAACGATACACCAAAAAGACTAGCCACTCAATAGCTTAACTCGGGGCGTTCTAAGGTGAAAATAAAACGTTTCGTCCGTAAAAACGAGGTTTATGTCCGTTCGGTCGGTATTTACTCGGTTTTCGGTCCAAACTTGGAAATGGACGAAACTCACTTGTTTTGGAATCTAAAACCTCAAGATCGATAAGGCTTAGCCGGGACGTTTTAAGGCCCATATAGAACATTTGGACCATGGGATCGGGGTTTTGTCCGGACATTCGGCTTGGTATGTACTCTATTTTTGTTCCGAACTTATAAGTGGACGAAACGCACATGTTTCCGCATGGAAAACTGTACATCGAAGAGGCTAGCCACTCAATAGCTTAACTCGGGGCGTTCTAATGCGAAAAAACAACATTTCGTCCGTAAAAACGAGGTTTATGTCCGTCCGTTTGGTCGGTATTTACTCGGTTTTCGGTCTGAACATGGAAATGGACGAAACTCACTTGTTTTGGAATCTAAAACCTCAAGATCGACTAGGCTTAGCTGGGACGTTTTAAGGCCAATATAGAACATTTGGACGATGGGAACGGGGTTTTGTACGGACATTCGGCTTGGTATGTACTCGATTTTTGTTCCGAACTAATAAGTGGACGAAACACACATGTTTCCCCATGGAAAATGATACATCGAAGAGACTAGCCACTCAATAGCTTAAGTCGGGCGTTCTAAGGCGAAAAAACACCGTTCCGTCCGTAAAAAGGAGGTTTATCTCCGTCCGTTCGGTCGGTATTTACTCGGTTTTCGGTCCGAAGTTGGAAATGGACGAAACTCACTTGTTTTGGAATCTAAAACCTCAAGATCGACAAGGCTTAGCTATGACATTTTATGGCTAATATAGTACATTTGGACGATGGGAACAGGGTTTTGTACGGATATTCGGCTTGGTATGTACTCGATTTTTGTTTCGAACTTAAAAGTGGACGAAACACACATGTTTTCGCATGGAAAATGATACACCTAAAAGACTAGCCACTCAATAGTTTAACTCAGGGCGTTCTAAGGTGAAAATAAAACGTTCCGTCCGTAAAAACGAGGTTTATGTCCGTTCGGTCGGTATTTACTCGGTTTTCGGTCGAAACTTGGAAATGGACGAAACTCACTTGTTTTGGTATCTAAAACCTCAAGATCCATAAGGCTTAGCTATGACATTTTAAGGCCAATATAGAACATTTGGACGATGGGAACAGGGTTTTGTACGGACATTCGGCTTGGTATGTACTCGATTTTTGTTCCGAACTTATAAGTGGAAGAAACACACATGTTTCCGCATGGAAAATGATACATCGAAGAGACTAGCCACTCAATAGCTTAACTCGGGACGTTCTAAGGTGAAAAACAACGTTCCGTCCGTAAAAACAAGGTTTGTGTCCATCTGATCGGTCGGTATTTACTCGGTTTTCGGTCCGAACTTCGAGAAGGACTAAACTCACTTGTTTTGGAATCTAAAACCTCAAGACGACAAGGCTTAGCCTGGACGTTTTAAGGCCAATATAGAACATTTGGACCATGGGAACGGGGTTTTGTACGGACATTCGACGTGGTATGTACTCGATTTTGGTTTCGAACTTATAAGTGGGCGAAACACAAATGTTTTCGCATGGAAAATGATACACCAAAAAGACTAGCCACTCAATAGCTTAACTCGGGGCATTCTAAGGTGAAAATAAAACGTTCCGTCCGTAAAAATGAGGTTTATGTCCGTTCGGTCTGTATTTACTTGGTTTTCGGTCCAAACTTGGAAATGGACGAAACTCACTTGTTTTGGAATCTAAAACCTCAAGATCGATATGGCTTAGCCGGGACGTTTTAAGGCCCATATAGAACATTTGGACCATGGGAACGGGGTTTTGTCTGGACATTCGGCTTGGTATGTACTCGATTTTTGTTCCGAACTTATAAGTAGACGAAACACACATGTTTCAGCATGGAAAACTATACATCGAAGAGACTAGCAACTCAATAGCTTAATTCGAGGCATTCTAAGGAGAAAAAACAATGTTTCGTCCGTAAAAACGAGGTTTATGTCCATCCGTTCGGTCGGTGTTTAATCGGTTTTCGGTCTGAACTTGGAAATGGACGAAACTCACTTGTTTTGGAATCTAAAACCTCGAGATCGACAAGGCTTAGCTGGGACGTTTTAAGGCCAATATAGAACATTTGGACGATGGGAACGGGGTTTTGTACGGACATTCGGCTTGGTAAGTACTCGATTTTTGTTCCGAACTTATAAGTGGACGAAACATCACATGTTTCCCCATGGAAAATGATACATCGAAGAGACTAGCCACTCAATAGCTTAACTCGGGGCGTTCTAAGGCGAAAAAATAACGTTCCGTCCGTAAAAATGATGTTTATGTCCGTCGGTTCGGTCGGTATTTACTCGGTTTTCGGTCCGAACTTGGAAATGGACGAAACTCACTTGTTTTGGAATCTAAAACCTCAAGATCGACAAGGCTTAGCGGGGACGTTTTAAGGCCAATATAGAACATTTGGACCATAGGAACGGGGTTTTGTACGGAAATTCGACATGGTATGTACTCGATTTTTTTTTCGAACTTATAAGTAGACGAAACACACATGTTTCCGCATGGAAAATGATACATCGAAGAGACTAGCCACTCAATACCTTAACTCGGGGCATTCTAAGGCGAAAAAACAACGTTCCGTCCGTAAAAATGAGGTATGTCCGTCCGTTCGGTGGGTATTTACTCGGTTTTCGGTCCGAACTTGGAAATGGACGAAACTCACTTGTTTTGGAATCTAAAAACTTAAGATCGACAAGGCTTAGCCGGGACGTTTTAAGGCCAATATAGAACATTTGGACCATGGGAACGGGGTTTTGTACGAAAATTCGACGTGGTATGTACTCGATTTTTGTTCCGAACTTATAAGTGGACGAAACACACATGTTTTCGCTTGGAAAACGATAGATCAAAGAGACTAGCCACTCAATTGCTTAACTAGGGGCGTTCTAAGGCAAAAATACAACGTTCCGCCTGTAAAACCGAGGTTTATGTCCGTCCGTTTGATCGGTATTTACTCGGTTTTCGGTCCGATCTTGGAAATGGATGAAACTTACTTGTTTTGGAATCTAAAACCTCAAGATCGACAAGGTTTCGCTGGGACGTTTTAAGGCCAATATAGAACATTTGGACGATGGGAACAGTGTTTTGTACGAACATTCGGCTTCGTATGTACTCGATTTTTTTCCCGAACTTATAAGTGGACGAAACACACATGTTTTCGCATAGAAAACGATACACCTAAGAGACTAGCCACTCAATTGCTTAACTGGGAGCGTTCTAAGGCGTAAATAAAATGTTTCGTCCGTAAAAACGAAGTTTAGGTCCGTCAGTTCGGTCGGAATTTACTCGGTTTTTGGTCCGAACTTATAAGTAGACGAAACACACATGTTTCAGCATGGAAAACTATACATCGAAGAGACTAGCAACTCAATAGCTTAATTCGAGGCATTCTAAGGAGAAAAAACAATGTTTCGTCCGTAAAAACGAGGTTTATGTCCATCCGTTCGGTCGGTGTTTAATCGGTTTTCGGTCTGAACTTGGAAATGGACGAAACTCACTTGTTTTGGAATCTAAAACCTCGAGATCGACAAGGCTTAGCTGGGACGTTTTAAGGCCAATATAGAACATTTGGACGATGGGAACGGGGTTTTGTACGGACATTCGGCTTGGTAAGTACTCGATTTTTGTTCCGAACTTATAAGTGGACGAAACATCACATGTTTCCCCATGGAAAATGATACATCGAAGAGACTAGCCACTCAATAGCTTAACTCGGGGCGTTCTAAGGCGAAAAAATAACGTTCCGTCCGTAAAAATGAGGTTTATGTCCGTCGGTTCGGTCGGTATTTACTCGGTTTTCGGTCCGAACTTGGAAATGGACGAAACTCACTTGTTTTGGAATCTAAAACCTCAAGATCGACAAGGCTTAGCGGGGACGTTTTAAGGCCAATATAGAACATTTGGACCATAGGAACGGGGTTTTGTACGGAAATTCGACATGGTATGTACTCGATTTTTTTTTCGAACTTATATGTAGACGAAACACACATGTTTCCGCATGGAAAATGATACATCGAAGAGACTAGCCACTCAATACCTTAACTCGGGGCATTCTAAGGCGAAAAAACAACGTTCCGTCCGTAAAAATGAGGTATGTCCGTCCGTTCGGTGGGTATTTACTCGGTTTTCGGTCCGAACTTGGAAATGGACGAAACTCACTTGTTTTGGAATCTAAAAACTTAAGATCGACAAGGCTTAGCCGGGACGTTTTAAGGCCAATATAGAACATTTGGACCATGGGAACGGGGTTTTGTACGAAAATTCGACGTGGTATGTACTCGATTTTTGTTCCGAACTTATAAGTGGACGAAACACACATGTTTTCGCATGCAAAACGATACATCAAAGAGACTAGCCACTCAATTGCTTAACTAGGGGCGTTCTAAGGCAAAAATACAACGTTCCGCTTGTAAAACCGAGGTTTATGTCCGTCCGTTTGATCGGTATTTACTCGGTTTTCGGTCCGATCTTGGAAATGGATGAAACTTACTTGTTTTGGAATCTAAAACCTCAAGATCGACAAGGTTTCGCTGGGACGTTTTAAGGCCAATATAGAACATTTGGACGATGGGAACAGTGTTTTGTACGAACATTCGGCTTCGTATGTACTCGATTTTTTTCCCGAACTTATAAGTGGACGAAACACACATGTTTTCGCATAGAAAACGATACACCTAAGAGACTAGCCACTCAATTGCTTAACTGGGAGCATTCTAAGGCGTAAATAAAATGTTTCGTCCGTAAAAACGAAGTTTATGTCCGTCAGTTCGGTCGGAATTTACTCGGTTTTTGGTCCGAACTTGGAAATGGACGAAACTCACTTCTTTTGGAATCTAAAACCTCAAGATCGACAAGGCTTAGCCGGGACGTTTTAAGGCCAATATAGAACATTTGGACCATAGGAACGGGGTTTTGTACGGAAATTCGACGTGATATGTACTCGATTTTTTTTTCGAACTTATAAGTAGACGAAACACACATGTTTCCGCATGTAAAATGATACATCGAAGAGACTAGCCACTCAATAGCTTAACTCGGGGCGTTCTAAGGCGAAAAAACAACGTTCCGTCAGTAAAAACAAGGTTTGTGTCCATCTGTTCGGTCGGTGTTTACTCGGTTTTCGGTCTGAAATTGGAAATGGAGGAAACTCACTTGTTTTGGAATCTAAAACCTCAAGATCGACAAGGCTTAGCTGGGACGTTTAAAGGCCAATATAGAACATTTGGACGATGGGAACGGGGTTTTGTACGGACATTCGGCTTGGTATGTACTCGATTTTTGTTCCGAACTTATAAGTGGACGTAACATCACATGTTTCCCCATGGAAAACGATACATCGAAGAGACTAGCCACTCAATAGCTTAACCCGTTCTAAGGCGAAAAAATAACGTTCCGTCCGTAAAAATGAGGTTTATGTCCGTCCGTTCGGTCGGTATTTACTCGGTTTTTGGTCCGAACTTGGAAATGGACGAAACTCACTTATTTTGGAATCTAAAACCTCAAGATCGACAAGGCTTAGCCGGGACATTTTAAGGCCAATATAGAACATTTGGACCATAGGAACGGGGTTTTGTACGAATTCAACGTGGTATGTACTCGATTTTTTTTTCAAACTTATAAGTAGACGAAACACACATGTTTCCGCATTGAAAATGATACATCGAAGAGACTAGCCACTCAATACCTTAACTCGGGGCGTTCTAAGGCGAAAATACAACGTTCCGCTTGTAAAACCGACGTTTATGTCCGTCCGTTCGGTCGGTATTTACTTGGTTTTCGGTCCGATCTGGGAAATGGACGAAACTCACATGTTTTGGAATCAAAAACCCATATCGACAAGGCTTAGCTATGACATTTTAAGGCCAATATAGAACATTTGGACCATGGGAACGGGGTTTTGTACGAAAATTCGACGTGGTATGTACTCGATTTTTGTTCCGAACTTATAAGGGGACGAAACATACATGTTTTCGCATGGAAAATGATACATCAAAGATACTAGCCACTCAATTGCTTAACTCGGAGCGTTCTAAGGAAAAAATACAACGTTCCGCCTGTAAAACCGAGGTTTATGTCCGTCCGTTCGGTCGGTATTTACTCGGTTTTTGGTCCGAACTTGGAAATGGACGAAACTCATTTGTTTTGGGAACCTAAAACCTCAGGATCGAAAAGGCTTAGCTGAGACGTTTTAAGGCCAATATAGAACATGTGGACCATAGGAACGTGGTTTTGTCTGGACATTCGCCCTAGTATGTACTCGATTTTTGTTCCGAACTTATAAGTGGACGAAACATAGATGTTTTCGCATAGAAAACGATACACCTAAGAGACTAGCCACAAAATTGCTTAACTCGGAGCGTTCTAAGGCGAAAATAAAAGGTTCCGTATGTAAAAACGAGGTTTATGTCCGTCAGTTCGGTCGGAATTTACTCGGTTTTCGGTCCGAACTTGGAAATGGACGAAACTCACTTGTTTTGGAATCTAAAACCTCAAGATCGACAAGGCTTAGCTATGACATTTTAAGGCCAATATAGAACAGTTGGACGATGGGAACAGGGTTTTGTACGGACATTCGGCTTGGTATGTACTCGATTTTTGTTCCGAACTTATAAGTGGACGAAACATCACATGTTTCCGCATGGAAAACGATACACCTAAAAGACTAGCCACTCAATAGCTTAACTCGGGGCGTTCTAAGGTGAAAATAAAACGTTCCGTCCGTAAAAACGAGGTTTATGTCCGTTCGGTCTGTATTTACTTGGTTTTCGGTCCAAACTTGGAAATGGACGAAACTCACTTGTTTTGGAATCTAAAACCTCAAGATCAATATGGCTTAGCCGGGACGTTTTAAGGCCCATATAGAACATTTGGACCATGGGAACGGGGTTTTGTCTGGACATTCGGCTTGGTATGTACTCGATTTTTGTTCCGAACTTATAAGTGGACGAAACACACATGTTTCAGCATGGAAAACTATACATCGAAGAGACTAGCCACTCAATAGCTTAACTCGAGGCATTCTAAGGAGAAAAAACAATGTTTCGTCCGTAAAAACGAGGTTTATGTCCATCCGTTCGGTCGGTGTTTAATCGGTTTTCGGTCTGAACTTGGAAATGGACGAAACTCACTTGTTTTGGAAGCTAAAACCTCGAGATCGACAAGGCTTAGCTGGGGCGTTTTAAGGCCAATATAGAACATTTGGACGATGGGAACGGGGTTTTGTACGGACATTCGGCTTGGTAAGTACTCGATTTTTGTTCCGAACTTATAAGTGGACGAAACATCACATGTTTCCCCATGGAAAATGATACATCGAAGAGACTAGCCACTCAATAGCTTAACTCGGGGCGTTCTAAGAAGAAAAAACAACGTTCCGTCCGTAAAAACAAGGTATGTCCGTCCGTTCGGTGGGTATTTACTCGGTTTTCGGTCCGAACTTGGAAATAGACGAAACTCACTTGTTTTGGAATCTAAAACGTCAAGATCGACAAGGCTTAGCCGGGACGTTTTAAGGCCAATATAGAACATTTGGACCATAGGAACGGGGTTTTGTACGGAAATTCGACGTGGTATGTACTCGATTTTTTTTTCGAACTTATAAGTAGACGAAACACACATGTTTCCGCATGGAAAATGATACATCGAAGAGACTAGCCACTCAATACCTTAACTTGGGGCATTCTAAGGCCAAAAAACAACGTTCCGTCCGTAAAAATGAGGTATGTCCGTCCGTTCGGTGGGTATTTACTCGGTTTTCGGTCCGAACTTGGAAATGGACGAAACTCACTTGTTTTGGAATCTAAAACCTCAAGATCGACAAGGCTTAGCCGGGACGTTTTCAGGCCAATATAGAACATTTGTACCATGGGAACGGGGTTTTGTACGAAAATTCGACGTGGTATGTACTCGATTTTTGTTCCGAACTTATAAGGGGACGAAACACACATGTTTTCGCATGGAAAACAATACATCAAAGATACTAGCCACTCAATTGCTTAACTCGGAGCGTTCTAAGGCAAAAATACAACGTTCCGCCTGTAAAACCGAGGTTTATGTCCGTCCGTTCGGTCGGTATTTACTAGGTTTTCGGTCCGATCTTGGAAATGGACGAAACTCACATGTTTTGGAATCAAAAACCCATATCGACAAGGCTTAGCTATGACATTTTAAGGCCAATATAGAACATTTGGACCATGGGAACGGGGTTTTGTACGAAAATTCGACGAGGTATGTACTCGATTTTTGTTCCGAACTTATAACGGGACGAAACACACATGTTTTCGCATGGAAAACGATACATCAAAGATACTAGCCACTCAATTGCTTAAATCGGAGCGTTCTAAGGCAAAAATACAACGTTCCGCCTGTAAAATCGAGGTTTATGTCCATCCGTTCGGTCGGTATTTACTAGGTTTTCGGTCCGATCTTGGAAATGGACGAAACTCACATGTTTTGGAATCAAAAACCCATATCGACAAGGCTTAGCTATGACATTTTAAGGCCAATATAGAACATTTGGACCATGGGAACGGGGTTTTGTACGAGAATTCGACGTGGTATGTACTCGATTTTTGTTCCGAACTTATAAGGGGACGAAACACACATGTTTTCGCATGGAAAACGATACATCAAAGATACTAGCCACTCAATTGCTTAACTCGGAGCGTTCTAAGGCAAAAATACAACGTTCCGCCGGTAAAACCGAGGTTTATGTCCGTCCGTTCGGTCGGTATTTACTCGGTTTTTGGTCCGAACTTGGAAATGGACGAAACTCACTTGTTTTGGGAACCTAAAACCTCAGGATCGAAAAGGCTTAGCTGAGACGTTTTAAGGCCAGTATAGAACATTTGGACCATAGCAACGGGGTTTTGTCTGGACATTCGCCCTAGTATGTACTCGATTTTTGTTCCGAACTTATAAGTGGACGAAACACACTTGTTTTCGCATGGAAAACGATACACCTAAGAGACTAGCCACTAAATTGCTTAACTCGGAGCGTTCTAAGGCGAAAATAAAATGTTCCGTATGTAAAAACGAGGTTTATGTCCGTCAGTTCGGTCGGAATTTACTCGGTTTTCGGTCCGAACTTGGAAATGGACGAAACTCACTTGTTTTGGAATCTAAAACCTCAAGATCGACAAGGCTTAGCTATGACATTTTAAGGCCAATATAGAACAGTTGGACGATGGGAACAGGGTTTTGTACGGACATTCGCCTTGGTATGTACTCGATTTTTGTTCCGAACTTATAAGTGGATGAAACACACATGTTTCCGCATGGAAAATGACACATCGAAGAGACTAGCCACTCAATAGCTTAACTCGGGGAGTTCTAAGGCGAAAAAACAACGTTCCGTCCGTAAAACAAGGTTTGTGTCCATCTGTTCGGTCTGTATTTACTCGGTTTTCGGTCCGAACTTTGAAAAGGACGAAACTCACCAGTTTTGGAATTTTAAACCTCAAGATCGACAAGGCTTAGCCTGGATGTTTTAACGCCAATATAAAACATTTGGACCATGGGAACGCGGTTTTGTACGGACATTCGACGTGGTATGTACTCGATTTTGGTTTCGAAAATATAAGTGGACGAAACACACATGTTTTCGCATGGAAAACGATACACCTAAAAGACTAGCCACTCAATAGCTTAACTCGGGGCGTTCTAAGGTGAAAATAAAACGTTCCGTCCGTAAAAACGAGGTTTATGTCCGTTCGGTCGGTATTTACTCGGTTTTCGGTCCAAACTTGGAAATGGACGAAACTCACTTGTTTCGGTATCTAAAACCTCAAGATTGATAAGGCTTACCTATGACATTTTATGGCCAATATAGAACATTTGGACGATGGGAACAGGGTTTTGTACAGACATTCGGCTTGGTATGTACTCGATTTTTGTTCCTAACTTATAAGTGGAAGAAACACACATGTTTCCGCATGGAAAATGATACATCGAAGAGACTAGCCACTCAATA
The DNA here is from genome assembly GCA_023053565.1 of Aquilegia eximia. Lineage (NCBI taxonomy): Eukaryota > Viridiplantae > Streptophyta > Magnoliopsida > Ranunculales > Ranunculaceae > Aquilegia > Aquilegia eximia. The sequence continues at coordinate 678,049 of JALIGU010000024.1, forward strand.
GCTTAACTCGGGGCGTTCTAAGGTGAAAAAACAACGTTCCGTCCGTAAAAACAAGGTTTGTGTCCATCTGTTCGGTCGGTATTTACTCGGTTTTTGGTTCGAACTTCGAGAAGGACGAAACTCACTTGTTTTGGAATCTAAAACCTCAAGACGACAAGGCTTAGCCTGGACGTTTTAAGGCCAATATAGAACATTTGGACCATGGGAACGGGGTTTTGTACGGACATTCGACGTGGTATGTACTCGATTTTGGTTTCGAACTTATAAGTGGGCGAAACACACATGTTTTCGCATGGAAAACGATACACCTAAAAGACTAGCCACTCAATAGCTTAACTCGGGGCGTTCTAAGGTGAAAATAAAACATTCCGTCTGTAAAAACGAGGTTTATGTCCGTTCGGTCTGTATTTACTTGGTTTTCGGTCCGAACTTCGAAATGGACGAAACTCACTTGTTTTGGAATCTAAGACCTCAAGATCGATATGGCTTAGCCGGGACGTTTTAAGGCCCATATAGAACATTTGGACCATGGGAACGGGGTTTTGTCTGGACATTCGGCTTGGTATGTACTCGATTTTTGTTCCGAACTTATAAGTGGACGAAACACACATGTTTCAGCATGGAAAACTATACATCGAAGAGACTAGCCACTCAATAGCTTAACTCAAGGCATTCTTAGGAGAAAAAACAATGTTTCGTGCGTAAAAACGAGGTTTATGTCCATTCGTTCGGTCGGTGTTTAATCGGTTTTCGGTCTGAACTTTAAAATGGACGAAACTCACTTGTTTTGGAAGCTAAAACCTCGAGATCGACAAGGATTAGCTGGGACGTTTTAAGGCCAATATAGAACATTTGGACGATGGGAACGGGGTTTTGTACGGACATTCGGCTTGGTATGTACTCGATTTTTGTTCCGAACTTATAAGTGGACGAAACACACATGTTTTCGCATGAAAAACGATACACCTAAAAGACTAGCCACTCAATATCTTAACTCGGGGCGTTCTAACGCGAAAAAATAACGTTCCGTCCGTAAAAATGAGGTTTATGTCCGTTCGGTCGGTATTTACTCGGTTTTCGGTCCGAACTTGGAAATGGACGAAACTCACTTATTTTGGAATCTAAAACCTCAAGATCGACAAGGCTTAGCCGGGACGTTTTAAGGCCAATATAGAACATTTGGACCATAGGAACGGGGTTTTGTACGGAAATTCGACGTGATATGTACTCGATTTTTTTTTCGAACTTATAAGTAGACGATACACACATGTTTCCGCATGTAAAATGATACATCGAAGAGACTAGCCACTCAATAGCTTAACTCGGGGCGTTCTAAGGCGAAAAAACAACGTTCCGTCCGTAAAAACAAGGTTTGTGTCCAACTGTTCGGTCGGTATTTACTCGGTTTTCGGTCCGAACTTTGAAAAGCACGAAACCTGTTTTGGAATCTTAAACCTCAAGATCGACAAGGCTTAGCCTGGACGTTTTAAGGCCAATATAGAACATTTGGACCATGGGAACGGGGTTTTGTACGGACATTCGACGTGGTATGTACTCGATTTTTGTACAGAAATTCGATTTTTTTTTCGAACTTATAAGTAGACGAAACACACATGTTTCCGCATTGAAAATGATAAATCGAAGAGACTAGCCACTCAATACCTTAACTCGGGTCGTTCTAAGGCGAAAAAACAACGTTCCGTCCGTAAAAACAAGGTATGTCCGTCCGTTCGGTGGGTATTTACTCGGTTTTCGGTCCGAACTTGGAAATGGACGAAACTCACTTGTTTTGGAATTTAAAACCTCAAGATCGACAAGGCTTAGCCGGGACGTTTTAAGGCCAATATAGAACATTTGGACCATGAGAACGGGGTTTTGTACGGAAATTCGACGTGGTATGTACTCGATTTTTTTTTCGAACTTATAAGTAGACGAAACACACATGTTTGCGCATGGAAAATGATACATCGAAGAGACTAGCCACTCAATACCTTAACTTGGGGCATTCTAAGGCGGAAAAACAACGTTCCGTCCGTAAAAACGAGGTATGTCCGTCCGTTCGGTGGGTATTTACTCGGTTTTCGGTCCGAACTTGGAAATGGACGAAACTCACTAGTTTTGGAATCTAAAAACCTAAGATCGACAAGGCTTAGCCGGGACGTTTTAAGGCCAATATAGAACATCTGGACCATGGGAACGGGGTTTTGTACGAAAATTCGAAGTGGTATGTACTCGATTTTTGTTCCGAACTAATAAGTGGATGAAACACACATGTTTTCGCATGGAAAACGATACATCAAAGAGACTAGCCACTCAATTGCTTAACTAGGGGCGTTCTAAGGCAAAAATACAACGTTCCGCCTGTAAAACCGAGGTTTATGTCCGTCCGTTTGATCGGTATTTACTCGGTTTTCGGTCTGATCTTTTAAATGGATGAAACTTACTTGTTTTGGAATCTAAAACCTCAAGATCGACAAGGCTTCGCTGGGACGTTTTAAGGCCAATATAGAACATTTGGACGATGGGAACAGTGTTTTGTACGAACATTCGGCTTCGTATGTACTCGATTTGTTTTCCGAACTTATAAGTGGACGAAACACACATGTTTTCTCATAGAAAACGATACACCTAAGAGACTAGCCACTCAATTCCTTAACTGGGAGCGTTCTAAGGCGAAAATAAAATGTTTCGTCCGTAAAAATGAGGTTTATGTCCGTCAGTTCGGTCGGAATTTACTCGGTTTTTGGTCCGAACTTGGAAATGGACGAAACTCACTTCTTTTGGAATCTAAAACCTCAAGATCGACAAGGCTTAGCCGGGACGTTTTAAGGCCAATATAGAACATTTGGACCATAGGAACAGGGTTTTGTACGGAAATTCGACGTGGTATGTACTCGATTTTTTTTTCGAACTTATAAGTAGACGAAACACACATGTTTCCGCATGGAAAATGATACATCGAAGAGACTAGCCACTCAATAGCTTAACTCGGGGCGTGCTAATGCGAAAAAACAACGTTCCGTCAGTAAAAACAAGGTTTGTGTCCATCTGTTCGGTCGGTATTTACTCGGTTTTCGGTCCGAACTTTGAAAAGCACGAAACCTGTTTTGGAATCTTAAACCTCAAGATCGACAAGGCTTAGCCTGGACGTTTTAAGGCCAATATAGAACATTTGGACCATGGGAACGGGGTTTTGTACGGACATTCGACGTGGTATGTACTCGATTTTGGTTTCGAAAATATAAGTGGACGAAACACACATGTTTTCGCATGAAAAACGATACACCTAAAAGACTAGCCACTGAATAGCTTAACTCGGGGCGTTCTAAGGTGAAAATAAAACGTTCCGTCCGTAAAAACGAGGTTTATGTCCGTTCGTTCGGTATTTACTCGGTTTTCGGTCCAAACTTGGAAATGGACGAAACTCACTTGTTTTGGAATCTAAAACCTCAAGATCGATAAGGCTTAGCCGGGACGTTTTAAGGACCATATAGAACATTTGGACCATGGGAACGGGGTTTTGTCCGGATATTCGGCTTGGTATGTACTCGATTTTTGTTCCGAACTTATAAGTGGACGAAACACACATGTTTTCGCATAGAAAACGATACACCTAAGAGACTAGCCACTCAATTGCCTAACTCGGAGCGTTCTAAGGCGAATATACAACGTTCCGTCCGTAAAAACGAGGTTTACGTCCGTCAGTTCGGTCGGAATTTACTCGGTTTTCGGTCCGAACTTGGAAATGGACGAAACTCACTTGTTTTGGAATCTAAAACCTCAAGATCGAGAAGGCTTAGCTATGACATTTTAAGGCCAATATAGAACATTTCTACGATGGGAACAGGGTTGTGTACGGACATTCGGCTTGGTATGTACTCAATTTTGTTCCGAACTTATAAGTGGACGAAACACACATGTTTCCGCATGGAAAATGATACATCGAAGAGTCTAGCCACTCAATAGCTTAACTCAGGGCGTTCTAAGGCGAAAAAACAACGTTCCGTCCGTAAAAACAAGGTTTGTGTCCATCTGTTCGGTCGGTATTTACTCGGTTTTCGGTCCGAACTTTAAAAAGGACGAAACTCACTTGTTTTGGAATCTAAAACCTTAAGATCGACAAGGCTTAGCCTGGACGTTTTAAGGCCAATATAGAACATTTGGACCATGGGAACGGGGTTTTGTATGGACATTCGACGTGGTATGTACTCGATTTTGGTTTCGAACTTATAAGTGGGCGAAACACACATGTTTTCACATGAAAAACGATACACCTAAAAGACTAGCCACTGAATAGCTTAACTCGGGGCGTTCTAAGGTGAAAATAAAACGTTCCGTCCGTAAAAACGAGGTTTATGTCCGTTCGGTCGGTATTTACTCGGTTTTCGGTCCAAACTTGGAAATGGACGAAACTCACTTGTTTTGGAATCTAAAACCTCAAGATCGATAAGGCTTAGCCGGGACGTTTTAAGGCCCATATAGAACATTTGGACCATGGGAACGGGGTTTTGTCCGGATATTCGGCTTGGTATGTACTCGATTTTTGTTCCGAACTTATAAGTGGACGAAACACACATGTTTTCGCATAGAAAACGATACACCTAAGAGACTAGCCACTCAATTGCTTAACTCGGAGCGTTCTAAGGCGAAAATACAACGTTCCGTCCGTAAAAACGAGGTTTACGTCCGTCAGTTCGGTCGGAATTTACTCGGTTTTCGGTCCGAACTTGGAAATGGACGAAACTCACTTGTTTTGGAATCTAAAACCTCAAGATCGAGAAGGCTTAGCTATGATATTTTAAGGCCAATATAGAACATTTCTACGATGGGAACAGGGTTGTGTACGGACATTCGGCTTGGTATGTACTCAATTTTGTTCCGAACTTATAAGTGGACGAAACACACATGTTTCCGCATGGAAAATGACACATCGAAGAGACTAGCCACTCAATAGCTTAACTCAGGGCGTTCTAAGGCGAAAAAACAACGTTCCGTCCGTAAAAACAAGGTTTGTGTCCATCTGTTCGGTCGGTATTTACTCGGTTTTCGGTCCGAACTTTGAAAAGGACGAAACTCACCAGTTTTGGAATTTTAAACCTCAAGATCGACAAGGCTTAGCCTGGATGTTTTAACGCCAATATAAAACATTTGGACCATGGGAACGCGGTTTTGTACGGACATTCGACGTGGTATGTACTCGATTTTGGTTTCGAAAATATAAGTGGACGAAACACACATGTTTTCGCATGGAAAACGATACACCTAAAAGACTAGCCACTCAATAGCTTAACTCGGGGCGTTCTAAGGTGAAAATAAAACGTTCCGTCCGTAAAAACGAGGTTTATGTCCGTTCGGTCGGTATTTACTCGGTTTTCGGTCCAAACTTGGAAATGGACGAAACTCACTTGTTTCGGTATCTAAAACCTCAAGATTGATAAGGCTTAGCTATGACATTTTATGGCCAATATAGAACATTTGGACGATGGGAACAGGGTTTTGTACAGACATTCGGCTTGGTATGTACTCGATTTTTGTTCCTAACTTATAAGTGGAAGAAACACACATGTTTCCGCATGGAAAATGATACATCGAAGAGACTAGCCACTCAATAGCTTAACTCGGGGCGTTCTAAGGTGAAAATAAAACATTCCGTCTGTAAAAACGAGGTTTATGTCCGTTCGGTCTGTATTTACTTGGTTTTCGGTCCGAACTTGGAAATGGACGAAACTCACTTGTTTTGGAATCTAAGACCTCAAGATCGATATGGCTTAGCCGGGACGTTTTAAGGCCCATATAGAACATTTGGACCATGGGAACGGGGTTTTGTCTGGACATTCGGCTTGGTATGTACTCGATTTTTGTTCCGAACTTATAAGTGGACGAAACACACATGTTTCAGCATGGAAAACTATACATCGAAGAGACTAGCCACTCAATAGCTTAACTCAAGGCATTCTTAGGAGAAAAAACAATGTTTCGTGCGTAAAAACGAGGTTTATGTCCATCCGTTCGGTCGGTGTTTAATCGGTTTTCGGTCTGAACTTTAAAATGGACGAAACTCACTTGTTTTGGAAGCTAAAACCTCGAGATCGACAAGGCTTAGCTGGGACGTTTTAAGGCCAATATAGAACATTTGGACGATGGGAACGGGGTTTTGTACGGACATTCGGCTTGGTATGTACTCGATTTTTGTTCCGAACTTATAAGTGGACGAAACACACATGTTTTCGCATGAAAAACGATACACCTAAAAGACTAGCCACTCAATATCTTAACTCGGGGCGTTCTAACGCGAAAAAATAACGTTCCGTCCGTAAAAATGAGGTTTATGTCCGTTCGGTCGGTATTTACTCGGTTTTCGGTCCGAACTTGGAAATGGACGAAACTCACTTATTTTGGAATCTAAAACGTCAAGATCGACAAGGCTTAGCCGGGACGTTTTAAGGCCAATATAGAACATTTGGACCATAGGAACGGGGTTTTGTACGGAAATTCGACGTGATATGTACTCGATTTTTTTTTCGAACTTATAAGTAGACGAAACACACATGTTTCCGCATGTAAAATGATACATCGAAGAGACTAGCCACTCAATAGCTTAACTCGGGGCGTTCTAAGGCGAAAAAACAACGTTCCGTCCGTAAAAACAAGGTTTGTGTCCAATTGTTCGGTCGGTATTTACTCGGTTTTCGGTCCGAACTTTGAAAAGCACGAAACCTGTTTTGGAATCTTAAACCTCAAGATCGACAAGGCTTAGCCTGGACGTTTTAAGGCCAATATAGAACATTTGGACCATGGGAACGGGGTTTTGTACGGACATTCGACGTGGTATGTACTCGATTTTTGTACGGAAATTCGATTTTTTTTTCGAACTTATGAGTAGACGAAACACACATGTTTCCGCATTGAAAATGATAAATCGAAGAGACTAGCCACTCAATACCTTAACTCGGGGCGTTCTAAGGCGAAAAAACAACGTTCCGTCCGTAAAAACAAGGTATGTCCGTCCGTTCGGTGGGTATTTACTCGGTTTTCGGTCCGAACTTGGAAATGGACGAAACTCACTGGTTTTGGAATCTAAAAACCTAAGATCGACAAGGCTTAGCCGGGACGTTTTAAGGCCAATATAGAACATCTGGACCATGGGAACGGGGTTTTGTACGAAAATTCGAAGTGGTATGTACTCGATTTTTGTTCCGAACTAATAAGTGGATGAAACACACATGTTTTCGCATGGAAAACGATACATCAAAGAGACTAGCCACTCAATTGCTTAACTAGGGGCGTTCTAAGGCAAAAATACAACGTTCCGCCTGTAAAACCGAGGTTTATGTCCGTCCGTTTGATCGGTATTTACTCGGTTTTCGGTCTGATCTTTTAAATGGATGAAACTTACTTGTTTTGGAATCTAAAACCTCAAGATCGACAAGGCTTCGCTGGGACGTTTTAAGGCCAATATAGAACATTTGGACGATGGGAACAGTGTTTTGTACGAACATTCGGCTTCGTATGTACTCGATTTGTTTTCCGAACTTATAAGTGGACGAAACACACATGTTTTCGCATAGAAAACGATACACCTAAGAGACTAGCCACTCAATTCCTTAACTGGGAGCGTTCTAAGGCGAAAATAAAATGTTTCGTCCGTAAAAATGAGGTTTATGTCCGTCAGTTCGGTCGGAATTTACTCGGTTTTTGGTCCGAACTTGGAAATGGATGGAATCTAAAACCTCAAGATCGACAAGGCTTAGCCGGGACGTTTTAAGGCCAATATAGAACATTTGGACCATAGGAACAGGGTTTTGTACGGAAATTCGACGTGGTATGTACTCGATTTTTTTTTCGAACTTATAAGTAGACGAAACACACATGTTTCCGCATGGAAAATGATACATCGAAGAGACTAGCCACTCAATAGCTTAACTCGGGGCGTGCTAATGCGAAAAAACAACGTTCCGTCAGTAAAAACAAGGTTTGTGTCCATCTGTTCGGTCGGTATTTACTCGGTTTTCGGTCCGAACTTTGAAAAGCACGAAACCTGTTTTGGAATCTTAAACCTCAAGATCGACAAGGCTTAGCCTGGACGTTTTAAGGCCAATATAGAACATTTGGACCATGGGAACGGGGTTTTGTACGGACATTCGACGTGGTATGTACTCGATTTTGGTTTCGAAAATATAAGTGGACGAAACACACATGTTTTCGCATGAAAAACGATACACCTAAAAGACTAGCCACTGAATAGCTTAACTCGGGGCGTTCTAAGGTGAAAATAAAACGTTCCGTCCGTAAAAACGAGGTTTATGTCCGTTCGTTCGGTATTTACTCGGTTTTCGGTCCAAACTTGGAAATGGACGAAACTCACTTGTTTTGGAATCTAAAACCTCAAGATCGATAAGGCTTAGCCGGGACGTTTTAAGGACCATATAGAACATTTGGACCATGGGAACGGGGTTTTGTCCGGATATTCGGCTTGGTATGTGCTCGATTTTTGTTCCGAACTTATAAGTGGACGAAACACACATGTTTTCGCATAGAAAACGATACACCTAAGAGACTAGCCACTCAATTGCCTAACTCGGAGCGTTCTAAGGCGAATATACAACGTTCCGTCCGTAAAAACGTGGTTTACGTCCGTCAGTTCGGTCGGAATTTACTCGGTTTTCGGTCCGAACTTGGAAATGGACGAAACTCACTTGTTTTGGAATCTAAAACCTTATGATCAACAAGGCTTAGCCTGGACGTTTTAAGGCCAATATAGAACATTTGGACCATGGGAACTGGGTTTTGTATGGACATTCGACGTGGTATGTACTCGATTTTGGTTTCGAACTTATATGTGGGCGAAACACACATGTTTTCGCATGGAAAACGATACACCTAAAAGACTAGCCACTCAATAGCTTAACTCGAGGCATTCTAAGGTGAAAATAAAACGTTCCGTCCGTAAAAACGAGGTTTATGTTCGTTGGGTCTGTATTTACTCGGTTTTCGGTCCAAACTTGAAAATGGACGAAACTCACTTGTTTTGGAATCTAAAACCTCAAGATCGATAAGGCTTAGCCGGGACGTTTTAAGGCCCTAATAGAACATTTGGACCATGGGAACGGGGTTTTGTCCGGACATTCGGCTTGTATGTACTCAATTTTTTGTCCGAACTTATAAGTGGACGAAACACACATGTTTCCGCATGGAAAACTATACATTGAAGAGACTAGCCACTCAATAGCTTCACTCGAGGCGTTCTAAGGCGAAAAAACAACGTTTCGTCCGTAAAAACGAGGTTTATGTCCATCCGTTCGGTCGGTGTTTACTCGGTTTTCGGTCTGAACTTGGAAATGGACGAAACTCACTTGTTTTCGAATCTAAAACCTCAAGATCGACAAGGTTTAGCCGGGACGTTTTAAGGCCAATATAGAACATTTGGACCATGGGAACGGGGTTTTGTACGAAAATTCGACGTGGTATGTACTCGATTTTTGTTCCGAACTTATAAGTGGGCGAAACACTCATGTTTTCGCATGGAAAACGATACATCAAAGAGACTAGCCACTCAATTGCTTAACTCGGGGCGTTCTAAGGCAAAAATACAACGTTCCGCCTGTACAACCGAGGTTTATGTCCGTCCGTTCGGTCGGTATTTACTCGGTTTTCGGTCCGATCTTTGAAATGGACGAAACTCACTTGTTTTGGAATCTAAAACCTCAAGATCGAGAAGGCTTAGCTATGACATTTTAAGGCCAATATAGAACATTTGGACGATGGGAACTGGGTTGTGTACGGACATTCGGCTTGGTATGTACTCGATTTTGTTCCGAACTTATAAGTGGACGAAACACACATGTTTCCGCATGGAAAATGATACATCGAAGAGACTAGCCACTCAATAGCTTAACTCGGGGCGTTCTAAGGCGAAAAAACAACGTTCCGTCCGTAAAAACAAGGTTTGTGTCCATCTGTTCGGTCGGTATTTACTCGGTTTTCGGTCCGAACTTGGAAATGAACGAAACTCACTTGTTTTGGAATCTAAAACCTTAAGATCGACAAGGCTTAGCCTGGAAGTTTTAAGGCCAATATAGAACATTTGGACCATGGGAATGGGGTTTTTTATGGACATTCGACGTGGTATGTACTCGATTTTGGTTTCGAACTTATAAGTGGGCGAAACACACATGTTTTCGCATGGAAAACGATACACCTAAAAGACTAGCCACTCAACAGCTTAACTCGGGGCATTCTAAGGTGAAAATAAAACGTTCCGTCCGTAAAAACGAGGTTTATGTCCGTTCGGTCTGTATTTACTCGGTTTTCGGTCCGAACTTGGAAATGGACGAAACTAACTTGTTTGGGAATCTAAAACCTCAAGATCGACAAGGCTTAGCCGGGACGTTTTAAGGCAAATATAGAACATTTGGACCATGGGAACGGGGTTTTGTACGAAAATTCGACGTGGTATGTACTCGATTTTTGTTCCGAACTTATAAGGGGACGAAACACACATGTTTTCGCATGGAAAACGATACATCAAAGATACTAGCCACTCAATTGCTTAACTCGGAGCGTTCTAAGGCAAAAATACAACGTTCCGCCTGTAAAACCGAGGTTTATGTCCGTCCGTTCGGTCGGTATTTACTCGGTTTTCGGTCCGATCTTGGAAATGGACGAAAGTCACATGTTTTGGAATCAAAAACCCATATCGACAAGGCTTAGCTATGACATTTTAAGGCCAATATAGAACATTTGGACGATGGGAACAAGGTTTCGTACGGACATTCGGCTTGATATGTACTCGATTTTTGTTCCGAACTTATAAGTGGACGAAACACACATGTTTCCGCATGGAAAATGATACATCGAAGAGACTAGCCACTCAATACCTTAACTCGGGGCGTTCTAAGGCGAAAAAACAACGTTCCGTCCGTAAAAACAAGGTTTGTGTCCATCTGTTCGGTCGGTATTTACTCGGTTTTCGGTCCAAACTTTGAAAAGGACGAAACAAACTTGTTTTGGAATCTAAAACCTCAAGATCGACAAGGCTTAGCCTGGACGTTTTAAGGCCAATATAGAACATTTGGACCATGGGAAGGGTGTTTTGTATGGACATTCGACGTGGTATGTACTCGATTTTTGTTCCGAACTTATAAGTGGACGAAACACACATGTTTCTGCATGGAAAACTATACATCGAAGAGACTAGCCACTCAATAGCTTCACTCGAGGCGTTCTAAGGCGAAAAAACAACGTTTCGTCCGTAAAAACGAGGTTTATGTCCATCCGTTCGGTCGGTGTTTACTCGGTTTTCGGTCTGAACATGGAAATGGACGAAACTCACTTGTTTTGGAATCTAAAACCTCAAGATCGACAAGGCTTAGCTGGGACGTTTTAAGGCCAATATAGAACATTTGGACGATGGGAACGGGGTTTTGTACGGACATTCGGCTTGGTATGTACTCGATTTTTGTTCCAAACTTATTAGTGGACGAAACATCACCTGTTTCCCCATGGAAAATGATACATCGATGAGACTAGCCACTCAATAGCTCAACTCGGGGAGTTCTAAGTCGAAAAAATAACGTTCCATCCATAAAAATGAGGTTTATGTCCGTCCGTTGGGTCGGTATTTACTCGGTTTTCGGTCCAAACTTGGAAATGGACGAAACTCACTTGTTTTGGAATCTAAAACCTCAAGATCGATAAGGCTTAGCCGGGACGTTTTAAAGCCCATATAGAACATTTGGACCATGGGAACGGGGTTTTGTCCGGACATTCGACGTCGTATGTACTCGATTTTTGTTCCGAACTTATAAGTGGACGAAACACACATGGTTCCGCATGGAAAACTATACATCGAAGAGACTAGCCACTCAATAGCTTCACTCGAGGCGTTCTAAGGCGAAAAAACAACGTTTCATCCGTAAAAAGGAGGTTTATGTCCATCCGTTCGGTCGGTGTTTACTCGGTTTTCGGTCTGAACTTGCAAATGGACGAAACTCACTTGTTTTGGAATCTAAAACCTCAAGATCGACAAGGCTTAGCTGGGACGTTTTAAGGCCAATATAGAACATTTGGACGCTGGGAACGGGGTTTTGTACGGACATTCGGCTTGGTATGTACTCGATTTTTGTTCCGAACTTATAAGTGGACGAAACATCACATGTTTCCCCATGGAAAATGATACATCGAAGAGACTAGCCACTCAATAGCTTAACTCGGGGCATTCTAAGGCGAAATAACAACGTTCCGTCCGTAAAAATGAGGTTTATGTCCGTCCGTTCGGTCGGTATTTACTCGGTTTTCGGTCTGAAATTGGAAATGGACGAAACTCACTTGTTTTGAAATCTAAATCCTCAAGATCGACAAGACTTAGCCGGGACATTTTAAGGCCAATATAGAACATTTGGACCATAGGAACGGGGTTTTGTACGGAAATTCGACGTGGTATGTACTCGATTTTTTTTTCGAACTTATAAGTGGACGAAACACACGTGTTTCCGCATGGAAAATGATACATCGAAGAGACTAGCAACTCAATACCTTAACTCGGGGCGTTCTAAAGCGAAAAAACAACGTTCCGTCCGTAAAAACGAGGTATGTCCGTCCGTTCGGTGGGTATTTACTCGGTTTTCGGTCCGAACTTGGAAATGGACGAAACTAACTTGTTTGGGAATCTAAAACCTCAAGATCGACAAGGCTTAGCCGGGACGTTTTAAGGCAAATATAGAACATTTGGACCATGGGAACGGGGTTTTGTACGAAAATTCGACGTGGTATGTACTCGATTTTTTTTTCGAACTTGTAAGTGGAGGAAACACACATGTTTTCGCATGGAAAACGATACATCAAAGAGACTAGCCACTCAATTGCTTAACTTGGGGCGTTCTAAGGCGAAAATACAACGTTCCGCTTGTAAAATCGAGGTTTATGTCCGTCGGTTCGGTCGGTATTTACTCGGTTTTTGGTCCGATCTTGGAAATGGACGAAACTCACTTGTTTTGGAATCAAAAACCTCAAGATCGACAAGGCTTAGCTATGACATTTTAAGGCCAATATAGAACATTTGGACCATGGGAACGGGGTTTTGTACGGACATTCGACTTGGTATGTACTCGATTTTGGTTTCGAACTTATAAGTGGGCGAAACACACATGTTTTCGCATGGAAAACGATACACCTAAAAGACTAGCCACTCAATAGCTTAACTCGGGGCATTCTAAGGTGAGAATAAAACGTTCCGTCCGTAAAAACGAGGTTTATGTCCGTTCGGTCTGTATTTACTCGGTTTTCGGTCCAAACTTGGAAATGGACGAAACTCACTTGTTTTGGAATCTAAAACCTCAAGATCGATAAGGCTTAGCCGGGACGTTTTAAGGCCCATATAGAACATTTGGACCATGGGAACGGGGTTTTGTCCGGACATTCGGCTTGGTATGTACTCGATTTTTGTTCCGAACTTATAAGTGGACGAAACACACATGTTTCAGCATGGAAAACTATACATCGAAGAGACTAGCCACTCAATAGCTTAACTCGAGGCATTCTAAGGAGAAAAAACAACGTTTCGTCCGTAAAAAGGAGGTTTATGTCCATCCGTTCGGTCGGTGTTTACTCGGTTTTCGGTCTGAACTTGGAAATGGACGAAACTCACTTGTTTTGGAATCTAAAACCTCAAGATCAAAAAGGCTTAGCTGGGACGTTTTAAGGCCAATATAGAACATTTGGACGATGGGAACGGGGTTTTGTACAGACATTCGGCTTGGTATGTACTCGATTTTTGTTCTGAACTTATAAGTGGACGAAACATCACATGTTTCCCCTTGGAAAATGATACATCGAAGAGACTAGCCACTCAATAGCTTAACTCGGGGCGTTCTAAGGCGAAAAAACAACGTTCCGTCCGTAAAATTGAGGTTTATGTCCGTCCGTTCGGTCGGTATTTACTCGCTTTTCGGTCCGAACTTGGAAATGGACGAAACTCACTTGTTTTGAAATCTAAAACCTGAAGATCGACAAGGCTTAGCAGGGACGTTTTAGGGCTAATATAGAACATTTGGACCAAAGGAACGGGGTTTTGTACCGAAATTCGACATGGTATGTACTCGATTTTTTTTTCGAACTTATAAGTGGACGAATCACACATGTTTCCGCATGGAAAATGATACATCGAAGAGACTAGCCACTCAATACCTTAACTCGGCGCGTTCTAAAGCGAAAAAACAACATTCCGTCCGTAAAAACGAGGTATGTCCGTCTATTCGGTCGGTATTTATTCGGTTTTCGGTCCGAACTTGGAAATTGACGAAACTCACTTGTTTTGGAATCTAAAACCTCAAGATCGACAAGGCTTAGCCGGGACGTTTTAAGGCCAATATAGAACATTTGGACCATGGGAACGGGGTTTTGTACGAAAATTCGACGTGGTATGTACTCGATTTTTTTTTCGAACTTATAAGTGGAGGAAACACACATGTTTTCGCATGGAAAACGATACATCAAAGAGACTAGCCACTCAATTGCTTAACTCGGGGCGTTCTAAGGCGAAAATACAACGTTCCGCCTGTAAAATCGAGGTTTATGTCCGTCCGTTCGGTCGGTATTTACTCGATTTTCGGTCCGATCTTGGAAATGGACGAAACTCACTTGTTTTCGAATCAAAAACCTCAAGATCGACAAGGCTTAGCTATGACATTTTAAGGCCAATATTGAACATTTGGACGATGGGAACAAGGTTTCTTACGGACATTCGGCTTGATATGTACTCGATTTTTGTTCCGAACTTATAAGTGGACGAAACACACATGTTTCCGCATGAAAAATGATACATAGACGAGACTAGCCACTCAATAGCTTAACTCGGGGCGTTCTAAGGCGAAAAAACAACGTTCCGTCCGTAAAAACAAGGTTTGTGTCCATCTGTTCGGTTGGTATTTATTCGGTTTTCGGTCCGAACTTTGAAAAGGACGAAACTCACTTGATTTGGAATCTAAAACCTCAAGATCGACAAGGCTTAGCCTGGACGTTTTAAGGCCAATATAGAACATTTGGACCATGGGAACGGGGTTTTGTACGGACATTCGACGTGGTATGTACTCGATTTTGGTTTCGAACTTATAAGTGGGCGAAACACACATGTTTTCGCATGGAAAACGATACACCTAAAAGACTAGCCACTCAATAGCTTAACTCGGGGAGTTCTAACGTGAAAATAAAATGTTCCGTCCATAAAAACGAGGTTTATGTCCGTTCGGTCGGTATTTACTCGGTTTTCGGTCCAAACTTGGAAATGGACGAAACTCACTTGTTTTAGAATCTAAAACCTCAAGATCGATAGGGCTTAGCCGGGACGTTTTAAGGCCCATATAGAACATTTGGACCATGGGAACGGGGTTTTGTCCGGACATTCGTCTTGGCATGTACTCGATTTTTGTTCCGAACTTATAAGTGGACGAAACACACATGTTTCCTCATGGAAAACTATACATCGAAGAGACTAGCCACTCAATAGCTTCACTCGAGGCGTTCTAAGGCGAAAAAACAACGTTTCGTCCGAAAAAACAAGGTTTATGTCCATCCGTTCGGTCGGTGTTTACTCGGTTTTCGGTCTGAACTTGCAAATGGACGAAACTCACTTGTTTTGGAATCTAAAACCTAAGATCGACAAGGCTTAGCTGGGACGTTTTAAGGCCAATATAGAACATTTGGACGCTGGGAACGGGGTTTTGTACGGACATTCGGCTTGGTATGTACTCGATTTTTGTTCCGAACTTATAAGTGGACGAAACATCACATGTTTCCCCATGGAAAATGATACATCGAAGAGACTAGCCACTCAATAGCTTAACTCGGGGCGTTCTAAGGCGAAAAAACAACGTTCCGTCCGTAAAAACAAGGCTTGTGTCCATCTGTTCGGTCGGTATTTACTCGGTTTTCGGTCCGAACTTTGAAAAGGACGAAACTCACTTGTTTTGGAATCTAAAACCTCAAGATCGACAAGGCTTAGCCTGGACGTTTTAAGGCCAATATTAAACATTTGGACCATGGGAACGAGGTTTTGTACGAAAATTCGACGTGGTATGTACTAGATTTTTTTTTCGAACTTATAAGTGGAGGAAACACAAATGTTTTCGCATGGAAAACAATACATCAAAGAGACTAGCCACTCAATTGCTTAACTCGGGGCGTTTTAAGGCGAAAATACAACGTTCCGCCTGTAAAATCGAGGTTTATGTCCATCCGTTCGGTCGGTATTTACACGGTTTTCAGTCCGATCTTGGAAATGGACGAAACTCACTTGTTTTGGAATCAAAAACCTCAAGATCGACAAGGCTTAGCTATGACATTTTAAGGCCAATATAGAACATTTGGATGATGGGAACAGGGTTTCGTACGGACATTCGGCTTGAAATGTACTCGATTTTTGTTCCGAACTTATAAGTGGACGAAACACACATGTTTTCGCATGGAAAACGATACATCAAAGAGACTAGCCACTCAATTGCTTAACTCGGGGCGTTCTAAGGCAAAAATACAACGTTCCGCTTGTAAAACCAAGGTTTATGTCCGTCCGTTCGGTCGGTATTTACTCGGTTTTCGGTCCGATCTTGGAAATGGACGAAACTCACTTGTTTTGGAATCTAAAACCTCAAGATCGATAAGGCTTAGCTGGGACATTTTAAGGCCATTATAGAACATTTGGACGATGGGAACAAGGTTTCGTACAGACATTCGGCTTGATATGTACTTGATTTTTGTTCCGAACTTATAAGTGGACGAAACACACATGTTTCCGCATGGAAAATGATACATCGGAGAGACTAGCCACTCAATAGCTTAACTCGGGGCGTTCTAAGGCGAAAAAACAACGTTCCGTCCGTAAAAACAAGGTTTGTGTCCATCTGTTCTGTCGGTATTTACTCAGTTTTCGGTCCGAACTTTGAAAAGGACGAAACTCACTTGTTTGGGAATCTAAAACCTCAAGATCGACAAGGCTTAGCCGGGACGTTTTAAGGCCAATATAGAACATTTGGACCATGGGAACGGGGTTTTGTACGGAAATTCGACGTGGTATTTACTCGATTTTTTTTTCGAACTTATAAGTAGACGAAACACACGTGTTTCCGCATGGAAAATGATACATCGAAGAGACTAGCCACTCAATAGCTTAACTCGGGGCGTTCTAAAGCGAAAAAACAACGTTCCGTCCGTAAAAACGAGGTATGTCCGTCTGTTCGGTGAGTATTTACTCGGTTTTCGGTCTGAACTTGCAAATGGACGAAACTCACTTGTTTTGGAATCTAAAACCTCAAGATCGACAAGGCTTAGCTGGGACGTTTTAAGGCCAATATAGAACATTTGGACGATGGGAACGGGGTTTTGTACGGACATTCGGCTTGGTATGTACTCAATTTTTGTTCTGAACTTATAAGTGGACGAAACATCACATGTTTCCCCATGGAAAATTATACATCGAAGAGACTAGCCACTCAATAGCTTAACTCGGGGCGTTCTAAGGCGAAATAACAACGTTCCGTCCGTAAAAATGAGGTTTATGTCCGTCCGTTCGGTCGGTATTTACTCGGTTTTCGGTCCGAAATTGGAAATGGACGAAACTCACTTGTTTTGAAATCTAAAACCTCAAGATCGACAAGGCTTAGCCGGGACGTTTTAAGGCCAATATAGAACATTTGGACCATAGGAACGGGGTTTTGTACGGAAATTCGACGTGGTATTTACTCGATTTTTTTTTCGAACTTATAAGTAGACGAAACACACGTGTTTCCGCATGGAAAATGATACATCGAAGAGACTAGCCACTCAATAGCTTAACTCGGGGCGTTCTAAAGCGAAAAAACAACGTTCCGTCCGTAAAAACGAGGTATGTCCGTCTGTTCGGTGAGTATTTACTCGGTTTTCGGTCCGAACTTGGAAATGGACGAAACTCACTTGTTTGGGAATCTAAAACCTCAAGATCGACAAGGCTTAGCCTGGACGTTTTAAGGCCAATATAGAATATTTGGACCATGGGAACGGGGTTTTGTAGGGACATTCGACGTGGTATGTACTCGATTTTGGTTTCGAACTTATAAGTGGGCGAAACACACATGTTTTCGCATGGAAAACGATACACCTAAAAGACTAGCCACTCAATAGCTTAACTCGGGGAGTTCTAACGTGAAAATAAAATGTTCCGTCCATAAAAACGAGGTTTATGTCCGTTCGGTCGGTATTTACTCGGTTTTCGGTCCAAACTTGGAAATGGACGAAACTCACTTGTTTTAGAATCTAAAACCTCAAGATCGATAGGGCTTAGCCGGGACGTATTAAGGCCCATATAGAACATTTGGACCATGGGAACGGGGTTTTGTCCGGACATTCGTCTTGGCATGTACTCGATTTTTGTTCCGAACTTATAAGTGGACGAAACACACATGTTTCCTCATGGAAAACTATACATCGAAGAGACTAGCCACTCAATAGCTTCACTCGAGGCGTTCTAAGGCGAAAAAACAACGTTTCGTCCGAAAAAACAAGGTTTATGTCCATCCGTTCGGTCGGTGTTTACTCGGTTTTCGGTCTGAACTTGCAAATGGACGAAACTCACTTGTTTTGGAATCTAAAACCTAAGATCGACAAGGCTTAGCTGGGACGTTTTAAGGCCAATATAGAACATTTGGACGCTGGGAACGGGGTTTTGTACGGACATTCGGCTTGGTATGTACTCGATTTTTGTTCCGAACTTATAAGTGGACGAAACATCACATGTTTCCCCATGGAAAATGATACATCGAAGAGACTAGCCACTCAATAGCTTAACTCGGGGCGTTCTAAGGCGAAAAAACAACGTTCCGTCCGTAAAAACAAGGCTTGTGTCCATCTGTTCGGTCGGTATTTACTCGGTTTTCGGTCCGAACTTTGAAAAGGACGAAACTCACTTGTTTTGGAATCTAAAACCTCAAGATCGACAAGGCTTAGCCTGGACGTTTTAAGGCCAATATTAAACATTTGGACCATGGGAACGAGGTTTTGTACGAAAATTCGACGTGGTATGTACTAGATTTTTTTTTCGAACTTATAAGTGGAGGAAACACAAATGTTTTCGCATGGAAAACAATACATCAAAGAGACTAGCCACTCAATTGCTTAACTCGGGGCGTTTTAAGGCGAAAATACAACGTTCCGCCTGTAAAATCGAGGTTTATGTCCGTCCGTTCGGTCGGTATTTACTCGGTTTTCAGTCCGATCTTGGAAATGGACGAAACTCACTTGTTTTGGAATCAAAAACCTCAAGATCGACAAGGCTTAGCTGGGACATTTTAAGGCCATTATAGAACATTTGGACGATGGGAACAAGGTTTCGTACGGACATTCGGCTTGATATGTACTTGATTTTTGTTCCGAACTTATAAGTGGACGAAACACACATGTTTCCGCATGGAAAATGATACATCGGAGAGACTAGCCACTCAATAGCTTAACTCGGGGCGTTCTAAGGCGAAAAAACAACGTTCCGTCCGTAAAAACAAGGTTTGTGTCCATCTGTTCTGTCGGTATTTACTCGGTTTTCGGTCCGAACTTTGAAAAGGACGAAACTCACTTGTTTGGGAATCTAAAACCTCAAGATCGACAAGGCTTAGCCGGGACGTTTTAAGGCCAATATAGAACATTTGGACCATGGGAACGGGGTTTTGTACGGAAATTCGACGTGGTATTTACTCGATTTTTTTTTCGAACTTATAAGTAGACGAAACACACGTGTTTCCGCATGGAAAATGATACATCGAAGAGACTAGCCACTCAATAGCTTAACTCGGGGCGTTCTAAAGCGAAAAAACAACGTTCCGTCCGTAAAAACGAGGTATGTCCGTCTGTTCGGTGAGTATTTACTCGGGTTTCGGTCCGAACTTGGAAATGGACGAAACTCACTTGTTTGGGAATCTAAAACCTCAAGATCGACAAGGCTTAGCCTGGACGTTTTAAGGCCAATATAGAATATTTGGACCATGGGAACGGGGTTTTGTAGGGACATTCGACGTGGTATGTACTCGATTTTGGTTTCGAACTTATAAGTGGGCGAAACACACATGTTTTCGCATGGAAAACGATACACCTAAAAGACTAGCCACTAAATAGCTTAACTCGGGGAGTTCTAACGTGAAAATAAAATGTTCCGTCCATAAAAACGAGGTTTATGTCCGTTCGGTCGGTATTTACTCGGTTTTCGGTCCAAACTTGGAAATGGACGAAACTCACTTGTTTTAGAATCTAAAACCTCAAGATCGATAGGGCTTAGCCGGGACGTTTTAAGGCCCATATAGAACATTTGGACCATGGGAACGGGGTTTTGTCCGGACATTCGTCTTGGCATGTACTCGATTTTTGTTCCGAACTTATAAGTGGACGAAACACACATGTTTCCTCATGGAAAACTATACATCGAAGAGACTAGCCACTCAATAGCTTCACTCGAGGCGTTCTAAGGCGAAAAAACAACGTTTCGTCCGAAAAAACAAGGTTTATGTCCATCCGTTCGGTCGGTGTTTACTCGGTTTTCGGTCTGAACTTGCAAATGGACGAAACTCACTTGTTTTGGAATCTAAAACCTCAAGATCGACAAGGCTTAGCTGGGACGTTTTAAGGCCAATATAGAACATTTGGACGCTGGGAACGGGGTTTTGTACGGACATTCGGCTTGGTATGTACTCGATTTTTGTTCCGAACTTATAAGTGGACGAAACATCACTTGTTTCCCCATGGAAAATGATACATCAAAGAGACTAGCCACTCAATAGCTTAACTCGGGGCGTTCTAAGGCGAAAAAACAACGTTCCGTCCGTAAAAACAAGGCTTGTGTCCATCTGTTCGGTCGGTATTTACTCGGTTTTCGGTCCGAACTTTGAAAAGGACGAAACTCACTTGTTTTGGAATCTAAAACCTCAAGATCGACAAGGCTTAGCCTGGACGTTTTAAGGCCAATATTAAACATTTGGACCATGGGAACGAGGTTTTGTACGAAAATTCGACGTGGTATGTACTAGATTTTTTTTTCGAACTTATAAGTGGAGGAAACACACATGTTTTCGCATGGAAAACAATACATCAAAGAGACTAGCCACTCAATTGCTTAACTCGGGGCGTTTTAAGGCAAAAATACAACGTTCCGCCTGTAAAATCGAGGTTTATGTCCGTCCGTTCGGTCGGTATTTACTCGGTTTTCAGTCCGATCTTGGAAATGGACGAAACTCACTTGTTTTGGAATCAAAAACCTCAAGATCGACAAGGCTTAGCTATGACATTTTAAGGCCAATATAGAACATTTGGATGATGGGAACAGGGTTTCGTACGGACATTCGGCTTGAAATGTACTCGATTTTTGTTCCGAACTTATAAGTGGACGAAACACACATGTTTTCGCATGGAAAACGATACATCAAAGAGACTAGCCACTCAATTGCTTAACTCGGGGCGTTCTAAGGCAAAAATACAACGTTCCGCATGTAAAACCAAGGTTTATGTCCGTCCGTTCGGTCGGTATTTACTCGGTTTTCGGTCCGATCTTGGAAATGGACGAAACTCACTTGTATTGGAATCTAAAACCTCAAGATCGATAAGGCTTAGCTGGGACATTTTAAGGCCATTATAGAACATTTGGACGATGGGAACAAGGTTTCGTACGGACATTCGGCTTGATATGTACTTGATTTTTGTTCCGAACTTATAAGTGGACGAAACACACATGTTTCCGCATGGAAAATGATACATCGGAGAGACTAGCCACTCAATAGCTTAACTCGGGGCGTTCTAAGGCGAAAAAACAACGTTCCGTCCGTAAAAACAAGGTTTGTGTCCATCTGTTCTGTCGGTATTTACTCGGTTTTCGGTCCGAACTTTGAAAAGGACGAAACTCACTTGTTTTGGAATCTAAAACCTCAAGATCGACAAGGCTTAGCCGGGACGTTTTAAGGCCAATATAGAATATTTGGACCATGGGAACGGGGTTTTGTACGAAAATTCGACGAGGTATGTACTTGATTTTTTTTTTGAACTTATAAGTAGAGGAAACACACATGTTTTCGCATGGAAAACGATACATCAAAGAGACTAGACACTCAATTGCTTAACTCGGGGCGTTCTAAGGCGAAAATACAACGTTCCGCCTGTAAAATCGAGGTTTATTCCGTCCGTTCGGTCGGTATTTACTCGGTTTTCAGTCCGATCTTGGAAATGGACGAAACTCACTTGTTTTGGAATCAAAAACCTCAAGATCGACAAGGCTTAGCTATGACATTTTAAGGCCAATATAGAACATTTGGACGATGGGAACAGGGTTTCGTACGGACATTCGGCTTGAAATGTACTCAATTTTTGTTCCGAACTTATAAGTGGACGAAACACACATGTTTCTGCATGAAAAATGATACATCGAAGAGACTAGCCACTCAATAGCTTAACTCGGGGCGTTCTAAGGCGAAAAAACAACGTTCCGTCCGTAAAAACAAGGTTTGTGTCCATCTGTTCGGTCGGTATTTACTCGGTTTTCGGTCCAAACTTTGAAAAGGACGAAACTCAATTGTTTTGGAATCTAAAACCTCAAGATTGACAAGGCTTAGCCTGGACGTTTTAAGGCCAATATAGAACATTTGGACTATGGGAACGGGGTTTTGTACGGACATTCGACGTGGTATGTACTCGATTTTGGTTTCGAACTTATAAGTGGGCGAAACACACATGTTTTCGCATGGAAAACGATACGCCTAAAAGACTAGCCACTCAATAGCTTAACTCGGGGTGTTCTAAAGTGAAAATAAAAAGTTCCGTCCGTAAAAACGAGGTTTATGTCCGTTCGGTCGGTATTTACTCGGTTTTCAGTCCAAACTTGGAAATGGACGAAACTCATTTGTTTTGGAATCTAAAACCTCAAGATCAACAAGGCTTAGCTGGGACTTTTTAAGGCCATTATAGAACATTTGGACGATGGGAACGGGGTTTTGTGCGGACATTCGTCTTGGTATGTACACGATTTTTGTTCCGAACTTATAAGTGGACGAAACATCACATGTTTCCCCATGGAAATGATACATCGATGAGACTAGCTACACAATAGCTTAACTCGGGGCGTTTTAAGGCGAAAAAACAACGTTCCCTCCGTAAAAATGAGGTTTGTGTCCGTCCGTTCGGTCGGTATTTACTCGGTTTTCGGTCCGAACTTTGAAATGGACGAAACTCACTTGTTTTGGAATCTAAAACCTCAAGATCGACAAGGCTTAGCCTGGACGTTTTAAGGCCAATATAGAATATTTGGACCATGGGAACGGGGTTTTGTAGGGACATTCGACGTGGTATGTACTCGATTTTGGTTTCGAACTTATAAGTGGGCGAAACACACATGTTTTCGCATGGAAAACGATACACCTAAAAGACTAGCCACTCAATAGCTTAACTCGGGGAGTTCTAACGTGAAAATAAAACGTTCCGTCCGTAAAAATGAGGTTTATGTCCGTTCGGTCGGTATTTACTCGGTTTTCGGTCCAAACTTGGAAATGGACGAAACTCACTTGTTTTAGAATCTAAAACCTCAAGATCGATAGGGCTTAGCCGGGACGTTTTAAGGCCCATATAGAACATTTGGACCATGGGAACGGGGTTTTGTCCGGACATTCGTCTTGGCATGTACTCGATTTTTGTTCTGAACTTATAAGTGGACGAAACACACATGTTTCCTCATGGAAAACTATACATCGAAGAGACTAGCCACTCAATAGCTTCACTCTAGGCGTTCTAAGGCGAAAAAACAACGTTTCGTCCGAAAAAACAAAGTTTATGTCCATCCGTTCGGTCGGTGTTTACTCGGTTTTCGGTCCGAACTTTGAAAAGGACGAAACTTACTTTTTTTTGGAATCTAAAACCTCAAGATCGACAAGGCTTAGCCGGGACGTTTTAAGGCCAATATAGAACATTCGGACCTAGGGAACGGGGTTTTGTACGGACATTCGACGTGGTATGTACTCGATTTTGGTTTCGAACTTATAAGTGGACAAAACACACATGTTTTCGCATGGAAAACGATACACCTAAAAGACTAGCCACTCAATATCTTAACTCGGGGCATTCTAAGGTGAAAATACAACGTTCCGTCCGTAAAAACGAGGTTTATGTCCGTTCGGTCGGTATTTACTCGGTTTTCGGTCCAAACTTGGAAATGGGCGAAACTCACTTTGTTTTAAAACTGCAAGAACGATAAGGCTTAGCCGGGATGTTTTAAGGCCCATATAGAACATTTGGACCATGGGAACGGGGTTTTGTCCGAACATTCGGCTTGGTATGTACTCGATTTTTGTTCCGAACTTATAAGTGGACGAAACGCACATGTTTCCGCATGGAAAACTATACATCGAAGAGACTAGCCGCTCAATATCTTAACTCGGGTTGTTCTAAGGCGTAAAAACAACGTTCCGTCCGTAAAAATGAGGTTATGTCCGTCCGTTCGGTCGGTATTTACTCGATTTTTGGTCTGAACTTGGAAATGGACGAAACTCACTTGTTTTGGAATCTAAAACCTCAAGATTGACATGGCTTAGCTAGGACGTTTTAAGTCCAATATAGAACATTTGGACGATGGGAACGGGGTTTTGTACGGACATTTGGCTTGGTATGTACTCGATTTTGTTCCGAACTTAGAAGTGGACGAAAAACACATGTTTCCCCATGGAAAATGACACATCGAATAAACTAGCCACTCAATAGATTAAATCGGGGCGTTCTAAGGCGAAAAAACAACGTTCCGTCCGTAAAAACAAGGTTTGTGTCCATCTGTTCGGTCGGTATTTACTCGGTTTTCGGTTTTAACTTTGAAAAGGACGAAACTCACTTTTTTTGGAATCTAAAACCTCAAGATCGACAAGGCTTACCTGGGACGTTTTAAAGCCAATATAGAACATTTGGACCTAGGAAACGGGGTTTTGTACCGGCATTCGACGTGGTATGTACTCGATTTTGGTTTCGAACTTATAAGTGGACGAAACTCACTTATTTTGGAATCTAAAACCTCAAGATCGACAAGGCTTAGCCGGGACGTTTTAAGGCCCATATAGAACATTTGGACCATGGGAACGGGGTTTTGGCCGGACATTCGGATTGGTATGCATAGGTGAAAAAATCGTTCTTGCCGACCGGATATTCGCGATATTTTCCGTTTTTTTGGAGATCGACACGGTACGGCATACGGCATATAAACGGATATTAAAACACCCCATGCCGGTCGGCATTTATCGGATATTCGCGGCATAATTCGGCAAAAACCGATATTTATCGAAATTTATGAAATTTTCGATTATAAAATTAACACATTTATTCTTAATCCCCCCGAACTAGAATTTTCGAGGAGATTATCAAAAAAAGGTCCAAAAGGCACTAGACGTTTGGAAACTTTCGCGACGAACTTGATGGCCCTCCAAGAGCAATATATCAGAAAGAAACGAAAAAAAAGCACGCTCACTTTTGGCAAACCAGTATACTGTTTGTATCCAAGGTTTGTTTTTGTGTAATGAATAATTGGTATCATAGGAACCTCCCAAAGTGATGATTCCAGTGTACCATGAAACCGGCATGAAGTGGTTTGACATCAATTTTGTGACAAAGCGTCCTTGGTTATTTCGCCTTGAGTTCATTGTTAAGAAAACCTAGTTGTACGCACATCGTCCCACGTCCTTGTCTTCGCGTCGTGTGTCATTAGTGTGTTTTCTGGTTCAGGACGTACGTACTGCTTAAGGACGTACGTACGTATCGTATGTCAGCAAGTTAGTTTGAATTCTGGACGTACGTACCTTTACAGGACGTTCGTACGTCGCAGCAGGCAGCAGACATATTTTCGTATGGGGACGTACGAACGTCATATCGACGTACGTACGTCCAATGTGGGTTTTCACTATTTCGGCCCATTTTCCTTGGTTTCCAACCCTAAGTATATATAGGGTTTCTCTTCCAAAGAACAAGTTAGTTCTTTGGCCGTCCAATTCACCTCTTGTTTCTTGGAGTTTGTTTAGTTTTTGGTTTAGGTTGTTTTGGTGATTGAACTCATCTTCTTCTTCCCCATTCATCTTCTTCTTTCTTCTTCCTTGTTCATCTTCTTCTACATTATTGAATAGTGATAGCTTCGAGTCTTCTTGTGTGTTCATCAAGAAGTCGAGTATCCTTGTGTGTTCATCAAGGAACTCTGGTGTAAGCTTGTTACATAGATCGGCTTCGAGTCTTCTTGTGTGTTCATCAGGAAGTCGAGTGTCTTGTGCGTACATCAAGGTGCTCTGGTGAAGTCAAGGTGTTAGAGATAACCAGGAGTGTCAACTCGCAGTGATTGCAGGTAGTTGATAGGTTTGTACATCTCTTTTCATCCAGTGGATTTATTTGTTGTCGCGAGGACAACCGTGGACGTTTCCCATATTGGGTTTTACCACGTTAAAAATTCCTGTGTGTTATTTACTTTCTGCGTATCGTTTGATTTGTTTGAATATTGAACTGTTACATTAGCACTATTTGTAGTTTCTCAATTGGTATCAGTCGCTAAGGGCTGGTTAAGGAGCGTCATGGCTCACGCTAACGATCCTATGAGTGCAATGATGGTTCATGAGTCTGGTCATAATAATTTTATTGCTAAATCGTCTAAATCTACAAAACCAAAATCTGATTTTGAAAAGGATGATAATTTGTATGTTGTTAGCAATAGTGATTGGGTTCTTCTTTACAGACTTTCTGTAAAAGAATGTGAAAGATTACAAAAAGCTAATATTGATTTGCAGGAAAAATTTAATAAAGCTAATTGTAATGTGTCTACTATTTCTGATAATGTTTGTTTTGAAGATAATATTTTCTTCTCATTGTTTATAAGATTCTCTAATTCTCTTTTTGTGGTTGGATGAGTTGTTTCAGAAACATGTACAGATTGAATTCTCCATGGATTCTCAATGGATTTTCTTATACTTTACGTATCTCTTCCTGCAGATACTCATATTCCTGTAGTTTTGTCATGGGATATTGTTGGATGTGTCTAATATGCATGGTTTCCCTATTCTCTTTCATATCTCCTCCTAACTATTGTTTATCTCTTCTTCTTTCTCTTTTTGCATATTCTTTTCTTGCACATTTCTCACAGGTTTGACTATTTGGTTCTTGGTCATTATTGTACCTTCCCAATTTCATCAGGTATGATATTTTTTCCTTTTTGTTTGTTTGCTCTTTTTCTCTAGATATCTTGCTACTATGAAGTCGGTTCTCTGGAATCTATCTCAGGTGGTTATGGTCGGTTGTTTAAAGTGATATTCTAGTGAATCATTTGTTCTGATTGTTGGTGTCCTGACTCTTTCTTCTATGTATAGGTTTCTCTTGGTTTCTATCAGGGATTCATGTTATGTTTTCTTTTCTTCCCTCTGTTACCTATATAAGTATTCAGTGTCTTTTCACTATCTCCTTCTTATCTCGTTTTGGCTCTTATCTAATATCCTTTCTTGTGTCTGTGTTGGTACTCTTTCTTCTTCATTTATATGCCTAGATCTCTCTCATGTCTTTTAGTTTTGTGTGTCATGGATTCCAGATTTATGGTATGGTTTTCTCTTTACTCTCTTCTACCCTTGTATGCTTGGTTCTTTGTGTGTTTCAAATACCCTTATTTGGTTTGTTTGTTCTAGGTACATCTTTCTCATATGCATTGCATTTAGGTGACGCTTTTGTTTAGGGAGAGAATTCTTTGTCTTGACATCGTGTTAACAAGTGTTTATTTTATGACTTCCGTTGCATATCCTTTTTGTTGTTAACATGATTGTTCTCTTATTTTTCTTCTTTAATCTTATTTGTTATGGTTTGGTATTTATCTTTTCTCTTTCTTTTGTTACCTTGCTTCATTTGTGACAAAAAGGGGGAGATTTATGACTCTAATACTAACACCTTCTTCTTCCTTGTTAGTGTATTTTTGGGTTATGTTTCAGGTATGCTACACGTATGGGGGAGTGAACGTGTTGATGTTTAGAGGTTGTACAGTTTTGGGTCATGTTTCTACAGTTATGGGGGAGCTAGAGTGTCAAACTTTGGAGCTCATGAAGTATGGGGGAGTTGTTCGAGGAACTTCTGTTGGCTCTTTGATTGTTTCAGAATTTCTTGTTGCTTCCGTTCGGTCTCTGATGGGTAAAACGTCTTATTCAAGCTGGTTATCAAGTGTTGGTGATTTGGTATGCATTTCTCTATGAGTGATTTTGTAGGCATGTTTTATAAATGCCATGGTTTGGGTTTGTAAGCACGTTTTATAAGTGCTATTAGAGTCATAGGTTTTTGTCACAAAATCAATGTCAAAGGGGGAGATTGAAACCGGCATGAAGTGGTTTGACATCAATTTTGTGACAAAGCGTCCTTGGTTATTTCGCCTTGAGTTCATTGTTAAGAAAACCTAGTTGTACGCACATCGTCCCGCGTCCTTGTCTTCGCGTCGTGTGTCATTAGTGTGTTTTCTGGTTCAGGACGT
The DNA here is from genome assembly GCA_023053565.1 of Aquilegia eximia. Lineage (NCBI taxonomy): Eukaryota > Viridiplantae > Streptophyta > Magnoliopsida > Ranunculales > Ranunculaceae > Aquilegia > Aquilegia eximia. The sequence goes on from JALIGU010000024.1 coordinate 706,547, forward strand.
ACGTACTGCTTAAGGACGTACGTACGTATCGTATGTCAGCAAGTTAGTTTGAATTCTGGACGTACGTACCTTTACATGACGTTCTTACGTCGCAGCAGGCAGCAGACATATTTTCGTATGGGGACGTACGAACGTCATATCGACGTACGTACGTCCAATGTGGGTTTTCACTATTTCGGCCCATTTTCCTTGGTTTCCAACCCTAAGTATATATAGGGTTTCTCTTCCAAAGAACAAGTTAGTTCTTTGGCCGTCCAATTCACCTCTTGTTTCTTGGAGTTTGTTTAGTTTTTGGTTTAGGTTGTTTTGGTGATTGAACTCATCTTCTTCTTCCCCATTCATCTTCTTCTTTCTTCTTCCTTGTTCATCTTCTTCTACATTATTGAATAGTGATAGCTTCGAGTCTTCTTGTGTGTTCATCAAGAAGTCGAGTATCCTTGTGTGTTCATCAAGGAACTCTGGTGTAAGCTTGTTACATAGATCGGCTTCGAGTCTTCTTGTGTGTTCATCAGGAAGTCGAGTGTCTTGTGCGTACATCAAGGTGCTCTGGTGAAGTCAAGGTGTTAGAGATAACCAGGAGTGTCAACTCGCAGTGATTGCAGGTAGTTGATAGGTTTGTACATCTCTTTTCATCCAGTGGATTTATTTGTTGTCGCGAGGACAACCGTGGACGTTTCCCATATTGGGTTTTACCACGTTAAAAATTCCTGTGTGTTATTTACTTTCTGCGTATCGTTTGATTTGTTTGAATATTGAACTGTTACATTAGCACTATTTGTAGTTTCTCATACCATCCTACCAAACCCAACCAGATGACAGTGGTTCTTGGTTTCCTAATATAGGGAGTTGGTTGGCCCCAATGACAAGTGGGTCCGACGTGCAGTCAGCCGATACATTAATGCCGGTTCAACAATACTCGAGATTTTCTATCTTTCAATCATTTGCTCCGTATTGTATGGATCAAGATGCATATGATATGCATATTGACCAATTCAGGTCGTACGAGCAAACAATGTCATGGGAATATTACTGTACTGAGTTCGTCCCCACACGTATGCGACTCGAAGCTCATCGGTTTGACTTGGGGCGTCTATCATTCTGGGGTTAGCTTGTCTTTTATTTTGATTATTAAAATAAAACTATGGGTTGAGTTATTATGAGGTTGTTTGTGTTTAGTTCTTATATTAGAAACAAATAAAAGTTCCGTGAATATCCGCCCGATATTTACGATTTTTTCACCTATGAAAGGCAACTATCTTGTGTGATAGTTCTGTCTTAGCTTCCTTGTATGATTTGTCATGTGTTTAATTTGTAATGTATGTTTTTCTTTTAATTATAAGTTTATATATCGAAATTAGAAAAAAAAACACGGAAAGTGCAGAAAACCTCCCAATTTGCCGAATTTTTCGCGAATATCCGCGAAAAATTTCTGTTTTTTTGAATTTGCCAAACCTCAAAAATCCGACACGGGAGGTCGGATATCCGCGGAATAATCCGGTTTTTGGCAGATCGGATATCCGCCCCTAAACGATTTTTTCACCTATGTTGGTATGTACTCGATTTTTGTTCCAAACTTATAAGTGGACAAAACACACATGTTTCCGTATACATCGAAGAGACTAGCCACTCAATAGCTTAACTCGGGGCGTTCTAAGGCGAAAAAATAACTTTTCATCCGAAAAAACGAGGTTTATGTCCGTCCGTTCGGTCGGTATTTACTCGATTTTCGGTCCGAACATGGAAATGAACGAAACTCACTTGTTTTGGAATCAAAAACCTCACGATCGACAAGGTTAGTCGGGACGTTTTAAGGCCAATATAGAACATTTGAACCATGGGAATGGGGTTTTGTACGGACATTCGACGTGGTATGTACTCTATTTTTTTTTCGAACTTATAAGTGGACGAAACACACATATTTTCGCATGGAAAACAATACATCGAAGAGACTAGCCACTCAATTGCTTAACTCGTGGCGTTCTAAGGCGAAAATACAACGTTCCGCTCGTAAAAATAAGGTTTATGTCCGTCCGAACTTGGTAATGGATGAAATTCACTTGTTTTGGAATCTGAAACCTCAAGATCGACAAGGCCTGGCCGGGACGTTTTGAGGCCAATATAGAACATTTGGACCATGGGAACGGGGTTTTGTCTGGACATTCGGCTTGGTATGTACTCAATTTTTGTTCCGAACTTATAAGTGGACGAAACACACATGTTTCCGCATGGAAAACGGTACATCGAAGAGATTAGCAACTCAATTGCTTAACTCGGTGCGTTCTAAGGCGAAAAAACAACGTTCCGTCCGTAAAAACGTGGTTTATGTCCGTCCGTTCGGACGGTATTTACTCGATTTTTGGTCTGAACTTGGAAATGGACGAAACTCACTTGTTTTGGAATCTAAAACCTCAAGATCGACAAGGTTTAGCCGGGACGTTTTAAGGCCAATATAGAACATTTAGAACATGGGAACGGGGTTTTGTCTGGACATTCGGCTCGGTATGTACTCGATTTTGGTTCCAAACTTATAAGTGGACGAAACACACATGTTTTCGCATGGAAAACGATACATTGAAGAGATTAGCTACTCAATTGCTTAACTCGGTGCGTTCTAAGGCGAAAAAACAACGTTCTGTCCGTAAAAACAAGGTTTGTGTCCATCTGTTCGGTCGGTATTTACTCGGTTTTTGGTCCGAACTTTGAAAAGGACGAAACTCACTTGTTTTTGAATCTAAAACCTCAAAATGGACAAGGCTTAGCCGGGACGTTTTAAGGCCAATATAGCCAATATAGAACATTTGGACCATGGGAATGGGGTTTTGTACGGACATTCGACGTGGTATGTACTCGATTTTTTTTTCGAACTTATAAGTGGATGAAACACACATGTTTTCGAATGGAAAACGATACATCGAAGAGAGTAGCCACTCAATTGCTTAACTCGGGGCGTTCTAAGGAGAAAATACAACGTTCCGTCCGTAAAAACAAGGTTTATGTCCGTCCGTTCGGACGGTATTTACTCGATTTTCGGTCCGAACTTGGAAATGGACGAAACTCACTTATTTTGGAATCTAAAACCTCAAGATCGACAAGGCTTAGCCGGGACGTTTCAAGGCCCATATAGAACATTTGGACCATGGGAACGGGGTTTTGGCCGGACATTCGGATTGGTATGTACTCGATTTTTGTTCCGAACTTATAAGTGGACGAAACACACATGTTTCCGTATGGAAAACTATACATTGAAGAGACTAGCCACTCAATAGCTTAACTCGGGGCGTTCTAAGGCGGAAAAACAACTTTTCATCCGTAAAAACGAGGTTTATGTCCGTCCGTTCGATCGGTATTTACTCGATTTTCGGTCCGAACATGGAAATGGCGAAACTCACTTGTTTTGGAATCTAAAACCTCAAGATCGACAAGGCTTAGCCGGGACGTTTTAAGGCCAATATAGAACATTTGGACGATGGGAACGGGGTTTTGTACGGACATTCGGCTTGGTATGTACTCGATTTTTGTTCCGAACTTATAAATGGACGAAACACACATGTTTCCGCATGGAAAACGATACATCGAAGAGACTATCCACTTAATAGCTTAACTCGGGGCGTTCTAAGGAGAAAAAACAAAGTTTCGTCCGTAAAAACGAGGTTTATGTCCGTCCGTTTGGTCGGTATTTACTCGGTTTTCGGTCCAAACTTGGAAATGGACGAAACTCACTTGTTTTGGAATCTAAAACCTCAAGATCGACAAGGCTTAGCTATGACATTTTAAGGCCAATATAGAACATTTGGGCGATGGGAACAGGATTTTGTACGGACATTCGGCATGGTATATACTCGATTTTTGTTCCGAACTTATAAGTGGACGAAACACACATGTTTCCGCATGGAAAATGATACATCGAAGAGACTAGCCACTCAATAGATTAACTCGGGGCGTTCTAAGGCGAAAAAACAACGTTCCGTCCGTAAAAAAAAGGTTTGTGTCCATCTGTTCGGTCGGTATTTACTCGGTTTTCGGTCCGAACTTTGAAAAGGACGAAACTTACTTTTTTTTGTAATCTAAAACCTCAAGATCGACAAGGTTTAGCCAGGTCATTTTAAGGCCAATATAGAACATTCGGACCTAGGGAACGGGGTTTTGTACGGACATTCGACGTGGTATGTACTCGATTTTGGTTTCGAACTTATAAGTGGACGAAACACACATGTTTTCGCATGGAAAACGATACACCTAAAAGACTAGCCACTCAATATCTTAACTCGGGGCGTTCTGAGGTGAAAATACAACGTTCCGTCCGTAAAAACGAGGTTTATGTCCGTTCGGTCGGTATTTACTCGGTTTTCGGTCCAAACTTTGAAATGGGCGAAACTCACTTGTTTTAAAACCGCAAGAACGATAAGGATTAGCCGGGACGTTTTAAGGCCCATATAGAACATTTGGACCATGGGAACGGGGTTTTGTACGGACATTCGGCTTGGTATGTACTCGATTTTTGTTCCAAACTTATAAGTGGACGAAACACACATGTTTTCGCATGGAAAACGATACACCTAAAAGACTCGCCACTCAATTGCTTAACTCGGGGCGTTCTAAGGTGAAAATACAACGTTCCGTCCGTAAAAACGAGGTTTATGTCCGTTCGGTCGGTATTTACTCGGTTTTCGGTCCGAACTTGGAGATGGACGAAACTCACTTGTTTTGGAATCTAAAACCTCAAGATCGAGAAGGCTTAGCCGGGACGTTTTAAGGCCAATATAGAACATTTGGACGATGGGAACGGGGTTTTGTACGGACATTCGGCTTGATATGTACTCGATTTTTGTTCCGAACTTATAAGTGGACGAAACACACATGTTTCCGTATGGAAAACTATACATCGAAGAGACTAGCCAATCAATAGCTTAACTCGGGGCGTTCTATGGCGAAAAAACAACTTTTCATCCGTAAAAACGAGGTTTATGTCCGTCCATTCGATCGGTATATACTCGATTTTCGGTCCGAACATGGAAATGGACGAAACTCACTTGTTTTGGAATCTAAAACCTCAAGATCGACAAGGCTTAGCCGGGACGTTTTAAGGCCAATATAGAACATTTGGGCGATGGGAACAGGATTTTGTACGGACATTCGGCTTGGTATATACTCGATATTTGTTCCGAACTTATAAGTGGACGAAACACACATGTTTCCGCATGGAAAATGATACATCGAAGAGACTAGCCACTCAATAGATTAACTCGGGGCGTTCTAAGGCGAAAAAACAACGTTCCGTCCGTAAAAAAAAGGTTTGTGTCCATCTGTTCGGTAGGTATTTACTCGGTTTTCGGTCCGAACTTTGAAAAGGACGAAACTTACTTTTTTTGGAATCTAAAACCTCAAGATCGACAAGGTTTAGCCAGGATGTTTTAAGGCCAATATAGAACATTCGGACCTAGGGAACGGGGTTTTGTACAGACATTCGACGTGGTATGTACTCGATTTTGGTTTCGAAATTATAAGTGGACGAAACACACATGTTTTCGCATGGAAAACGATACACCTAAAAGACTAGCCACTCAATATCTTAACTCGGGGCGTTCTGAGGTGAAAATACAACGTTCCGTCCGTAAAAACGAGGTTTATGTCCGTTCGGTCGGTATTTACTCGGTTTTCGGTCCAAACTTGGAAATGGGCGAAACTCACTTGTTTTAAAACCGCAAGAACGATAAGGCTTAGCCGGGACGTTTTAAGGCCCATATAGAACATTTGGACCATGGGAACGGGGTTTTGTACGGACATTCGGCTTGGAATGTACTCGATTTTTGTTCCGAACTTATAAGTGGACGAAACACACATGTTTTCGCATGGAAAACGATACACCTAAAAGACTCGCCACTCAATAGCTTAACTCGGGGCGTTCTAAAGTGAAAATACAACGTTCCGTCCGTAAAAACGAGGTTTATGTCCGTTCGGTCGGTATTTACTCGGTTTTCGGTCCGAACTTGGAGATGGACGAAACTCACTTGTTTTGGAATCTAAAACTTCAAGATCGAGAAGGCTTAGCCGGGACGTTTTAAGGCCAATACAGAACATTTGGACGATGGGAACGGGGTTTTGGCCGGACATTCGGATTGGTATGTACTCGATTTTTGTTCCGAACTTATAAGTGGACAAAACACACATGTTTCCGGATGGAAAACTATACATCGAAGAGACTAGCCATTCAATAGCTTAACTCGGGGCGTTCTAAGGCAAAAAAAACTACTTTTCATCCGTAAAAATGAGGTTTATGTCCGTCCGTTCGATCGGTATTTACTCGATTTTCGGTCCGAACATGGAAATGGTCGAAACTCACTTGTTTTGGAATCTAAAACCTCAAGATCGACAAGGCTTAGCCGGGACGTTTTAAGGCCAATATAGAACATTTGGGCGATGGGAACAGGATTTTGTACGGACATTCGGCTTGGTATATACTCGATTTTTGTTCCGAACTTATAAGTGGACGAAACACACATGTTTCCGTATGGAAAATGATACATCGAAGAGACTAGCCACTCAATAGATTAACTCGGGGCGTTCTAAGGAGAAAAAACAACGTTCTGTCCGTAAAAACAATGTTTGTGTCCATCTGTTCGGTCGGTATTTACTCGGTTTTCGGTCCGAACTTTGAAAAGGACGAAACTTACTTTTTTTTGGAATCTAAAACCTCAAGATCGACAAGGTTTAGCCAGGACGTTTTAAGGCCAATATAGAACATTCGGACCTAGGGAACGGGGTTTTGTACGGACATTCGACGTGGTATGTACTCGATTTTGGTTTCGAACTTATAAGTGGACGAAACACACATGTTTTCGCATGGAAAACGATACACCTAAAAGACTAGCCACTCAATATCTTAACTCGGGGCGTTCTAAGGTGAAAATACAACGTTCCGTCCGTAAAAACGTGGTTTATGTCCGTTCGGTCGGTATTTACTCGGTTTTCGGTCCGAACTTGGAGATGGACGAAACTCACTTGTTTTGGAATCTAAAACCTCAAGATCGAGAAGGCTTAGCCGGGACGTTTTAAGGCCAATATAGAACATTTGGACGATGGGAACGGGGTTTTGGCCGGACATTCGGATTGGTATGTACTCGATTTTTGTTCCGAACTTATAAGTGGACGAAACACACATGTTTCCGCATGGAAAACTATACATCGAAGAGACTAGCCACTCAATAGCTTAACTCGGGGAGTTCTAAGGCGAAAAAACAACTTTTCATCCGTAAAAACGAGGTTTATGTCCGTCCGTTCGGTCGGTATTTACTCGATTTTTGGTCCGAACATGGAAATGGACGAAACTCACTTGTTTTCGAATCTAAAACCTCAAGATCGACAAGGCTTAGCCGGGACGTTTTAAGGCCAATATAGAACATTTGGACGATGGGAACGGGGTTTTGTACGGACACTCGGATTGGTATGTACTCTATTTTTGTTCCGAACTTATAAGTGGACGAAACACACATGTTTTCGCATGGAAAATGATACATCGAAGAGACTAGCCACTCAATAGCTTAACTCAGGGTGTTTTAAGGCGAAAAAACAATGTTTCGTCCGTAAAAACGATATTTATAACTGTCCGTGGTTCGTAATTTACTCGGTTTTCGGTCCGAACTTGGAAATGGACGAAACTCACTTGTTTTGGAATCTGAAACCTCAAGATCGACATGGCCTGGCCGGGACGTTTTAAGGCCAATATAGAACATTTGGACCATGGGAACGGGGTTTTATCTGGACATTCGTCTTGGTATGTACTCAATTTTTGTTCCGAACTTTTAAGTGGACAAAACACACATGTTTCCGCATGGAAAACGATACATCGAAGAGACTAGCCACTCAATAGCTTAACTCATGGCGTTCTAAGGCGAAAATACAACGTTTCGTCCGTAAAATCGAGGTTTATGTCCCTCAGTTCGGTCGGAATTTATTCGGTTTTTGGTCCGAACTTAAAAATGGACGAAACTCACTTGTTTTGGAATCTAAAACCTCAAGATCGACAAGGCTTAGCTATGACATGTAAAGGCCAATATAGAACATTTGGGCGATGGGAACAGGGTTTTGTACGGACATTCGGTTTGGTATATACTCGATTTTTGTTCCGAACTTATAAGTGCACGAAACACACATGTTTCCGCATGGAAAATGATACATCGAAGAGGCTAGCCACTCAATAGATTAACTCGGGGCGTTCTAAGGCGAAAAAACAACGGTCCGTCCGTAAAAACAAGATTTGTGTCCATCTGTTCGGTCGGTATTTACTCGGTTTTCGGTCCAAACTTTGAAATGGGCGAAACTCACTTGTTTTGGAATATAAAAACGCAAGATCAATAAGGCTTAGCCGGGACGTTTTAAGGCCCATATAGAACATTTGGACCATGGGAACGGGGTTTTGTCCGGACATTCGGCTTGTTATGTACTCGATTTTTGTTCCGAACTTATAAGTGGACGAAACGCACATGTTTCCGCATGGAAAACTATACATCGAAGAGACTAGCCAGTCAATAGCTTAACTCGGGGTGTTCTAAGGCAAAAAACAACGTTCCGTCCGTAAAAACGAGGTTTATGTCCGTCCGTTCGGTCGGTATTTACTCGATTTTCGGTCTGAACTTGGAAATGGACGAAACTCACTTGTTTTGGAATCTAAAACCTAAAGATCGACAAGGCTTAGCTAGGACGTTTGAAGGCCAATATAGAATATTTGGACGATGGGAACGGGGTTTTGTACGGACATTCGGCTTGGTATGTACTCGATTTTTGCTCCGAAGTTAGAAGTGGACGTAAAACACATGTTTCCCTATGGAAAATGATACATCGAAGAGACTAGCCACTCAATAGCTTAACTCGCGGTGTTCTAAGGCGAAAAAACAACGTTCCGTCCGTAAAAACGAGGTTTATGTCCGTCCGTTCGGTCGGTATTTACTCGATTTTCGGTCTGAACTTGGAAATGGACGAAACTCACTTATTTTGGAATCTAAAAACTCAAGATCGACAAGGCTTAGCTAGGACGTCTTAAGGCCAATATAGAACATTTGGACTATGGGAACGGGGTTTTTTACGGACATTCGGCTTGGTATGTACTCGATTTTGTTCCGGACTTAGAAGTGGACGAAAAACACATGTTTCCCCATGGAAAATGATACATCGAAGAAACTAGCCACTCAATAGATTAAATCGGGGCGTTCTAAGGCGAAAAAACAACGTTCCGTCTGTAAAAACAAGGTTTGTGTCCATCTGTTCGGTCGGTATTTACTTGGTTTTCGGTTTTAACTTTGAAAAGGACGAAACTTACTTTTTTTTGGAATCCAAAACCTCAAGATCGACAAGGCTTAACCGGGACGTTTTAAGGCCAATATAGAACATTTGGACCTAGGGATTGGGGTTTCGTACGGACATTCGACGTGGTATGTACTCGATTTTGGTTTTGAACTTATAAGTGGACGAAACACACATGTTTTCGCATGGAAAACGATACACCTAAAAGATTAGCCACTCAATATCTTAACTCGGGGCGTTCTAAGGCGAAAAAACAACGTTCCGTCCGTAAAAACGAGGTTTATGTCCCTCCGTTCGGTCGGTATTTACTCGATTTTCGGTCTGAACTTGGAAATGGATGAAACTCACTTATTTTGGAATCTAAAAACTCAAGATCGACAAGGCTTAGCTAGGACGTTTTAAGGCCAATATAGAACATTTGGACGATGGGAACGGGGTTTTTTACGGACATTCGGCTTGGTATGTACTCGATTTTGTTCCGAACTTAGAAGTGGACGAAAAACACATGTTTCCCCATGGAAAATGATACATCGAAGAAACTAGCCACTCAATAGATTAAATCGGGGCGTTCTAAGGCGAAAAAACAACGTTCCGTCCGTAAAAACAAGGTTTGTGTCCATCTGTTCGGTCGGTATTTACTCGGTTTTCGGTTTTAACTTTGAAAAGGACGAAACTTACTTATTTTTGGAATCCAAAACCTCAAGATCGACAAGGCTTAACCGGGACGTTTTAAGGCCAATATAGAACATTTGGACCTAGGGATTGGGGTTTCGTACGGACATTCGACGTGGTATGTACTCGATTTTGGTTTTGAACTTATAAGTGGACGAAACACACATGTTTTCGCAAGGAAAACGATACACCTAAAAGATTAGCCACTCAATATCTTAACTCGGGGCGTTCTAAGGTGAAAATACAACGTTCCGTCCGTAAAAACGAGGTTTATGTCCGTTCGGTCGGTATTTACTCGGTTTTCGGTCCAAACTTGGAAATGGGCAAAACTCACTTGTTTTGGAATATAAAACCGCAAGATCGATAAGGCTTAGCCGGGACGTTTTAAGGCCCATATAGAACATTTTGACCATGGGAACGGGGTTTTGTCCGGACATTCGGCTTGTTATGTACTCTATTTTTGTTCCGAACTTATAAGTGGACGAAACGCACATGTTTCCGCATGGAAAACTATACATCGAAGAGACTAGCCAGTCAATAGCTTAACTCGGGGTGTTCTAAGGCAAAAAACAACGTTCCGTCCGTAAAAACGAGGTTTATGTCCGTCCGTTCGGTCGGTATTTACTCGATTTTCGGTCTGAACTTGGAAATGGACGAAACTCACTTGTTTTGGAATCTAAAACCTAAAGATCGACAAGGCTTAGCTAGGACGTTTGAAGGCCAATATAGAATATTTGGACGATGGGAACGGGGTTTTGTACGGACATTCGGCTTGGTATGTACTCGATTTTTGCTCCGAAGTTAGAAGTGGACGTAAAACACATGTTTCCCTATGGAAAATGATACATCGAAGAGACTAGCCACTCAATAGCTTAACTCGCGGTGTTCTAAGGCGAAAAAACAATGTTCCGTCCGTAAAAACGAGGTTTATGTCCGTCCGTTCGGTCGGTATTTACTCGATTTTCGGTCTGAACTTAGAAATGGACAAAACTCACTTATTTTGGAATCTAAAAACTCAAGATCGACAAGGCTTAGCTAGGACGTCTTAAGGCCAATATAGAACATTTGGACTATGGGAACGGGGTTTTTTACGGACATTCGGCTTGGTATGTACTCGATTTTGTTCCGAACTTAGAAGTGGACGAAAAACACATGTTTCCCCATGGAAAATGATACATCGAAGAAACTAGCCACTCAATAGATTAAATCGGGGCGTTCTAAGGCGAAAAAACAACGTTCCGTCCGTAAAAACAAGGTTTGTGTCCATCTGTTCGGTCGGTATTTACTCGGTTTTCGGTTTTAACTTTGAAAAGGACGAAACTTACTTTTTTTTGGAATCCAAAACCTCAAGATCGACAAGGCTTAACCGGGACGTTTTAAGGCCAATATAGAACATTTGGACCTAGGGATTGGGGTTTCGTACGGACATTCGACGTGGTATGTACTCGATTTTGGTTTTGAACTTATAAGTGGACGAAACACACATGTTTTCGCATGGAAAACGATACACCTAAAAGATTAGCCACTCAATATCTTAACTCGGGGCGTTCTAAGGTGAAAATACAACGTTCCGTCCGTAAAAACGAGGTTTATGTCCGTTCGGTCGGTATTTACTCAGTTTTCGGTCCAAACTTGGAAATGGGCGAAACTCACTTGTTTTGGAATATAAAACTGCAAGATCGATAAGGCTTAGCCGGGACGTTTTAAGGCCCATATAGAACATTTGGACCATGGGAACGGGGTTTTGTCCGGACATTCGGCTTGTTATGTACTCGATTTTTGTTCCGAACTTATAAGTGGACGAAACGCACATGTTTCCGTATGGAAAACTATACATCGAAGAGACTAGCCAGTCAATAGCTTAACTCGGGGTGTTCTAAGGCAAAAAACAACGTTCCGTCCGTAAAAACGAGGTTTATGTCCGTCCGTTCGGTCGGTATTTACTCGACTTTCGGTCTGAACTTGGAAATGGACGAAACTCACTTGTTTTGGAATCTAAAACCTAAAGATCGACAAGGCTTAGCTAGGACATTTCTTGATTATTGGTTTATTGTTGTTCTTTTCCTTTGTTGGTTGGTTATTTTGTTCACGTGTTGTGACAAAAAGGGGGAGATTTATGACTCTAATTACTAACAATCGTCTTCTTGTTGTTAGGTTATTTTTGGGTCATGTTTCAGGTATGCTACACGTATGGGGGAGTTGCTCATGAAGTTTGGAGCTCATGAAGTATGGGGGAGTTGCTCGAAGGAACTTCTGTTGAATCCTTGATTGCTTCCGTTCGATCTCTGATGATTAAAGCGTCTTCCTAAAGCTGGATAACAAGAATTGGTGACTTGTTATGTGTTTCTATTTCGAGTGTTTTTGTAGGCATGTTTTATAAATGCCATGGTTTGGGATTGTAAGCACGTTTTATAAGTGCTATTAGAGTCATAGGTTTTTGCCACAAAATCAATGTCAAAGGGGGAGATTGAAACCGGCACGAAGTGGTTTGACATCAATTTTGTGACAAAGTGTCTTTGGTTATCTCGCCTTGAATTCATTGTTAGGAAAATCAAGATGTACGCATGGTCGTCTCGTGTCCTTGTGTTTCTTAGGTCTGTCCAGGAAAAGTTATTGGGTTCTGGACGTACGTACCGAGTTAGGACGTACGTACGTTCACTGAAGCAGCAAACATCTTTTGGTCAGGACGTACGTACTCAGTTAGGACGTTCGTACGTCCAAGTAGGCAGCAGACGTGTTTTCGTATGGAGACGTACGTACCGAGTTAGAGCGTTCGTACGTCATGTTAGGCAGCAGGCTTATTTTTGTGTTGCGACGTTCGAACGTCATATTGACGTACGAACGTCCAAAGTCGGTTTGCACTATTTCGGCCCATTTTCCTAGGTCTTCAACCCTAAGTATAAATAGGGTTTCTCTTCTATAGAACAAGACAGTTCTTTGGCCGTCCATCCTTCTTCTAGTTCATGTGTTTTGGTTAGGTTTGTGATATTGAAATTGTTTGTGGCTATTGAACTCAATTCCCTTTCTTCCCCCTTTTCTCAATTCATAACTTTGCAATCTTCAAGTGTTATTGTGATTTCGGCTTCGAGTCTTCTTGTGTGTTCATCAAGAAGTCGAGTGTCTTGTGCGTACATCAAGGTGCTCTGGTGAAGTCAAGGTGTTAGAGATAACCAGGAGTATCAACTCGCAGTGAGTGCAGGTAGTTGATAGGTTTGTACATCTCTTTTCATCTAGTGGATTATTTTGTTGTCGCGAGGACAACCGTGGACGTTTCCCTGTTTGGGTTTTACCACGTTAAAAATCTCTGTGTGTTATTTACTTTCTGCGTATTGTTTGTTTGCTTGTTTGAATTCACATTTGTTATACTAGCACTATTTGTAGTTTCTCAATTGGTATCAGTCGCTGTGGGCTGGTTAAGGAGCGTAAAGGCTCACGCTAACGATCAATAGTGCTATGGATTACTCTGGTAAGACACATGTCTCGGTTGTTGCTCGATTGTCTGATGAGCAGTCAACTGACAGTAAAGAATGCTCTAGTAATTGTGACAGGGATCTGATTCTGGTGGACAATAATGATTGGGCTACCCTATACCGGTTATCCAGAAAGGAATGCCTAAGGTTGGAGGCACAAAATTGTATTCTTCAGGATAGACTTGACTTATTGTCTTCTAGTTCCTCATCTATGTCAATCCTGGATAGGGAACCTGTATCATGGCAGGTTGATAAGGTGGCTTTACTGGGTAATCTTGCTGCTCTTGAGCATGACAAGGTCGAATGGGAAGCTCGGTATAAGATTGTGTCCTCAGAACTAGACAAGGTCAAAAAGGAGTTGATTCGCTTTCAGTTGTTCGAAAAATGCAATGGGTTGTCATCTTCTGAATTACCTCCACTGTTGCCCTATCCTCCTACCAAAAAGTCCGACATTCATCACTCTGTGGACACGGTTGGCATCCGGCGTAAGTGGAAACTGTTCAGGCGTGTTCCGCCTCAGGGAAGGAAACGTCAAATGCCGTGCTCACTATGCGGACAGTTTGGACATTGGGCCTCGCAGTGTGGTGTGGCTGCTCATGTTCCACAATCATGGAAGCCGTTTTCACAGCCGTCGTATGATTATCCATCTTATCCATATGCCTCTTACTCTTTTCGTTGTAATTTTGCAGGAAATGTTTCGAATGTGGCGATCACTGCTCTTCATGTCTCAAGTTCGGATACTGAGTGGTTACTTGATAGTGGTGCTTCAAAACATATGTCAGGTAATGCCAAACTTTTCTCCTCCGTTACTGCTATAGATGGTGGAAGTGTTACTTTTGGGAATGGTAAGAGCTCTCCTGTGATTGGTAAGGGATTTGTCGCTGGTATTGGTTTATCTCCGAATGATGTTTGTTTGTTAGTTGATGGTTTGCGTGTAAATTTGATCAGTATTAGCCAACTGTGTGATACTGACCATACTGTTAATTTTTCCAAAAATATATGTACCATGCTTGATAGTTCGGGTAAGTGTATCATGACAGGTAAACGAACATTGGATAATTGCTATGCCATTCAGCCGGTTGCATCTAGCATGAACTGCTTACCTAGCAAACTAAATGAGGGTCTATTGTGGCATCAACGACTAGGTCATGTCAACTTTGAACACCTGGACAATCTAACTCGGAATGAATATATTAAGGGAGTTCCTAGACTTGGAAGAAATCGAGACACTGTGTGTGGTGGGTGTCAATTAGGTAAACAGATACGTAGTCCACATTCCAAGAAAAAATCCATAACCACATCTTCTCCTTTAGAACTCATACACATGGATCTGATGGGTCCTACTCGTACTCCTAGTCTAGGAGGCAAACGATACATCTTGGTTATGGTTGATGATTACACTCGCTTTACCTGGGTATCATTCTTGCGTGAAAAATCTGATGCGTTTCTTGAGTTTCAAGGGATATGCCTTCGTATTCAGAACGAGAAAGATACTCAAATTAAACATATCAGAAGCGATAGAGGCGGTGAGTTCACAGCCACAGGTGTGATTGAGTATTGTATTGCAAATGGTACATGGCAAGAATTTTCGGCTCCATACACTCCGCAACAAAACGGAGTCGCTGAAAGGAAAAATCGTGTTATTCAGGAGATGGCTCGTGCTATGTTGCATGCAAAGGATGTTCCAACCAAGTTTTGGGCGGAAGCGGTTCATACTGCTTGTTACATAATGAACCGTGTATACCTAAGATCTGGTACCACACAAACTGCTTATGAGCTATGGTATGGTAAGAAGCCGAATCTCAAATATATGCGAGTTTTTGGTAGTGTGTGCTATGTGTGCAAGGACAGACAAAGTCTGTCCAAGTTTGATAGTCGAGGTGAAGTAGCTCTTTTACTTGGTTATTCTTCTAACAGTAGAGCCTTTCGAGTGTTTAACTACACCACTCGCAAGGTCATGGAATCCTTTAATGTTGTTGTTGATGACACTATTACATCTGACTCTTCTGTTTCCACTGGTACACAGGATGTCACAATTCTCTCACCCGTGTCAGACCCGGCTGACATGTCTTCCATATCATTATCATCACCTGATAATGGCAATGGTGGTACTAAACCTTCTGTTGCTGCAGAGGACGTGCCTAGTAGGACCGGTGCTGTGCTCACACTGGATGATGTAGTTCAATCACCAGATGTGATTGATGTGTCTTCAGATCTCTCCACTGTTCCTGCTGACCCTGAAAGGGTGTTTAATCTAGCTTCACCTCGTGTCAAACAATATCACTCCTTAGGAGATATCATTGGGGATATTAATGATCAGCGTCTGACTCGTCGGAGGGCCAAGGAGACAAATTGTGTTCATTATGTTTGTTATCTCTCTTCTCTTGAACCTAAAAATGTTACTGATGCTCTTATTGATGATGATTGGCTAGTTGCTATGCAGGAAGAACTCGGTCAGTTTAAGCGTAGTGATGTCTGGACGTTGGTTCCTAGACCTACTCACACTAATGTGGTTGGCACCAAGTGGATCTTTAAAAACAAATTGGATGAGTTCGGACAGATTGTGCGCAACAAGGCAAGGCTCGTAGCTCAGGGCTACAGTCAAATTGAAGGTATTGACTATGGAGAGACATTTGCTCCCGTGGCTAGGTTGGAATCTGTCAGGCTTCTTCTTGCTATGGCATGCCACTTGAATTTCAAGTTGTATCAAATGGATGTCAAAAGTGCATTTCTCAATGGTATTCTTAATGTGGAGGTCTATGTTGAACAACCCAAAGGGTTTGTGGATCACACTTTTCCGAATCATGTCTTCAAATTGCAAAAAGCACTGTATGGGTTAAAGCAGGCTCCTCGAGCTTGGTATGAACGTCTGACCTCCTTCTTACTGGGAAAAGGATTTGTTCGTGGCAGTGTTGATCGGACTCTGTTTATACTGAGAAAGAATAATGATGTTCTTCTCGCCCAAGTCTATGTGGATGATATAGTGTTTGGATCGACGTGCCCAAGTCTTTCTGAATCTTTCTCTCAATTAATGAGCTCTGAATTTGAAATGAGTTTAATGGGAGAACTGAATTTCTTTCTTGGCTTACAGGTCAAACAGTTTGATCATGGAGCTTTCATTTCTCAAACAAAGTATGCTAAAGAACTGGTTAAAAAATTCGGTCTCAGCACTTTCAGTGGTCAAGATACTCCCATGGGTGAGAGGGTACGTCTTGGTAAGGATATTATGGGTAAGTCTGTTGATATTCGTGAATATCGGAGTATGATTGGTAGTCTTTTGTATCTCACTGCTAGTCGTCCAGATATTTCTTATAGTGTTGGGGTATGTGCAAGATTTCAAGCTAACCCTAAAGAATCTCATCTCATTGCGGTTAAGCGTATTATTCGGTATGTTGCTAGCACTCTTGACTACGGGTTATGGTTCACCAGAGATACGAATAGTGTTGTGGCAGGTTATTGTGATGCTGATTGGGGTGGTAATCTTGATGATCGTCATAGTACCAGTGGTGGCTGTTTCTATGTTGGGAATAATCTTGTTTCCTGGCATAGCAAGAAACAATCATCTGTATCCATCTCTTCATGTGAGGCTGAGTATATAGCCGCAGCTAGTGCATGTACTCAACTTCTGTGGATGCGTCAGATGCTTCGGGATTATGGCATTCAACAGCAGGCGATGGACCTGTTCTGTGATAACACCAGTACCATTAGCATTTCCAAGAATCCGGTTCAACACTCACGCACAAAGCATATTGACATTCGTCACCATTTTCTTCGTGAGGCGGTCGAAAAGGGTGATATAGTAATGGAGTTCATTCCTACTGAACATCAGCTAGCAGATATTCTTACAAAACCTCTTGATGCAGGCCGATTCCATTCCTTGCGTAAGTCTATTGGGGTTGTAACTCTTCCCTAATTGTTTTGTTACTTTCTTTTTCTCTCTAGTATTGTCATTGTGGTTAGGATGTTTAGATTCGGTGTTTTTGGTGTTTATTATTATTGTGGTTGTTTTTGAGGACATACTACCTTCTCTATTGTGTGGATTCCATTTTACAGATGTTTCTAGTTTGGCGTTCTCAACTGTCTTTGTGTCATGCATAGTTGTTGGGTTACATTATACTCTCTTCGTATTGGTAGTTTCTTGCATGATGCATGTCAATGTGGTTAACTTGATCTTTTCAATACATGTATAACTCCAGTTTTTCCATGGTTGCTTTTAATGATCGTTGTTTTTTATTTTCTTTTTTTCTCACCTCTTGTAAGTGGTCAATTACTCACAAAATCCCCAGCCATTTGAATGTCTTGAGAGCATACTCATTTGGCTAAGAACCCGTTGGGGCTGTGAGGGTCATGCTCTGACGGATGCACTCAGGAGATGTTAGTTCTTGTGTTGCACGTTATCATGGTATTGCACTTCTTGAGTGTGTTTCGCCGAAAAGATGTAGGCTACACCCTACCCTCGTGTTCTGGTGAAAGATGGAGATACTTTATACTCCCACACGGGAATGGCATTTTTTTTTAACAAAAAAAAAAAAAAAAAAAAAAAAAAGGGGATGTTAAGTGTCTGTCATACTAACAACAGACTTTCAAAGTGTTCCATGATCTTGTTTTTAGTTTGTTTTTCGGAGGTTGGTATTGGTCTATCAAGTTCTTCTACATGCTTGCATCACTCTAGTAAGTACCATGTCATGGTGTATGATGTCGTTCTTCGATTTTGCATTGTCTTGTGGTTGAGGGTTGTTTATACTGTATTCGGCTGTAATTGGAATCCTTATGATAAGTAGGAGTGTTTTTCTTGTGATGTCTCTCAATATTTGTTTTTGGAGTTTTGTGGTTTATTATCTAGCTGTTAGGTTGTTTTTTTTTTCCCTTCTTCAAAAAAAAAAAAAAAAAAAAAAAAAAAAGGGTACGTACGTACGCTTTCATGTCGTTCGTATGCTTGGGGGTACAGATCTTTTTTAAACGTACGAACGTTCCTAGGACTTACGAACGTGATCTTTACCAGATGTTTGGTTTTTTGGGTCCCGACGTTCGAACGTCTTAAGAGCGTACGAACGTCTGTCATACAGTCCGGCCAATTTGTGTTTAAATTCAAATTTTTTTTTGAACCAAAGGCTTACTGTTACATCAATCGTGCCTCTTTCTTCTCTCTTGCACGAACATAGGAAGTCTTCACCTTCTCTCACGGTCTTTTCTTTGGTCTTTCTCTTCTTCTTCTTCTTTGGTGGTTGTTTATTGCTTCTCTCAAGCAGCTTGTTTCTATTTTTTTGGTATTGAGCATGTTCTTGGATATTGCTATTTTCATATTAGTTCAAGTTGGTTTCTTTGTTTTGCAGTATTTTTTTTGGTAATGGACCTCTTATTGGGCCCATGATAGGTTTACCCCTGTTTCCCCTATAAATAGGGGAGTCTTCTCCTCTTTTACTCCTATTGTATCTTCTTATCTCTTGCTAGTTCTATCTTTGTTCTTCAGAATTTTCTATGGCAGAACTTGCACTTCATGGAGTTTTTGTTCCGGGTGTTGGGTATGTATCGTTTATGGTCATGGAGTACAAAAACAATGCTAAGGTTTGTCGTTTATGTCGCGTTCCTCATGGGTTTGACTATGATCATCGACCTTTACTTCCTTCATGCATGGTTCATGTCAATCATTGGGAGAGGCTACCGGGACATCTTCAGAATCACATCTTGGAGTTGGCTGGATACCCGAAGGTTTCAGGACTTGCTGCTCCTCTTACCGACTGTGGCTTGGACAGCAGAATTGGGGAGTTATTTTGTACGAGTGCTGATAGTCCTGTGCACACTCGGTGGAATAGCTATTCGGCTCGTGCGAAAGCTTTATGTCCTATCTTAAGCTTTATGTTCATATGATCGCTCGGTGGATTAGACTTCGGCTCGTGTGGAAGATTACTTCTCCAAGCTTCGTTAATTCAAGCATTATTTTTTTTCTGTTTATGGATTTCTTTGTTTGGTTATTAGTTGATTTTCTGAACTTTTAACAGTTGGGTTCGGTTTATATTTTTTTATCTGTTTTGTATTCTTTGTTTGGTATTGATTTCTTCTTCTTGATTATTGGTTTATTGTTGTTCTTTTCCTTTGTTGGTTGGTTATTTTGTTCACGTGTTGTGACAAAAAGGGGGAGATTTATGACTCTAATTACTAACAATCGTCTTCTTGTTGTTAGGTTATTTTTGGGTCATGTTTCAGGTATGCTACACGTATGGGGGAGTTGCTCATGAAGTTTGGAGCTCATGAAGTATGGGGGAGTTGCTCGAAGGAACTTCTGTTGAATCCTTGATTGCTTCCGTTCGATCTCTGATGATTAAAGCGTCTTCCTAAAGCTGGATAACAAGAATTGGTGACTTGTTATGTGTTTCTATTTCGAGTGTTTTTGTAGGCATGTTTTATAAATGCCATGGTTTGGGATTGTAAGCACGTTTTATAAGTGCTATTAGAGTCATAGGTTTTTGTCACAAAATCAATGTCAAAGGGGGAGATTGAAACCGGCACGAAGTGGTTTGACATCAATTTTGTGACAAAGTGTCTTTGGTTATCTCGCCTTGAATTCATTGTTAGGAAAATCAAGATGTACGCATGGTCGTCTCGTATCCTTGTGTTTCTTAGGTCTGTCCAGGAAAAGTTATTGGGTTCTGGACGTACGTACCGAGTTAGGACGTACGTACGTTCACTGAAGCAGCAAACATCTTTTGGTCAGGATGTACGTACTCAGTTAGGACGTTCGTACGTCCAAGTAGGCAGCAGACGTGTTTTCGTATGGAGACGTACGTACCGAGTTAGAGCGTTCGTACGTCATGTTAGGCAGCAGGCTTATTTTTGTGTTGCGACGTTCGAACGTCATATCGACGTACGAACGTCCAAAGTCGGTTTGCACTGTTTCGGCCCATTTTCCTAGGTCTTCAACCCTAAGTATAAATAGGGTTTCTCTTCTATAGAACAAGACAGTTCTTTGGCCGTCCATCCTTCTTCTAGTTCATGTGTTTTGGTTAGGTTTGTGATATTGAAATTGTTTGTGGCTATTGAACTCAATTCCCTTTCTTCCCCCTTTTCTCAATTCATAACTTTGCAATCTTCAAGTGTTATTGTGATTTCGGCTTCGAGTCTTCTTGTGTGTTCATCAAGAAGTCGAGTGTCTTGTGCGTACATCAAGGTGCTCTGGTGAAGTCAAGGTGTTAGAGATAACCAGGAGTATCAACTCGCAGTGAGTGCAGGTAGTTGATAGGTTTGTACATCTCTTTTCATCTAGTGGATTATTTTGTTGTCGCGAGGACAACCGTGGACGTTTCCCTGTTTGGGTTTTACCACGTTAAAAATCTCTATTTGTTATTTACTTTCTGCGTATTGTTTGTTTGCTTGTTTGAATTCAGATTTGTTATACTAGCACTATTTGTAGTTTCTCGAAGTGGACGTAAAACACATGTTTCCCTATGGAAAATGATACATCGAAGAGACTAGCCACTCAATAGATTAAATCGGGGCGTTCTAAGGCGAAAAAACAACGTTTCGTCCGTAAAAACAAGGTTTGTGTCCATCTGTTCGGTCGGTATTTACTCGGTTTTCGGTTTTAACTTTGAAAAGGACGAAACTTACTTTTTAAGGCCAATATAGAACATTTGGACCTAGGGATTGGGGTTTCGTATGGACATTCGACGTGGTATGTACTCGATTTTGGTTTTGAACTTATAACTGGACGAAACACACATGTTTTCGCATGGAAAACGATACACCTAAAAGATTAGCCACTCAATATCTTAACTCGGGGCGTTCTAAGGTGAAAATACAACGTTCCGTCCGTAAAAACGAGGTTTATGTCCGTTCGGTCGGTATTTACTCGGTTTTCGGTCCAAACTTGGAAATGGGCGAAACTCACTTGTTTTGGAATATAAAACCGCAAGATCGATAAGGCTTAGCCGGGACGTTTTAAGGCCCATATAGAACATTTGGACCATGGGAACGGGGTTTTGTCCGGACATTCGGCTTGTTATGTACTCGATTTTTGTTCCGAACTTATAAGTGGACGAAACGCACATGTTTCCGCATGGAAAACTATACATCGAAGAGACTAGCCAGTCAATAGTTTAACTCGGGGTGTTCTAAGGCGAAAAAACAACGTTCCGTCCGTAAAAACGAGGTTTATGTCCGTCCGTTCGGTCGGTATTTACTCGATTTTCGGTCTGAACTTGGAAATGGACGAAACTCACTTGTTTTGGAATCTAAAACCTAAAGATCGACAAGGCTTAGATAGGACGTTTGAAGGCCAATATAGAATATTTGGACGATGGGAACGGGGTTTTGTACGGACATTCGGCTTGGTATGTACTCGATTTTTGCTGCGAACTTAGAAGTGGACGTAAAACACATGTTTCCCTATGGAAAATGATACATCGAAGAGACTAGCCACTCAATTGCTTAACTCGCGGTGTTCTAAGGCGAAAAAACAACGTTCCGTCCGTAAAAACGAGGTTTATGTCCGTCCGTTCGGTCGGTATTTACTCGATTTTCGGTCTGAACTTGGAAATGGACGAAACTCACTTGTTTTGGAAACTAAAACCTCAAGATCGACAAGGCTTAGGTAGGACGTTTGAAGGCCAATATAGAATATTTGGACGATGGGAACGGGGTTTTGTACGGACATTCGGCTTGGTATGTACTCGATTTTTTCTCCGAACTTAGAAGTGGACGTAAAACACATGTTTCCCTATGGAAAATGATACATCGAAGAGACTACCCACTCAATAGCTTAACTCGCGGTGTTCTAAGGCGAAAAAACAACTTTCCGTCCGTAAAAACGAGGTTTATGTCCGTCCGTTCGGTCGGTATTTACTCGATTTTCGGTCTGAACATGGAAATGGACGAAACTCACTTGTTTTGGAATCTAAAACCTCAAGATCGACAAGGCTTAGCTAGGACGTTTGAAGGCCAATATAGAACATTTGGACGATGGGAACGGGGTTTTGTACGGACATTCGGCTTGGTATGTACTCGATTTTTGTTCCGAACTTAGAAGTGGACGAAAAACACATGTTTCCCCATGGAAAATGATACATCGAAGAGACTAGCCACTCAATAGCTTAACTCGGGGTGTTCTAAGGCGAAAAAACAACTTCCGTCCGTAAAAACGAGGTTTATGTCCGTCCGTTCGGTCGGTATTTACTCGATTTTCGCTCTGAACTTGGAAATGGACGAAACTCACTTATTTTGGAATCTAAAAACTCAAGATCGACAAGGCTTAGCTAGGACGTTTTAAGGCCAATATAGAACATTTGGACTATGGGAACGGGGTTTTTTACGGACATTCGGCTTGGTATGTACTCGATTTTGTTCCGAACTTAGAAGTGGACGAAAAACACATGTTTCCCCAAGGAAAATGATACATCGAAGAAACTAGCCACTCAATAGATTAAATCGGGGCGTTCTAAGGCGAAAAAACAACGTTCCGTCCGTACAAACAAGGTTTGTGTCCATCTGTTCGGTCGGTATTTACTCGGTTTTCGGTTTTAACTTTGAAAAGGACGAAACTTACTTTTTTTTGGAATCCAAAACCTCAAGATCGACAAGGCTTAACCGGGACGTTTTAAGGCCAATATAGAACATTTGGACCTAGGGATTGGGGTTTCTACGGACATTCGACGTGGTATGTACTCGATTTTGGTTTTGAACTTATAAGTGGACGAAACACACATGTTTTCGCATGGAAAACGATACACCTAAAAGATTAGCCACTCAATATCTTAACTCGGGGCGTTCTAAGGTGAAAATACAACGTTCCGTCCGTAAAAACGAGGTTTATGTCCGTTCGGTCGGTATTTACTCGGTTTTTAGTCCAAACTTGGAAATGGGCGAAACTCACTTGTTTTGGAATATAAAACCGCAAGATCGATAAGGCTTAGCCGGGACGTTTTAAGGCCCATATAGAACATTTGGACCATGGGAACGGGGTTTTGTCCGGACATTCGGCTTGTTATGTACTCGATTTTTGTTCCGAACTTATAAGTGGACGAAATGCACATGTTTCCGCATGGAAAACTATACATCGAAGAGACTAGCCAGTCAATAGCTTAACTCGGGGTGTTCTAAGGCGAAAAAACAACGTTCCGTCCGTAAAAACGAGGTTTATGTCCGTCCGTTCGGTCGGTATTTACTCGATTTTCGGTCTGAACTTGGAAATGGACGAAACTCACTTGTTTTGGAATCTAAAACCTAAAGATCGACGAGGCTTAGCTAGGACGTTTGAAGGCCAATATAGAATATTTGGACGATGGGAACGGGGTTTTGTACGGACATTCGGCTTGGTATGTACTCGATTTTTGCTCCGAACTTAGAAGTGGACGTAAAACACATGTTTCCTTATGGAAAATGATACATCGAAGAGACTAGCCACTCAATAGCTTAACTCGCGGTGTTCTAAGGCGAAAAAACAACGTTCCGTCCGTAAAAACGAGGTTTATGTCCGTCCGTTCGGTCGGTATTTACTCAATTTTCGGTCTGAACTTGGAAATGGACGAAACTCACTTGTTTGGGAATCTAAAACCTCAAGATCGACAAGGCTTAGTTAGGACGTTTTAAGGCCAATATAGAACATTTGGACGATGGGAACGGGGTTTTGTACGGACATTCGGCTTGGTATGTACTCGATTTTGTTCCGAACTTAGAAGTGGACGAAAAACACATGTTTCCCCATGGAAAATGATACATCGAAGAAACTAGCCACTCAATAGATTAAATCGGGGCGTTCTAAGGCGAAAAAACAACATTCCGTCCGTAAAAACAAGGTTTGTGTCCATCTGTTTGGTCGGTATTTACTCGGTTTTCGGTTTTAACTTTGAAAAGGACGAAACTCACTTTTTTTTGGAATCTAAAACCTCAAGATCGACAACGCTTAGCTGGGACGTTTTAAAGCCAATATAGAACATTTGGACCTAGGGAACGGGGTTTTGTACGGACATTCGACGTGGTATGTACTCGATCTTGGTTTCGAACTTATAAGTGGACGAAACACACATGTTTTCGCATGGAAAACGATACACCTAAAAGACTCGCCACTCAATAGCTTAACTCGGGGCGTTCTAAGGTGAAAATACAACGTTCCGTCCGTAAAAACGAGGTTTATGTCCGTTCGGTCGGTATTTTCTCAGTTTTCGGTCCGAACCTGGAAATGTACGAAACTCACTTATTTTGGAATCTAAAATCTCAAGATCGACAAGGCTTAGCCGGGACGTTTTAAGGCCCATATAGAACATTTGTACCATGGGAACGGGGTTTTGGCCGGACATTCGGATTGGTATGTACTCGATTTTTTTCCGAACTTATAAGTGGACGAAACACACATGTTTCCGCATGGAAAACTATACATCGAAGAGACTAGCCACTCAATAGCTTAACTCGGGGCGTTCTAAGGCGAAAAAACAACTTTTCATCCGTAAAAACGAGGTTTATGTCCGTCCGTTCGGTCAGTATTTACTCGATTTTCGGTCCGAACTTGGAAATGGACGAAACTCACTTGTTTTGGAATCTAAAACCTCAAGATCGACAAGGCTTAGCCGGGACGTTTTAAGGCCAATATAGAACATTTGGACGATGGGAACGAGGTTTTGTACGGACATTCGGCTTGGTATGTACTCTATTTTTGTTCCGAACTTAGAAGTGGACGAAAAACACACGTTTCCCCATGGAAAATGATACATCAAAGAGACTAGCCACTCAATAAATTAAATCGGGGCGTTCTAAGGAGAAAAAACAACATTCCGTCCGTAAAAACAAGGTTTGTGTCCATCTGTTCGGTCGGTATTTACTCGGTTTTCGGTTTTAACTTTGAAAAGGTCGAAACTCACTTTTTTTTTGGAATCTAAAACATCAAGATCGACAAGGCTAAGCCGGGACGTTTTAAAGCCAATATTGAACATTTGGACCAAGGGAACGGGGTTTTGTACGGACATTCGACGTGGTATGTACTCGATTTTGGTTTCGAACTTATAAGTGGACGAAACACACATGTTTTCGCATTTAAAACGATACACCTAAAAGACTCGCCACTCAATAGCTTAACTCGGGGCGTTCTAAGGTGAAAATACAACGTTCCGTCCGTAAAAACGAGGTTTATGTCCGTTCGGTCGGTATTTTCTCGGTTTTCGGTCCGAACCTGGAAATGTACGAAACTCAATTATTTTGGAATCTAAAATCTCAAGATCGACAAGGCTTAGCCGGGACGTTTTAAGGCCCATATAGAACATTTGGACCATGGGAACGGGGTTTTGGCCGGACATTCGAATTGGTATGTACTCGATTTTTGTTCCGAACTTATAAGTGGACGAAACACACATGTTTCCGCATGGAAAACTATACATCGAAGAGACTAGCCACTCAATAGCTTAACTCGGGGCGTTCTAAGGCGAAAAAACAACTTTTCATCCGTAAAAACGAGGTTTATGTCCGTCCGTTCGGTCAGTATTTACTCGATTTTCAGTCCGAACATGGAAATGGACGAAACTCACTTGTTTTGGAATCTAAAACCTCAAGATCGACAAGGCTTAGCCGGGACGTTTTAAGGCCAATATAGAACATTCGGACGATGGGAACGGGGTTTTGTACGGATATTCGGCTTGGTATGTACTCTATTTTTGTTCCGAACTTAGAAGTGGACGAAAAACACATGTTTCCCTATGGAAAATGATACATCGAAGAGACTAGCCACTCAATACATTAAATCGGGGCGTTCTAAGGAGAAAAAACAACGTTCCGACCGTAAAAACAAGGTTTGTGTCCATCTGTTCGGTCGGTATTTACTCGGTTTTCGGTTTTAACTTTGAAAAGGTCGAAACTCACTTTTTTTTTGGAATCTAAAACCTCAAGATCGACAAGGCTTAGCCGGGACGTTTTAAAGCCAATATTGAACATTTGGACCAAGGGAACGGGGTTTTGTACGGACATTCGACGTGGTATGTACTCGATTTTTGTTTCGAACTTATAAGTGGACGAAACACACATGTTTTCGCATAGAAAACGATACACCTAAAAGACTCGCCACTTAATAGCTTAACTCGGGGCGTTCTAAGGTGAAAATACAACGTTTCGTCCTTAAAAACGAGGTTTATGTCCTTTCGGTCGGTATTTACTCGGTTTTCGGTCCGAACTTGGAAATGGACGAAACTCACTTATTTTGGAATCTAAAACATCAAGATCGACAAGGCTTAGCCGTGACGTTTTAAGGCCAATATAGAACATTTGGACCATCGGAACGGGGTTTTCGCCGGACATTCGGATTGGTATGTACTCGATTTTTGTTCCGATCTTATAAGTGGACGAAACACATATGTTTCCGCATGGAAAACTATACATCGAAGAGACTAGCCACTCAATAGCTTAACTCGGGGCGTTCTAAGGCGAAAAAAACAACTTTTCATCCGTAAAAACGAGGTTTATGTCCGTCCGTTCGGTCGGTATTTACTCGATTTTTGATCCGAACATGGAAATGGACGAAACTCACTTGTTTTGGAATCTAAAACCTCAAGATCGACAAGGCTTAGCTAGGACGTTTGAAGGCCAATATAGAACATTTGGACGATGGGAACTGGGTTTTGTACGGACATTCGGCTTGGTATGTACTCGATTTTTGTTCCGAACATAGAAGTGGACGAAAAACACATGTTTCCCCATGGAAAATGATACATCGAAGAAACTAGCCACTCAATAGCTTAACTCGCGGTGTTCTAAGGCGAAAAAACAACGTTCCGTCCGTAAAAACGAGGTTTATGTCCGTCCGTTCGGTCGGTATTTACTCGATTTTCGGTCTGAACTTGGAAATGGACGAAATTCACTTGTTTTGGAATGCAAAACCTCAAGATCGACAAGGCTTAGCTAGGACGTTTGATAGCCAATATAGAACATTTGGACGATGGGAACGGGGTTTTGTACGGACATTCGGCTTGGTATGTACTCGATTTTTTTTCCGAACTTAGAAGTGGACGTAAAACACATGTTTACCCATGGAAAATGATACATCGAAGAGACTAGCCACTCAATAGCTTAACTCGGGGTGTTCTAAGGCGAAAAAACAACGTTCCGTCCGTAAAAACGAGGTTTATGTCCGTCCGTTCGATCGGTATTTACTCGATTTTCGGTCTGAACTTGGAAATGGACGAAACTCACTTGTTTTGGAATCTAAAACCTCAAGATCGACAAGGCTTAGCTAGGACGTTTTAAGGCCAATATAGAACATTTGGACGATGGGAACGGGGTTTTGTACGGACATTCGGCTTGGTATGTACTCGATTTTGTTCCGAACTTAGAAGTGGACGAAAAACACATGTTTCCCCATGGAAAATGATACATCGAAGAAACTAGCCACTCAATAGATTAAATCGGGGCGTTCTAAGGCGAAAAAACAACGTTCCGTCCGTAAAAACAAGGTTTGTGTCCATCTGTTCGGTTGGTATTTACTCGGTTTTCGGTTTTAACTTTGAAAAGGACGAAACTCACTTTTTTTTGGAATCTAAAACCTCAAGATCGACAAGGCTTAGCTGGGACGTTTTAAAGCCAATATAGAACATTTGGACCTAGGGAACGGGGTTTTGTACGGACATTCGACGTGGTATGTACTCGATTTTGGTTTCGAACTTATAAGTGGACGAAACACACATGTTTTCGCATGGAAAACGATACACCTAAAAGACTCGCCACTCAATAGCTTAACTCGGGGCGTTCTAAGGTGAAAATACAACGTTACGTCCGTAAAAACGAGGTATATGTCCGTTCGGTCGGTATTTTCTCGGTTTTCGGTCCGAACCTGGAAATGTACGAAACTCACTTATTTTGGAATCTAAAATCTCAAGATGGACAAGGCTTTGCCGGGACGTTTTAAGTCCCATATAGAACATTTGGACCATGGGAACGGGGTTTTAGCCGGACATTCGGATTGGTATGTACTCGATTTTTGTTCCAAACTTATAAGTGGACGAAACACACATGTTTCCGCATGGAAAACTATACATCGAAGAGACTAGCCGCTCAATAGCTTAACTCGAGGCGTTCTAAGGCGAAAAAACAACTTTTCATCCGTAAAAACGAGGTTTATGTCCGTCCGTTCGGTCAGTATTTACTCGATTTTCGGTCCGAACATGGAAATGGACGAAACTCACTTGTTTTGGAATCTAAAACCTCAAGATCGACAAGGCTTAGCCGGGACGTTTTAAGGCCAATATAGAACATTTGGACGATGGGAACGGGGTTTTGTACGGACATTCGGCTTGGTATGTACTCTATTTTTGTTCCGAACTTAGAAGTGGACGAAAAACACATGTTTCCCCATGGAAAATGATACATCGAAGAGACTAGCCACTCAATACGTTAAATCGGGGCGTTCTAAGGAGAAAAAACAACGTTCCGTCCGTAAAAACAAGGTTTGTGTCCATCTGTTCGGTTGGTATTTACTCGGTTTTCGGTTTTAACTTTGAAAAGGACGAAACTCACTTTTTTTTGGAATCTAAAACCTCAAGATCGACAAGGCTTAGCCGGGACGTTTTAAAGCCAATATTGAACATTTGGACCAAGGGAACGGGGTTTTGTACGGACATTTGACGTGGTATGTACTCGATTTTGGTTTCGAACTTATAAGTGGACGAAACACACATGTTTTCGCATAGAAAACGATACACCTAAAAGACTCGCCACTTAATAGCTTAACTCGGGGCGTTCTAAGGTGAAAATACAACGTTTCGTCCTTAAAAACGAGGTTTATGTCCTTTCGGTCGGTATTTACTCGGTTTTCGGTCCGAACTTGGAAAAGGACGAAACTCACTTATTTTGGAATCTAAAACCTCAAGATCGACAAGGCTTAGCCGTGACGTTTTAAGGCCAATATAGAACATTTGGACCATCGGAACGGGGTTTTGGCCGGACATTCGGCTTGGTATGTACTCGATTTTTGTTCCGAACTTAGAAGTGGACGAAAAACACATGTTTCCCCATGGAAAATGATACATCGAAGAGACTAGCCACTCAATAGCTTAACTCGGGGTGTTCTAAGGCGAAAAAACAACGTTCCGTCCGTAAAAACGAGGTTTATGTCCGTCCGTTCGGTCGGTATTTACTCGGTTTTCGGTCCGAACTTGGAAATGGGCGAAACTCACTTGTTTTGGAATATAAAACCGCAAGATCGATAAGGCTTAGCCGGGACGTTTTAAGGCCCATATAGAACATTTGGACCATGGGAACGGGGTTTAGTACGGACATTCGGCTTGGTATGTACTCGATTTTTGTTCCGAACTTAGAAGTGGACGAAAAACACATGTTTCCCAATGGAAAATGATACATCAAAGAGACTAGCCACTCAATAGCTTAACTCGCGGTGTTCTAAGGCGAAAAAGCAATGTTCCGTCCGTAAAAACGAGGTTTATGTCCGTCCGTTCGGTCGGTATTTACTCGATTTTCGGTCTGAACTTGGAAATGGACGAAACTCACTTGTTTTGGAATCTAAAACCTCAAGATCGACAAGGCTTAGCTAGGACGTTTGAGGGCCAATATAGAACATTTGGACGATGGGAACGGGGTTTTGTACGGACATTCGGCTTGGTATGTACTCGATTTTTGTTCCGAACTTAGAAGTGGACGAAAAACACATGTTTCCCCATGGAAAATGATACATCGAAGAGACTAGCCACTCAATAGCTTAACTCGGGGTGTTCTAAGGCGAAAAAACAACGTTCCGTCCGTAAAAACGAGGTTTATGTCCGTCCGTTCGGTCGGTATTTACTCGATTTTCGTTCCAAACTTGGAAATGGGCGAAACTCACTTGTTTTGGAATATAAAACCGTAAGATCGATAAGGCTTAGCCGGGACGTTTTAAGGCCCATATAGAACATTTGGACCATGGGAACGGGGTTTCGTCCGGACATTCGGCTTGGTATGTACTCGATTTTTGTTCCGAACTTATAAGTGGACGAAACGCACATGTTTTCGCATGGAAAACTTTACATCGAAGAGACTAGCCACTCAATAGCTTAACTCGGGGTGTTCTAAGGCGAAAAAGCAACGTTCCGTCCGTAAAAACGAGGTTTATGTCCGTCCGTTCGGTCGGTATTTACTCGATTTTCGGTCTGAACTTGGAAATGGACGAAACTCACTTGTTTTGGAATCTAAAACCTCAAGATCGACAAGGCTTAGCTAGGACGTTTGAAGGCCAATATAGAACATTTGGACGATGGGAACGGGGTTTTGTACGGACATTCGGCTTGGTATGTACTCGATTTTTGTTCCGAACTTAGAAGTGGACGAAAAACACATGTTTCCCCATGGAAAATGATACATCGAAGAGACTAGCCACTCAATAGCTTAACTCGCGGTGTTCTAAGGCGAAAAAACAACGTTCCGTCCATAAAAACGAGGTTTATGTCCGTCTGTTCGGTCGGTATTTACTCGATTTTCCGTCTGAACTTGGAAATGGACGAAACTCACTTGTTTTGGAATCTAAAACCTCATGATCGACAAGGCTTAGCTAGGACGTTTGAAGGCCAATATAGAACATTTGAACGATGGGAACGGGGTTTTGTACGGACATTCGGCTTGGTATGTACTCGATTTTTGTTCCGAACTTAGAAGTGGACAAAAAACACATGTTTCCCCATGGAAAATGATACATCGAAGAGACTAGCCACTCAATAGCTTAACTCGGGGTGTTCTAAGTCGAAAAAACAACGTACCGTCCGTAAAAACGAGGTTTATGTCCGTCCGTTCGGTCGGTATTTACTCGATTTTCGGTCTGAACTTGGAAATGGACGAAACTCACTTGTTTTGGAATCTAAAACCTCAAGATCGACAAGGCTTAGCTAGGACGTTTTAAGGCCAATATAGAACATTTGGACGATGGGAACGGGGTTTTGTACGGACATTCGGCTTGGTATGTACTCGATTTTTGTTCCGAACTTAGAAGTGGACGAAAAACACATGTTTCCCCATGGAAAATGATACATCGAAGAGACTAGCCACTCAATAGCTTAACTCGGGGTGTTCTAAGGCGAAAAAACAACGTTCCGTCCGTAAAAACGAGGTTTATGTCCGTCCATTCGGTCGGTATTTACTCGATTTTTGGTCTGAACTTGGAAATGAACGAAACTCACTTGTTTTGGAATCTAAAACCTCAAGATCGACAAGGCTTAGCTAGGACGTTTTAAGGCCAATATAGAACATTTGGACGATGGGAACGGGGTTTTGTACGGACATTCGGCTTGGTATGTACTCGATTTTGTTCCGAACTTAGAAGTGGACGAAAAACACATGTTTCCCCATGGAAAATGATACATCGAAGAGACTAGCCACTCAATAGCTTAACTCGGGGTGTTCTAAGGCGAAAAAACAACGTTGGATCCGTAAAAATGAGGTTTATGTCCGTCCGTTCGGTCGGTATTTACTCGATTTTCGGTCCGAACATGGAAATGGACGAAACTCACTTGTTTTGTAATCTAAAACCTCAAGATCGACAAGGCTTAGCCGGGACGTTTTAAGGCCAATATAGAACATTTGGACGATGGGAACGGGGTTTTGTACGGACATTCGGCTTGGTATGTACTCTATTTTTGTTCCGAACTTAGAAGTGGACGAAAAACACATGTTTCCCCATGGAAAATGATACATCGAAGAGACTAGCCACTCAATACGTTAAATCGGGGCGTTCTAAGGAGAAAAAACAACGTTCCGTCCGTAAAAACAAGGTTTGTGTCCATCTGTTCGGTCGGTATTTACTCGGTTTTCGGTTTTAACTTTGAAAAGGACGAAACTCACTTTTTTTTGGAATCTAAAACCTCAAGATCGACAAGGCTTAGCCGGGACGTTTTAAAGCCAATATTGAACATTTGGACCAAGGGAACGGGGTTTTGTACGGACATTTGACGTGGTATGTACTCGATTTTGGTTTCGAACTTATAAGTGGACGAAACACACATGTTTTCGCATAGAAAACGATACACCTAAAAGACTCGCCACTTAATAGCTTAACTCGGGGCGTTCTAAGGTGAAATTACAACGTTTCGTCTTTAAAAACGAGGTTTATGTCCTTTCTGTCGGTATTTACTCGGTTTTCGGTCCGAACTTGGAAAAGGACGAAACTCACTTATTTGGGAATCTAAAACCTCAAGATCGACAAGGCTTAGCCGTGACGTTTTAAGGCCAATATAGAACATTTGGACCATCGGAACGGGGTTTTGGCCGGACATTCGGCTTGGTATGTACTCGATTTTTGTTCCGAACTTAGAAGTGGACGAAAAACACATGTTTCCCCATGGAAAATGATACATCGAAGAGACTAGCCACTCAATAGCTTAACACGGGGTGTTCTAAGGCGAAAAAACAACGTTCCGTCCGTAAAAACGAGGTTTATGTCCGTCCGTTCGGTCGGTATTTACTCGGTTTTCGGTCCGAACTTGGAAATGGGCGAAACTCACTTGTTTTGGAATATAAAACCGCAAGATCGATAAGGCTTAGCCGGGACGTTTTAAGGCCCATATAGAACATTTGGACCATGGGAACGGGGTTTTGTCCGGACATTCGGCTTGGTATGTACTCGATTTTTGTTCCGAACTTATAAGTGGACGAAAAACACATGTTTCCCCATGGAAAATGATACATCGAAGATGAAACTGGCACGAAGTGGTTTGACATCAATTTTGTGACAAAGTGTCTTTGGTTATCTCGCCTTGAATTCATTGTTAGGAAAACCAAGATGTACGCATGGTCGTCTCGTGTCCTTGTGTCTCTTAGGTCTGTCTAGGGAAAGTTATTGGGTTCTGGACGTACGTACCGAGTTAGGACGTACGTACGTTCACTGTAGCAGAGAACTTCTTTTGGTCAGGACGTACGTACTCAGTTAGGACGTTCGTACGTCCAGGTAGTCAGCAGACGTGTTTTCGTATGGAGACGTACGTACCGGTTTAGAGCGTTCGTACGTCATGTTAGGCAGCAGGCTTATTTTTGTGTGGCGACGTTCGAACGTCATATCGACGTACGAACGTCCAAAGTCGGTTTGCACAGTTTCGGCCCATTTTCCTAGGTTTTCAACCCTAAGTATAAATAGGGTTTCTCTTCTACAGAACAAGACAGTTCTTTGGCCGTCCATCCCTCTTCTTGTTTATGTGTTTTGGTTAGGTTTTTGATATTAAACCTGTTTGTGGCTATTGAACTCAATTCCCTTTCTTCCCCCTTTTCTCAATTCATATCTGTGTGATCTTCAAGAGTTATTGTGAATTCGGCTCCGAGTCTTCTTGTGTGTTCATCAAGAAGTCGAGTGTCTTGTGCGTACATCAAGGTGCTCTGGTGAAGTCAAGGTGTTAGAGATAACCAGGAGTATCAACTCGCAGTGAGTGCAGGTAGTTGATAGGTTTGTACATCTCTTTTCATCTAGTGGATTATTTTGTTGTCGCGAGGACAACCGTGGACGTTTCCCAGTTTGGGTTTTACCACGTTAAAAACTTCTGTGTGTTATTTATTTTCCGCGTATTGTTTGTTTGCTTGTTTGAATTCACATTTGTTTGTTTGCTTGTTTGAATTCACATTTGTTATACTAGCACTATTTGTAGTTTCTCAATTGGTATCAGTCGCTGGGGGCTGGTTAAGGAGCGTAAAGGCTCACGCCAACGATCAATAGTGCTATGGATTACTCTGGTAAGACACATGTCTCGGTTGTTGCTCGAATGTCTGATGAGCAGTCAACTGACAGTAAAGAATGCTCTAGTAATTGTGACAGGGATTTGATTCTGGTGGACAATAATGATTGGGCTACTCTATACCGGTTATCCAGAAAGGAATGCCTAAGGTTGGAAGCACAAAATTGTATTCTTCAGGACAGACTTGACTTATTGTCTTCTAGTTCCTCATCTATGTCAATCCTGGATAGGGAACCTGTATCATGGCAGGTTGATAAAGTGGCTTTACTGGGTAATCTTGCTGCTCTTGAGCATGACAAGGTCGAATGGGAAGCGCGGTATAAGATTGTGTCCTCAGAACTAGACAAGGTCAAAAAGGAGTTGATTCGCCTTCAGTTGCTCGAAAAGTGCAATGGGTTATCATCTTCTGAATTACCTCCACTGTTGCCCTATCCTCCTACCAAAAAGTCCGACATTCATCACTCTGTGGACACGGTTGGCATCCGGCGCAAGTGGAAACTGTTCAGGCGTGTTCCGCCTCAGGGAAGGAAACGTCAAATGCCGTGCTTACTATGCGGACAGTTTGGACATTGGGCTTCGCAGTGTGGTGTGGCTGCTCATGTTCCACAATCATGGAAGCGGTTCTCACAGCCGTCGTATGATTATCCATCTTATCCATATGCCTCTTACTCTTTTCGTTGTAATTTTGCAGGAAACGTTTCGAATGTGGCGATCACTGCTCTTCATGTCTCAAGTTCGGATACTGAGTGGTTACTTGATAGTGGTGCTTCAAAACATATGTCAGGTAATGCCAAACTTTTCTCCTCCGTTACTGCTATAGATGGTGGAAGTGTTACTTTTGGGAATGGTAAGAGCTCTCCTGTGATTGGTAAGGGATTTGTCGCTGGTATTGGTTTATCTCCGAATGATGTTTGTTTGTTAGTTGATGGTTTGCGTGTAAATTTGATCAGTATTAGCCAACTGTGTGATACTGACCATACTGTTAATTTTTCCAAAAATATATGTTCCGTGCTTGATAGTTCGGGTAAGTGTATCATGACAGGTAAACGAACATTGGATAATTGCTATGCCATTCAGCCGGTTGCATCTAGCATGAACTGCTTACCTAGCAAACTAAATGAAGGTCTATTGTGGCATCAACGACTAGGTCATGTCAACTTTGAACACCTGGACAATCTCACTCGGAATGAATATATTAAGGGAGTTCCTAGACTTGGAAGAAATCGAGACACTGTGTGTGGTGGGTGTCAACTAGGTAAACAGATACGTAGTCCACATTCCAAGAAAAAATCCATAACCACATCCTCTCCTTTAGAACTCATACACATGGATCTGATGGGTCCTACTCGTACTCCTAGTCTAGGAGGCAAACGATACATCTTGGTTATGGTTGATGATTACACTCGCTTTACCTGGGTATCATTCTTGCGTGAAAAATCTGATGCGTTTCTTGAGTTTCAGGGAATATGCCTTCGTATTCAGAACGAGAAAGACACTCAAATTAAATATATCAGAAGCGATAGAGGTGGTGAGTTCACAGCCACAGGTGTGATTGAGTATTGTATTGCAAATGGTACATGGCAAGAATTTTCGGCTCCATACACTCCGCAACAAAATGGAGTCGCTGAAAGGAAAAATCGTGTTATTCAGGAAATGGCTCGTGCTATGTTGCATGCAAAGGATGTTCCAACCAAGTTTTGGGCGGAAGCGGTTCATACTGCTTGTTACATAATGAACCGTGTATACCTAAGATCTGGTACCACACAAACTGCTTATGAGCTATGGTATGGTAAGAAGCCGAATCTCAAATATATGCGAGTTTTTGGTAGCTTGTGCTATGTGTGCAAGGACAGACAAAGTCTGTCCAAGTTTGATAGTCGAGGTGAAGTAGCTCTTTTACTTGGTTATTCTTCTAACAGTAGAGCCTTTCGAGTGTTTAACTACACCACTCGCAAGGTCATGGAATCCTTTAATGTTGTTGTTGATGACACTATTACATCTGACTCTTCTGTTTCCACTGGTACACAGGATGTCACTGTTCTCTCACCCGTGTCAGACCCAGCTGACATGTCTTCCATATCGTTATCATCACCTGATAATGGCAATAGTGGTACTAAACCTTCTGATGCTGCAGAGGACGTGCCTAGTGGGACCGGTGTTGTGCTCACACCGGATGATGTAGTTCAATCACCAGATGTGATTGATGTGTCTTCAGATCTCTCCACTGTTCCTGCTGACCCTGAAAGTGTGTTTAATCTAGCCTCACCTCGTGTCAAACAATATCACTCCTTAGGAGATATCATTGGGGATATTAATGATCAGCGTCTGACTCGTCGGAGGGCCAAGGAGACAAATTGTGTTCATTATGTTTGTTATCTCTCTTCTCTTGAAACTAAAAATGTTACTGATGCTCTTATTGATGATGATTGGCTAGTTGCTATACAGGAAGAACTCGGTCAGTTTAAGCGTAGTGATGTCTGGACGTTGGTTCCTAGACCTACTCACACTAATGTGGTTGGCACCAAGTGGATCTTTAAAAACAAATTGGATGAGTTCGGACAGATTGTGCGCAACAAGGCAAGGCTCGTGGCTCAGGGCTACAGTCAAATTGAAGGTATTGACTATGGAGAGACATTTGCTCCCGTGGCTAGGTTGGAATCTGTCAGGCTTCTTCTTGCTATGGCATGCCATTTGAATTTCAAGTTGTATCAAATGGATGTCAAAAGTGCATTTCTCAATGGTATTCTTAATGAGGAGGTCTATGTTGAACAACCTAAAGGGTTTGTGGATCACACTTTTCCGAATCATGTCTTCAAATTGCAAAAAGCACTGTATGGGTTAAAGCAGGCTCCTCGGGCTTGGTATGAACGTCTGACCTCCTTCTTACTGGGAAAAGGATTTGTTCGTGGCAGTGTTGATCGGACTCTGTTCATACTGCGAAAGAATACTGATGTTCTTCTCGCCCAAGTCTATGTGGATGATATAGTGTTTGGGTCAACGTGCCCAAGTCTTTCTGAATCTTTCTCTCAATTAATGAGCTCTGAATTTGAAATGAGTTTAATGGGAGAACTGAATTTCTTTCTTGGCTTACAGGTCAAACAGTTTGATCATGGAGCTTTCATTTCTCAAACAAAGTATGCTAAAGAATTGGTTAAAAAATTCGGTCTCAGCACTTCCAGTGGTCAAGATACTCCCATGGGTGAGAGGGTACGTCTTGGTAAGGATATTATGGGTAAGTCTGTTGATATTCGTGAATATCGGAGTATGATTGGTAGTCTCTTGTATCTCACTGCTAGTCGTCCAGATATTTCTTATAGTGTTGGGGTATGTGCAAGATTTCAGGCTAACCCTAAAGAATCTCATCTCATTGCGGTTAAGCGTATCATTCGGTATGTTGCTAGCACTCTTGACTATGGGTTATGGTTCACCAGAGATACGAATAGTGTTGTGGCAGGTTACTGTGATGCTGATTGGGGTGGTAATCTTGATGATCGTCATAGTACCAGTGGTGGCTGTTTCTATGTTGGGAATAATCTTGTTTCCTGGCATAGCAAGAAACAATCATCTGTATCCATCTCTTCATGTGAGGCTGAGTATATAGCTGCAGCTAGTGCCTGTACTCAACTTCTGTGGATGCGTCAGATGCTTCGGGATTATGGCATTCAACAGCAGGCGATGGACCTATTCTGTGATAACACCAGTACCATTAGCATTTCCAAGAATCCTGTTCAACACTCACGCACAAAGCATATTGACATTCGTCACCATTTCCTTCGTGAGGCGGTCGAAAAGGGTGATATAGTAATGGAGTTCATTCCTACTGAACATCAGCTAGCAGATATTCTTACAAAACCTCTTGATGCAAGCCGATTCCATTCCTTGCGTAAGTCTATTGGGGTTGTAACTCTTCCCTAATTGTTTTGTTACTTTCTGTTTCTTTCTGGTATTGTCATTGTGGTTAGGATGTTTAGATTCGGTGTTTTTGGTGTTTATTATTATTGTGGTTGTTTTTGAGGACATACTACATTCTCTATTGTGTGGATTTCATTTTACAAATGTTTCTAGTTTGGCGTTCTCAACTGTCTTTGTGTCATGCATAGGTGTAGGGTTACATTATACTCTCTTCGTATTGGTAGTTTCTTGCATGATGCATTTCAATGTGGTGGGCTTGACATTTTCAATACATGTTTAACTCCAGTCTTCCATGGGTGATTTTTCATGATCGTTGTTTCCTTTTATTTTTTTTCTCACCTCTTGTAAGTGGTCAATGACTCACAAAATCCCCAGCCATTTGAATGTCTTGAGAGCATACTCATTTGGCTAAGAACCCGTTGGGGCTGTGAGGGTCATGCTCTGACGGTTGCACTCAAGAGATGTTAGTTCTTGTGTTGCACGTTATCATGGTATTGCACTTCTTGAGTGTGTTTTGCCGAAAAGATGTAGGCTACACCCTACCCTCGTGTTCTGGTAAAAGATGGAGATATTTCATACTCCCACACGGGAATGGCATCTGTTTCAATGGTTTACAAAATAAAAAAAAAAAAAAAAAAAAAAAAAAATGGCTAATGGCTTTCGCATGTGTCTAGTTGAAGGACAAGAAGAAAAACAATAGTGTGTGTTTTTGGGCTAGTTGCAAGTGACCTTCAATATTCTCTATGATCATGTCTTTAGTTTGTTTTTCGGAGGTTGGTATTGGTCTATCAGGTTCTTCTACATACTTGCATCATTCTAGTAACTACCATGTCATGGTGTATGATGTCGTTCTTCGATTTTGCATTCTCTTGAGGTTGAGGTTTGTTTAAACTATATTCGGTTGTAATTGGAATTCGTATGATTCGTAGAAGTGCTTTCTTGTGATGTCTCTCAATATCTG
Organism: Aquilegia eximia; assembly: GCA_023053565.1. Lineage (NCBI taxonomy): Eukaryota > Viridiplantae > Streptophyta > Magnoliopsida > Ranunculales > Ranunculaceae > Aquilegia > Aquilegia eximia. The sequence continues at coordinate 745,522 of JALIGU010000024.1, forward strand.
CTTTTCGGGTTATGTGGTTTATTTTTATAAAAAAAAAAAAAAAAAAAAAAAAAGGGGGTCGTACGAACGCTGTGATGACGTCCGAACGTTGAAGTGGGCAGATCTATTTCCTTCTCTCTTGCACGTACATAGGAAGTCTTCACCTTCTCTCAAGGTCTTTTCTTTGGTTTTTCTGTTCTTCGTCTTCTTTGGTGGTTGTTCATTGCTTCTCTCAAGCAGCGTGTTTCTATTTCTTTGGTATTGAGCATGTTCTTGGATATTGCTATTTTCATGTTAGTTCGACTTGGTTTCTTTGTTTTGCAGTATTTTTTTCGGTAATGGATCTCTTATTGGGCCCATGATAGGTTTTCTCCTATAAATAGGGGAGTCTTCTCCTCTTTTACTCCTATTGTATCTTCTCATCTCTTGCTAGTTCCTTCTTTGTTCTTCAGTATTTTCTATGGCAGAATTTGCACTTCATGGAGTTTTTGTTCCGGGTGGTTGGGTTTGTGTCTTTCATGGCGATGGAGTACAAGAACAATGCCAAGGTGTGTCGTTTATGTCGCGTTCCCCATGGATTTGACTATGATCATCGACCTTTACTTCCTTCATGCGTGGTTCTTGTCAATCATTGGGAAAGGCTACCAGGACATCTTCAGAATCACATCTTGGAGTTGGCTGGATACCCGAGGGTTTCAGGACTTGCTGCTCCTCTTACCGACTGTGGCTTGGACAGCAGAATTGGGGAGTTATTTTGTACGAGTGCTGATAGTCCTGTGCACACTCGGTGGAATAGCTATTCGGCTCGTGCGAAAGCTTTATGTCCTATCTTAAGCTTTATGTTCATGTGATCGCTCGGTGGATTAGACTTCTACTAGCTTCCTCTAGGTCATTGGGAAAGGGTTTTTCGAATTCGTTAATTCGAGCCTTCTATTTTTGTCGTTTTTGGCTTTTCTGCTTGTGGGTTTCTCTGTTTGGTTATTAGTTGACTTTCTGAACTTTTAATAGTTGGATTAGTTTTATATTTTTATCTGTCTTATATGCTTTGTTTGGTATTGATTTCTTCTTCTTGGTTATTGGTTTCTTGTTATTCTTTTCCTTTATGGGTTGGTTATTTTGATCACTTGTTGTGACAAAAAGGGGGAGATTTATGACTCTAATTACTAACAATCGTCTTCTTGTTGTTAGGTTATTTTTGGGTCATGTTTCAGGTATGCTACATGTATGGGGGAGTTGCTCATGAAGTTTGGAGCTCATGAAGTATGGGGGAGTTGCTCGAAGGAACTTCTGTTGAATCTTTGATTGCTTCCGTTCGATCTCTGATGGTTAAAGCATCTTCCTAAAGCTGGATAACAAGAATTGGTGACTTGTTATGTGTTTCTATTTTGAGTGTTTTTGTAGGCATGTTTTATAAATGCCATGGTTTGGGATTGTAAGCACGTTTTATAAGTGCTATTAGAGTCATAGGTTTTTGTCACAAAATCAATGTCAAAGGGGGAGATTGAAACTGGCACGAAGTGGTTTGACATCAATTTTGTGACAAAGTGTCTTTGGTTATCTCGCCTTGAATTCATTGTTAGGAAAACCAAGATGTACGCATGGTCGTCTCGTGTCCTTGTGTCTCTTAGGTCTGTCTAGGGAAAGTTATTGGGTTCTGGACGTACGTACCGAGTTAGGACGTACGTACGTTCACTGTAGCAGAGAACTTCTTTTGGTCAGGACGTACGTACTCAGTTAGGACGTTCGTACGTCCAGGTAGTCAGCAGACGTGTTTTCGTATGGAGACGTACGTACCGGTTTAGAGCGTTCGTACGTCATGTTAGGCAGCAGGCTTATTTTTGTGTGGCGACGTTCGAACGTCATATCGACGTACGAACGTCCAAAGTCGGTTTGCACAGTTTCGGCCCATTTTCCTAGGTTTTCAACCCTAAGTATAAATAGGGTTTCTCTTCTACAGAACAAGACAGTTCTTTGGCCGTCCATCCCTCTTCTTGTTCATGTGTTTTGGTTAGGTTTTTGATATTAAACCTGTTTGTGGCTATTGAACTCAATTCCCTTTCTTCCCCCTTTTCTCAATTCATATCTGTGTGATCTTCAAGAGTTATTGTGAATTCGGCTTCGAGTCTTCTTGTGTGTTCATCAAGAAGTCGAGTGTCTTGTGCGTACATCAAGGTGCTCTGGTGAAGTCAAGGTGTTAGAGATAACCAGGAGTATCAACTCGCAGTGAGTGCAGGTAGTTGATAGGTTTGTACATCTCTTTTCATCTAGTGGATTATTTTGTTGTCGCGAGGACAACCGTGGACGTTTCCCAGTTTGGGTTTTACCACGTTAAAAACTTCTGTGTGTTATTTACTTTCCGCGTATTGTTTGTTTGCTTGTTTGAATTCACATTTGTTTGTTTGCTTGTTTGAATTCACATTTGTTATACTAGCACTATTTGTAGTTTCTCAGAAGAGACTAGCCACTCAATAGCTTAACTCGCGGTGTTCTAAGGCGAAAAAACAACGTTCCGCCCGTAAAAACGAGGTTTATGTCCGTCTGTTCGGTCGGTATTTACTCGATTTTCCGTCTGAACTTGGAAATGGACGAAACTCACTTGTTTTGGAATCTAAAACCTCAAGATCGACAAGGCTTAGCTAGGACGTTTGAAGGCCAATATAGAACATTTGGACGATGGGAACGGGGTTTTGTACGGACATTCGGCTTGGTATGTACTCGATTTTTGTTCCGAACTTAGAAGTGGACAAAAAACACATGTTTCCCCATGGAAAATGATACATCGAAGAGACTAGCCACTCAATAGCTTAACTCGGGGTGTTCTAAGTCAAAAAAACAACGTACCGTCCGTAAAAACGAGGTTTATGTCCGTCCGTTCGGTCGGTATTTACTCGATTTTCGGTCTGAACTTGGAAATGGACGAAACTCACTTGTTTTGGAATCTAAAACCTCAAGATCGACAAGGCTTAGCTAGGACGTTTTAAGGCCAATATAGAACATTTGGACGATGGGAACGGGGTTTTGTACGGACATTCGGCTTGGTATGTACTCGATTTTTGTTCCGAACTTAGAAGTGGACGAAAAACAAATGTTTCCCCATGGAAAATGATACATCGAAGAGACTAGCCACTCAATAGCTTAACTCGGGGTGTTCTAAGGCGAAAAAACAACGTTCCGTCCGTAAAAACGAGGTTTATGTCCGTCCATTCGGTAGGTATTTACTCGATTTTCGGTCTGAACTTGGAAATGGACGACACTCACTTGTTTTGGAATCTAAAACCTCAAGATCGACAAGGCTTAGCTAGGACGTTTTAAGGCCAATATAGAACATTTGGACGATGGGAACGGGGTTTTGTACGGACATTCGGCTTGGTATGTACTCGATTTTGTTCCGAACTTAGAAGTGGACGAAAAACACATGTTTCCCGATGGAAAATGATACATCGAAGAGACTAGCCACTCAATAGCTTAACTCGGGGTGTTCTAAGGGGAAAAAACAACGTTCCGTCCGTAAAAACGAGGTTTATGTCCGTCCGTTCGGTCGGTATTTACTCGATTTTCGGTCCGAACATGGAAATGGACGAAACTCACTTGTTTTGTACTCTAAGACCTCAAGATCGACAAGGCTTAGCCGGGACATTTTAAGGCCAATATAGAACATTTGGACGATGGGAACGGGGTTTTGTACGGACATTCGGCTTGGTATGTACTCTATTTTTGTTCCGAACTTAGAAGTGGACGAAAAACACTTGTTTCCCCATGGAAAATGATACATCGAAGAGACTAGCCACTCAATACGTTAAATCGGGGCATTCTAAGGAGAAAAAACAACGTTCCGTCCGTAAAAACAAGGTTTGTGTCCATCTGTTCGGTCGGTATTTACTCGGTTTTCGGTTTTAACTTTGAAAAGGACGAAACTCACTTTTTTTTGGAATCTAAAACCTCAAGATCGACAAGGCTTAGCCGGGACGTTTTAAAGCCAATATTGAACATTTGGACCAAGGGAACGGGGTTTTGTACGGACATTTGACGTGGTATGTACTCGATTTTGGTTTCGAACTTATAAGTGGACGAAACACACATGTTTTCGCATAGAAAACGATACACCTAAAAGACTCGCCACTTAATAGCTTAACTCGGGGCATTCTAAGGTGAAAATACAACGTTTCGTCCTTAAAAACGAGGTTTATGTCCTTTCTGTCGGTATTTACTCGGTTTTCGGTCCGAACTTGGTAAAGGACGAAACTCACTTATTTGAGAATCTAAAACCTCAAGATCGACAAGGCTTAGCCGTGACGTTTTAAGGCCAATATAGAACATTTGGACCATCGGAACGGGGTTTTGGCCGGACATTCGGCTTGGTATGTACTCGATTTTTGTTCCGAACTTAGAAGTGGACGAAAAACACATGTTTCCCCATGGAAAATGATACATCGAAGAGACTAGCCACTCAATAGCTTAACACGGGGTGTTCTAAGGCGAAAAAACAACGTTCCGTCCGTAAAAACGAGGTTTATGTCCGTCCGTTCGGTCGGTATTTACTCGGTTTTCGGTCCGAACTTGGAAATGGGCGAAACTCACTTGTTTTGGAATATAAAACCGCAAGATCGATAAGGCTTAGCCGGGACGTTTTAAGGCCCATATAGAACATTTGGACCATGGGAACGGGGTTTTGTCCGGACATTCGGCTTGGTATGTACTCGATTTTTGTTCCGAACTTATAAGTGGACGAAAAACACATGTTTCCCCATGGAAAATGATACATCGAAGAGACTAGCCACTCAATAGCTTAACTCGCGGTGTTCTAAGGCGAAAAAACAACGTTCCGCCCATAAAAACGAGGTTTATGTCCGTCTGTTCGGTCGGTATTTACTCGATTTTCCGTCTGAACTTGGAAATGGACGAAACTCACTTGTTTTGGAATCTAAAACCTCAAGATCGACAAGGCTTAGCTAGGACGTTTGAAGGCCAATATAGAACATTTGGACGATGGGAACGGGGTTTTGTACGGACATTCGGCTTGGTATGTACTCGATTTTTGTTCCGAACTTAGAAGTGGACAAAAAACACATGTTTCCCCATGGAAAATGATACATCGAAGAGACTAGCCACTCAATAGCTTAACTCGGGGTGTTCAAAGGCGAAAAAACAACGTACCGTCCGTAAAAACGAGGTTTATGTCCGTCCGTTCGGTCGGTATTTACTCAATTTTCGGTCTGAACTTGGAAATGGACGAAACTCACTTGTTTTGGAATCTAAAACCTCAAGATCGACAAGGCTTAGCTAGGACGTTTTAAGGCCAATATAGAACATTTGGACGATGGGAACGGGGTTTTGTACGGACATTCGGCTTGGTATGTACTCGATTTTTGTTCCGAACTTAGAAGTGGACGAAAAACAAATGTTTCCCCATGGAAAATGATACATCGAAGAGACTAGCCACTCAATAGCTTAACTCGGGGTGTTCTAAGGCGAAAAAACAACGTTCCGTCCGTAAAAACGAGGTTTATGTCCGTCCATTCGGTCGGTATTTACTCGATTTTCGGTCTGAACTTGGAAATGGACGACACTCACTTGTTTTGGAATCTAAAACCTCAAGATCGACAAGGCTTAGCTAGGACGTTTTAAGGCCAATATAGAACATTTGGACGATGGGAACGGGGTTTTGTACGGACATTCGGCTTGGTATGTACTCGATTTTGTTCCGAACTTAGAAGTGGACGAAAAACACATGTTTCCCCATGGAAAATGATACATCGAAGAGACTAGCCACTCAATAGCTTAACTCGGGGTGTTCTAAGGCGAAAAAACAACGTTCCGTCCGTAAAAACGAGGTTTATGTCCGTCCGTTCGGTCGGTATTTACTCGATTTTCGGTCCGAACATGGAAATAGACGAAACTCACTTGTTTTGTACTCTAAAACCTCAAGATCGACAAGGCTTAGCCGGGACATTTTAAGGCCAATATAGAACATTTGGACGATGGGAACGGGGTTTTGTACGGACATTCGGCTTGGTATGTACTCTATTTTTGTTCCGAACTTAGAAGTGGACGAAAAACACATGTTTCCCCATGGAAAATGATACATCGAAGAGACTAGCCACTCAATACGTTAAATCGGGGCATTCTAAGGAGAAAAAACAACGTTCCGTCCGTAAAAACAAGGTTTGTGTCCATCTGTTCGGTCGGTATTTACTCGGTTTTCGGTTTTAACTTTGAAAAGGAAGAAACTCACTTTTTTTTGGAATCTAAAACCTCAAGATCGACAAGGCTTAGCCGGGACGTTTTAAAGCCAATATTGAACATTTGGACCAAGGGAACGGGGTTTTGTACGGACATTTGACGTGGTATGTACTCGATTTTGGTTTCGAACTTATAAGTGGACGAAACACACATGTTTTCGCATAGAAAACGATACACCTAAAAGACTCGCCACTTAATAGCTTAACTCGGGGCGTTCTAAGGTGAAAATACAACGTTTCGTCCTTAAAAACGAGGTTTATGTCCGTCCGTTCGGTCGGTATTTACTCGGTTTTCGGTCCGAACTTGGAAAAGGACGAAACTCACTTATTTGGGAATCTAAAACCTCAAGATCGACAAGGCTTAGCCGTGACGTTTTAAGGCCAATATAGAACATTTGGACCATCGGAACGGGGTTTTGGCCGGACATTCGGCTTGGTATGTACTCGATTTTTGTTTCGAACTTAGAAGTGGACGAAAAACACATGTTTCCCCATGGAAAATGATACATCGAAGAGACTAGCCACTCAATAGCTTAACTCGGGGTGTTCTAAGGCTAAAAAACAACGTTCCGTCCGTAAAAACGAGGTTTATGTCCGTCCGTTCGGTCGGTATTTACTCGGTTTTCGGTCCGAACTTGGAAATGGGCGAAACTCACTTGTTTTGGAATATAAAACCGCAAGATCGATAAGGCTTAGCCGGGACGTTTTAAGGCCCATATAGAACATTTGGACCATGGGAACGGGGTTTTGTCCGGACATTCGGCTTGGTATGTACTCGATTTTTGTTTCGAACTTATAAGTGGAGGAAAAACACATGTTTCCCCATGGAAAATGATACATCGAAGAGACTAGCCACTCAATAGCTTAACTCGCGGTGTTCTAAGGCGAAAAAACAACGTTCCGTCCGTAAAAACGAGGTTTATGTCCGTCTGTTCGGTCGGTATTTACTCGATTTTTCGTCTGAACTTGGAAATGGACGAAACTCACTTGTTTTGGAATCTAAAACCTCAAGATCGACAAGGCTTAGCTAGGACGTTTGAAGGCCAATATAGAACATTTGGACGATGGGAACGGGGTTTTGTACGGACATTCGGCTTGGTATGTACTCGATTTTTGTTCCGAACTTAGAAGTGGACAAAAAACACATGTTTCCCTATGGAAAATGATACATCGAAGAGACTAGCCACTCAATAGCTTAACTCGGGGTGTTCTAAGGCGAAAAAACAACGTACCGTCCGTAAAAACGAGGTTTATGTCCGTCCGTTCGGTCGGTATTTACTCGATTTTCGGTCTGAACTTGGAAATGGACGAAACTCACTTGTTTTGGAATCTAAAACCTCAAGATCGACAAGGCTTAGCTAGGACGTTTTAAGGCCAATATAGAACATTTGGACGATGGGAACGGGGTTTTGTATGGACATTCGGCTTGGTATGTACTCGATTTTGTTCCGAACTTAGAAGTGGACGAAAAACACATGTTTCCCCATGGAAAATGATACATCGAAGAGACTAGCCACTCAATAGCTTAACTCGGGGTGTTCTAAGGCGAAAAAACAACGTTCCGTCCGTAAAAACGAGGTTTATGTCCGTCCGTTCGGTCGGTATTTACTCGATTTTCGGTCCGAATATGGAAATGGACGAAACTCACTTATTTTGTAATCTAAAACCTCAAGATCGACAAGGCTTAGCCGGGACATTTTAAGGCCAATATAGAACATTTGGAAGATGGGAACGGGGTTTTGTACGGACATTCGGCTTGGTATGTACTCTATTTTTGTTCCGAACTTAGAAGTGGACGAAAAACACATGTTTGCCCATGGAAAATGATACATCGAAGAGACTAGCCACTCAATACGTTAAATCGGGGCGTTCTAAGGCGAAAAAACAACGTTCCGTCCGTAAAAACGAGGTTTGTGTCCGTCCGTTCGGTCAGTATTTACTCGATTTTCGGTCCGAACTTGGAAATGGACGAAACTCACTTATTTTGGAATCTAAAACCTCAAGATCGACAAGGCTTAGCCGTGACGTTTTAAGGCCAATATAGAACATTTGGACCATCGGAACGGGGTTTTGGCCGGACATTCGGCTTGGTATGTACTCGATTTTTGTTCCCAACTTAGAAGTGGACGAAAAACACATGTTTCCCCATGGAAAATGATACATCGAAGAGACTAGCCACTCAATAGCTTAACTCGGGGTGTTCTAAGGCGAAAAAACAACGTTCCGTCCGTAAAAACGAGGTTTATGTCCGTCCGTTCGGTCGGTATTTACTCGGTTTTCGGTCCAAACTTGGAAATGGGCGAAACTCACTTGTTTTGGAATATAAAACCGCAAGATCGATAAAGCTTAGCCGGGACGTTTTAAGGCCCATATAGAACATTTGGACCATGGGAACGGGGTTTTGTCCTGACATTCGGCTTGGTATGTACTCGATTTTTGTTCCGAACTTATAAGTGGACGAAACGCACATGTTTCCGCATGGAAAACTATACATCGAAGAGACTAGCCACTCAATAGCTTAACTCGGGGTGTTCTAAGGCGAAAAAACAACGTTCCGTCCGTAAAAACGAGGTTTATGTCCGTCCGTTCGGTCGGTATTTACTCGCTTTTCGGTCTGAACTTGGAAATGGACGAAACTCACATGTTTTGGAATCTAAAACCTCAAGATCGACAAGGCTTAGCTAGGACGTTTTAAGGCCAATATAGAACATTTGGACGATGGGAACGGGGTTTTGTACGGACATTCGGCTTGGTATGTACTCGATTTTGTTCCGAACTTAGAAGTGGACGAAAAACACATGTTTCCCCATGGAAAATGATACATCGAAGAAACTAGCCACTCAATAGATTAAATCGGGGCATTCTAAGGCGAAAAAACAACGTTCCGTCCGTAAAAACAAGGTTTGTGTCCATCTGTTCGGTCGGTATTTACTCGGTTTTCGGTTTTAACTTTGAAAAGGACGAAACTCACTTTTTTTTTGGAATCTAAAACCTCAAGATCGACAAGGCTTAGCCGGGACGTTTTAAAGCCAATATTGAACATTTGGACCAAGGGAACGGGGTTTTGTACGGACATTCGACGTGGTATGTACTCGATTTTGGTTTCGAACTTATAAGTGGACGAAACACACATGTTTTCGCATGGAAAACGATACACCTAAAAGACTCGCCACTCAATAGCTTAACTCGGGGCGTTCTAAGGTGGAAATACAACGTTCCGTCCGTAAAAACGAGGTTTATGTCCGTTCGGTCGGTATTTTCTCGGTTTTCGGTCCGAACCTGGAAATGTACGAAACTCACTTATTTTGGAATCTAAAATCTCAAGATCGACAAGGCTTAGCCAGGACGTTTTAAGGCCCATATAGAACATTTGTACCATGGGAACGGGGTTTTGGCCGGATATTCGGATTGGTATGTACTCGATTTTTGTTCCGAACTTATAAGTGGACGAAACACACATGTTTCCGCATGGAAAACTATACATCGAAGAGACTAGCCACTCAATAGCTTAACTCGGGGCGTTCTAAGGCGAAAAAACAACTTTTCATCCGTAAAAACGAGGTTTATGTCCGTCCGTTCGGTCAGTATTTACTTGATTTTTGGTCCGAACATTGAAATGGACGAAACTCACTTGTTTTGGAATCTAAAACCTCAAGATCGACAAGGCTTAGCCGGGACGTTTTAAGGCCAATATAGAACATTTGGACGATGGGAACGGGGTTTTGTACGGACATTCGGCTTGGTATGTACTCTATTTTTGTTCCGAACTTAGAAGTGGACGAAAAACACATGTTTCCCCATGGAAAATGATACATCGAAGAGACTAGCCACTCAATACGTTAAATCGGGGCGTTCTAAGGAGAAAAAACAACGTTCCGTCCGTAAAAACAAGGTTTGTGTCCATCTGTTCTGTCGGTATTTACTCGGTTTTCGGTTTTAACTTTGAAAAGGACGAAACTCACTTTTTTTTGGAATCTAAAACCTCAAGATCGACAAGGCTTAGCCGGGACGTTTTAAAGCCAATATTGAACATTTGGACCAAGGGAACGGGGTTTTGTACGGACATTCGACGTGGTATGTACTCGATTTTGGTTTCGAACTTATAAGTGGACGAAACACACATGTTTACGCATAGAAAACTATACACCTAAAAGACTTGCCACTTAATAGCTTAATTCGGGGCGTTCTAAGGTGAAAATACAACGTTTCGTCCTTAAAAACGAGGTTTATGTCCTTTCGGTCGGTATTTACTCGGTTTTCGGTCCGAACTTGGAAATGGACGAAACTCACTTATTTTGGAATCTAAAACCTCAAGATCGACAAGGCTTAGCCGTGACGTTTTAAGGCCAATATAGAACATTTGGACCATCGGAACGGGGTTTTGGACGGACATTCGGCTTGGTATGTACTCGATTTTTGTTCCGAACTTATAAGTGGACGAAACGCACATGTTTCCGCATGGAAAACTATACATCGAAGAGAGTAGCCACTCAATAGCTTAACTCGGGGTGTTCTAAGGCGAAAAAACAACGTTCCGTCCGTAAAAACGAGGTTTATGTCCGTCCGTTCGGTCGGTATTTACTCGATTTTTGGTCCGAACATTGAAATGGACGAAACTCACTTGTTTTGGAATCTAAAACCTCAAGATCGACAAGGCTTAGCCGGGACGTTTTAAGGCCAATATAGAACATTTGGACGATGGGAACGGGGTTTTGTACGGACATTCGGCTTGGTATGTACTCTATTTTTGTTCCGAACTTAGAAGTGGACGAAAAACACATGTTTCCCCATGGAAAATGATACATCGAAGAGACTAGCCACTCAATACGTTAAATCGGGGCGTTCTAAGGAGAAAAAACAACGTTCCGTCAGTAAAAACGAGGTTTATGTCCGTCTGTTCGGTCGGTATTTACTCGATTTTCCGTCTGAACTTGGAAATGGACGAAACTCACTTGTTTTGGAATCTAAAACCTCAAGATCGACAAGGCTTAGCTAGGACGTTTGAAGGCCAATATAGAACATTTGGACGATGGGAACGGGGTTTTGTACGGACATTCGGCTTGGTATGTACTCGATTTTTGTTCCGAACTTAGAAGTGGACAAAAAACACATGTTTCCCCATGGAAAATGATACATCGAAGAGACTAGCCACTCAATAGCTTAACTCGGGGTGTTCTAAGGCGAAAAAACAACGTACCGTCCGTAAAAACGAGGTTTATGTCCGTCCGTTCGGTCGGTATTTACTCGATTTTCGGTCTGAACTTGGAAATGGACGAAACTCACTTGTTTTGGAATCTAAAACCTCAAGATCGACAAGGCTTAGCTAGGACGTTTTAAGGCCAATATAGAACATTTGGACGATGGGAACGGGGTTTTGTACGGACATTCGGCTTGGTATGTACTCGATTTTTGTTCCGAACTTAGAAGTGGACGAAAAACAAATGTTTCCCCATGGAAAATGATACATCGAAGAGACTAGCCACTCAATAGCTTAACTCGGGGTGTTCTAAGGCGAAAAAACAACGTTCCGTCCGTAAAAACGAGGTTTATGTCCGTCCATTCGGTCGGTATTTACTCGATTTTCGGTCTGAACTTGGAAATGGACGACACTCACTTGTTTTGGAATCTAAAACCTCAAGATCGACAAGGCTTAGCTAGGACATTTTAAGGCCAATATAGAACATTTGGACGATGGGAACGGGGTTTTGTACGGACATTCGGCTTGGTATGTACTCGATTTTGTTCCGAACTTAGAAGTGGACGAAAAACACATGTTTCCCCATGGAAAATGATACATCGAAGAGACTACCCACTCAATAGCTTAACTCGGGGTGTTCTAAGGCGAAAAAACAACGTTCCGTCCGTAAAAACGAGGTTTATGTCCGTCCGTTCGGTCGGTATTTACTCGATTTTCGGTCCGAACATTGAAATGGACGAAACTCACTTGTTTTGTACTCTAAAACCTCAAGATCGACAAGGCTTAGCCGGGACATTTTAAGGCCAATATAGAACATTTGGACGATGGGAACGGGGTTTTGTACGGACATTCGGCTTGGTATGTACTCTATTTTTGTTCCGAACTTAGAAGTGGACGAAAAACACATGTTTCCCCATGGAAAATGATACATCGAAGAGACTAGCCACTCAATACGTTAAATCGGGGCATTCTAAGGAGAAAAAACAACGTTCCGTCCGTAAAAACAAGGTTTGTGTCCATCTGTTCGGTCGGTATTTACTCGGTTTTCGGTTTTAACTTTGAAAAGGAAGAAACTCACTTTTTTTTGGAATCTAAAACCTCAAGATCGACAAGGCTTAGCCGGGACGTTTTAAAGCCAATATTGAACATTTGGACCAAGGGAACGGGGTTTTGTACGGACATTTGACGTGGTATGTACTCGATTTTGGTTTCGAACTTATAAGTGGACGAAACACACATGTTTTCGCATAGAAAACGATACACCTAAAAGACTCGCCACTTAATAGCTTAACTCGGGGCGTTCTAAGGTGAAAATACAACGTTTCGTCCTTAAAAACGAGGTTTATGTCCGGCCGTTCGGTCGGTATTTACTCGGTTTTCGGTCCGAACTTGGAAAAGGACGAAACTCACTTATTTGGGAATCTAAAACCTCAAGATCGACAAGGCTTAGCCGTGACGTTTTAAGGCCAATATAGAACATTTGGACCATCGGAACGGGGTTTTGGCCGGACATTCGGCTTGGTATGTACTCGATTTTTGTTTCGAACTTAGAAGTGGACGAAAAACACATGTTTCCCCATGGAAAATGATACATCGAAGAGACTAGCCACTCAATAGCTTAACTCAGGGTGTTCTAAGGCGAAAAAACAACGTTCCGTCCGTAAAAACGAGGTTTATGTCCGTCCGTTCGGTCGGTAATTACTCGGTTTTCGGTCCGAACTTGGAAATGGGCGAAACTCAGTTGTTTTGGAATATAAAACCGCAAGATCGATAAGGCTTAGCCGGGACGTTTTAAGGCCCATATAGAACATTTGGACCATGGGAACGGGGTTTTGTCCGGACATTCGGCTTGGTATGTACTCGATTTTTGTTTCGAACTTATAAGTGGAGGAAAAACACATGTTTCCCCATGGAAAATGATACATCGAAGAGACTAGCCACTCAATAGCTTAACTCGCGGTGTTCTAAGGCGAAAAAACAACGTTCCGTCCGTAAAAACGAGGTTTATGTCCGTCTGTTCGGTCGGTATTTACTCGATTTTTCGTCTGAACTTGGAAATGGACGAAACTCACTAGTTTTGGAATCTAAAACCTCAAGATCGACAAGGCTTAGCTAGGACGTTTGAAGGCCAATATAGAACATTTGGACGATGGGAACGGGGTTTTGTATGGACATTCGGCTTGGTATGTACTCGATTTTTGTTCCGAACTTAGAAGTGGACAAAAAACACATGTTTCCCTATGGAAAATGATACATCGAAGAGACTAGCCACTCAATAGCTTAACTCGGGGTGTTCTAAGGCGAAAAAACAACGTACCGTCCGTAAAAACGAGGTTTATGTCCGTCCGTTCGGTCGGTATTTACTCGATTTTCGGTCTGAACTTGGAAATGGACGAAAATCACTTGTTTTGGAATCTAAAACCTCAAGATCGACAAGGCTTAGCTAGGACGTTTTAAGGCCAATATAGAACATTTGGACGATGGGAACGGGGTTTTGTATGGACATTCGGCTTGGTATGTACTCGATTTTGTTCCGAACTTAGAAGTGGACGAAAAACACATGTTTCCCCATGGAAAATGATACATCGAAGAGACTAGCCACTCAATAGCTTAACTCGGGGTGTTCTAAGGCGAAAAAACAACGTTCCGTCCGTAAAAACGAGGTTTATGTCCGTCCGTTCGGTCGGTATTTACTCGATTTTCGGTCCGAATATGGAAATGGACGAAACTCACTTATTTTGTAATCTAAAACCTCAAGATCGACAAGGCTTAGCCGGGACATTTTAAGGCCAATATAGAACATTTGGAAGATGGGAACGGGGTTTTGTACGGACATTCGGCTTGGTATGTACTCTATTTTTGTTCCGAACTTAGAAGTGGACAAAAAACACATGTTTCCCCATGGAAAATGATACATCGAAGAGACTAGCCACTCAATACGTTAAATCGGGGCGTTCTAAGGCGAAAAAACAACGTTCCGTCCGTAAAAACGAGGTTTGTGTCCGTCCGTTCGGTCAGTATTTACTCGATTTTCGGTCCGAACTTGGAAATGGACGAAACTCACTTATTTTGGAATCTAAAACCTCAAGATCGACAAGGCTTAGCCGTGACGTTTTAAGGCCAATATAGAACATTTGGACCATCGGAACGGGGTTTTGGCCGGACATTCGGCTTGGTATGTACTCGATTTTTGTTCCGAACTTAGAAGTGGACGAAAAACACATGTTTCCCCATGGAAAATGATACATCGAAGAGACTAGCCACTCAATAGCTTAACTCGGGGTGTTCTAAGGCGAAAAAACAACGTTCCGTCCGTAAAAACGAGGTTTATGTCCGTCCGTTCGGTCGGTATTTACTCGGTTTTCGGTCCAAACTTGGAAATGGGCGAAACTCACTTGTTTTGGAATATAAAACCGCAAGATCGATAAAGCTTAGCCGGGACGTTTTAAGGCCCATATAGAACATTTGGACCATGGGAACGGGGTTTTGTCCTAACATTCGGCTTGGTATGTACTCGATTTTTGTTCCGAACTTATAAGTGGACGAAACGCACATGTTTCCGCATGGAAAACTATACATCGAAGAGACTAGCCACTCAATAGCTTAACTCGGGGTGTTCTAAGGCGAAAAGACAACGTTCCGTCCGTAAAAACGAGGTTTATGTCCGTCCGTTCGGTCGGTATTTACTCGATTTTCGGTCTGAACTTGGAAATGGACGAAACTCACTTGTTTTGGAATCTAAAACCTCAAGATCGACAAGGCTTAGCTAGGACGTTTTAAGGCCAATATAGAACATTTGGACGATGGGAACGGGGTTTTGTACGGACATTCGGCTTGGTATGTACTTTATTTTTGTTACGAACTTAGAAGTGGACGAAAAACACATGTTTCCCCATGGAAAATGATACATCGAAGAGACTAGCCACTCAATACATTAAATCGGGGCGTTCTAAGGAGAAAAAACAACGTTCCGTCCGTAAAAACAAGGTTTGTGTCCATCTGTTCGGTCGGTATTTACTCGGTTTTCGGTTTTAACTTTGGAAAGTACGAAACTCACTTTTTTTTTGGAATCTAAAACCTCAAGATCGACAAGGCTTAGCCGGGACGTTTTAAAGCCAATATTGAACATTTGGACCAAGGGAACGGGGTTTTGTACGGACATTCGACGTGGTATGTACTCGATTTTGGTTTCGAACTTATAAGTGGACGAAACACACATGTTTTCGCATGGAAAACGATACACCTAAAAGACTCGCCACTCAATAGCTTAACTCGGGGCGTTCTAAGGTGAAAATACAACGTTCCGTCCGTAAAAACGAGGTTTATGTCCGTTCGGTCGGTATTTTCTCGATTTTCGGTCTGAACCTGGAAATGTACGAAACTCACTTATTTTGGAATCTAAAATCTCAAGATCGACAAGGCTTAGCCGGGACGTTTTAAGGCCCATATAGAACATTTGTACCATGGGAACGGGGTTTTGGCCGGACATTCGGATTGGTATGTACTCGATTTTTGTTCCGAACTTATAAGTGGACGAAACACACATGTTTCCTCATGGAAAACTATACATCGAAGAGACTAGCCACTCAATAGCTTAACTCGGGGCGTTCTAAGTCGAAAAAACAACTTTTCATCCGTAAAAACGAGGTTTATGTCCGTCCGTTCGGTCAGTATTTATTCGATTTTCGGTCCGAACTTGGAAATGGACGAAACTCACTTGTTTTGGAATCTAAAACCTCAAGATCGACAAGGCTTAGCCGGGACGTTTTAAGGCCAATATAGAACATTTGGAGGATGGGAACGGGGTTTTGTACGGACATTCGGCTTGGTATGTACTCTATTTTTGTTCCGAACTTAGAAGTGGACGAAAAACACATGTTTCCCCATGGAAAATGATACATCGAAGAGACTAGCCACTCAATACATTAAATCGGGGCGTTCTAAGGAGAAAAAACAACGTTCCGTCCGTAAAAACAAGGTTTGTGTCCATCTGTTCGGTCGGTATTTACTCGGTTTTCAGTTTTAACTTTGAAAAGGACGAAACTCACTTGTTTTTTTGGAATCTAAAACCTCAAGATCGACAAGGCTTAGCCGGGACGTTTTAAAGCCAATATTGAACATTTGGACCAAGGGAACGGGGTTTTGTACGGACATTCGACGTGGTATGTACTCGTTTTTGGTTTCGAACTTATAAGTGGACGAAACACACATGTTTTCGCATGGAAAACGATACACCTAAAAGACTCGCCACTCAATAGCTTAACTCGGGGCGTTCTAAGGTGAAAATACAACGTTCCGTCCGTAAAAACGAGGTTTATGTCCGTTCGGTCGGTATTTTCTCGGTTTTCGGTCCGAACCTGGAAATGTACGAAACTCACTTATTTTGGAATCTAAAATCTCAAGATCGACAAGGCTTAGCCGGGACGTTTTAAGGCCCATATAGAACATTTGTACCATGGGAACGGGGTTTTGGCCGGACATTCGGATTGGTATGTACTCGATTTTTGTTCCGAACTTATAAGAGACTAGCCACTCAATAGCTTAACTCGGGGCGTTCTAAGGCGAAAAAACAACTTTTCATCCGTAAAAACGAGGTTTATGTCCGTCCGTTCGGTCAGTATTTACTCGATTTTCGGTCCGAACTTGGAAATGGACGAAACTCACTTGTTTTGGAATCTAAAACCTCAAGATCGACAAGGCTTAGCCGGGACGTTTTAAGGCCAATATAGAACATTTGGACGATGGGAACGGGGTTTTGTACGGACATTCGGCTTGGTATGTACTCTATTTTTGTTACGAACTTAGAAGTGGACGAAAAACACATGTTTCCCCATGGAAAATGATACATCGAAGAGACTAGCCACTCAATACATTAAATCGGGGCGTTCTAAGGAGAAAAAACAACGTTCCGTCCGTAAAAACAAGGTTTGTGTCCATCTGTTCGGTCGGTATTTACTCGGTTTTCGGTTTTAACTTTGGAAAGTACGAAACTCACTTTTTTTTTGGAATCTAAAACCTCAAGATCGACAAGGCTTAGCCGGGACGTTTTAAAGCCAATATTGAACATTTGGACCAAGGGAACGGGGTTTTGTACGGACATTCGACGTGGTATGTACTCGATTTTGGTTTCGAACTTATAAGTGGACGAAACACACATGTTTTCGCATGGAAAACGATACACCTAAAAGACTCGCCACTCAATAGCTTAACTCGGGGCGTTCTAAGGTGAAAATACAACGTTCCGTCCGTAAAAACGAGGTTTATGTCCGTTCGGTCGGTATTTTCTCGATTTTCGGTCTGAACCTGGAAATGTACGAAACTCACTTATTTTGGAATCTAAAATCTCAAGATCGACAAGGCTTAGCCGGGACGTTTTAAGGCCCATATAGAACATTTGTACCATGGGAACGGGGTTTTGGCCGGACATTCGGATTGGTATGTACTCGATTTTTGTTCCGAACTTATAAGTGGACGAAACACACATGTTTCCTCATGGAAAACTATACATCGAAGAGACTAGCCACTCAATAGCTTAACTCGGGGCGTTCTAAGTCGAAAAAACAACTTTTCATCCGTAAAAACGAGGTTTATGTCCGTCCGTTCGGTCAGTATTTATTCGATTTTCGGTCCGAACTTGGAAATGGACGAAACTCACTTGTTTTGGAATCTAAAACCTCAAGATCGACAAGGCTTAGCCGGGACGTTTTAAGGCCAATATAGAACATTTGGAAGATGGGAACGGGGTTTTGTACGGACATTCGGCTTGGTATGTACTCTATTTTTGTTCCGAACTTAGAAGTGGACGAAAAACACATGTTTCCCCATGGAAAATGATACATCGAAGAGACTAGCCACTCAATACATTAAATCGGGGCGTTCTAAGGAGAAAAAACAACGTTCCGTCCGTAAAAACAAGGTTTGTGTCCATCTGTTCGGTCGGTATTTACTCGGTTTTCAGTTTTAACTTTGAAAAGGACGAAACTCACTTGTTTTTTTGGAATCTAAAACCTCAAGATCGACAAGGCTTAGCCGGGACGTTTTAAAGCCAATATTGAACATTTGGACCAAGGGAACGGGGTTTTGTACGGACATTCGACGTGGTATGTACTCGTTTTTGGTTTCGAACTTATAAGTGGACGAAACACACATGTTTTCGCATGGAAAACGATACACCTAAAAGACTCGCCACTCAATAGCTTAACTCGGGGCGTTCTAAGGTGAAAATACAACGTTCCGTCCGTAAAAACGAGGTTTATGTCCGTTCGGTCGGTATTTTCTCGGTTTTCGGTCCGAACCTGGAAATGTACGAAACTCACTTATTTTGGAATCTAAAATCTCAAGATCGACAAGGCTTAGCCGGGACGTTTTAAGGCCCATATAGAACATTTGTACCATGGGAACGGGGTTTTGGCCGGACATTCGGATTGGTATGTACTCGATTTTTGTTCCGAACTTATAAGAGACTAGCCACTCAATAGCTTAACTCGGGGCGTTCTAAGGCGAAAAAACAACTTTTCATCCGTAAAAACGAGGTTTATGTCCGTCCGTTCGGTCAGTATTTACTCGTTTTTCGGTCCGAACTTGGAAATGGACGAAACTCACTTGTTTTGGAATCTAAAACCTCAAGATCGACAAGGCTTAGCCGGGACGTTTTAAGGCCAATATAGAACATTTGGACGATGGGAACGGGGTTTTGTACGGACATTCGGCTTGGTATGTACTCTATTTTTGTTACGAACTTAGAAGTGGACGAAAAACACATGTTTCCCCATGGAAAATGATACATCGAAGAGACCAGCCACTCAATACATTAAATCGGGGCGTTCTAAGGAGAAAAAACAACGTTCCGTCCGTAAAAACAAGGTTTGTGTCCATCTGTTCGGTCGGTATTTACTCGGTTTTCGGTTTTAACTTTGGAAAGTACGAAACTCACTTTTTTTTTGGAATCTAAAACCTCAAGATCGACAAGGCTTAGCCGGGACGTTTTAAAGCCAATATTGAACATTTGGACCAAGGGAACGGGGTTTTGTACGGACATTCGACGTGGTATGTACTCGATTTTGGTTTCGAACTTATAAGTGGACGAAACACACATGTTTTCGCATGGAAAACGATACACCTAAAAGACTCGCCACTCAATAGCTTAACTCGGGGCGTTCTAAGGTGAAAATACAACGTTCCGTCCGTAAAAACGAGGTTTATGTCCGTTCGGTCGGTATTTTCTCGATTTTCGGTCTGAACCTGGAAATGTACGAAACTCACTTATTTTGGAATCTAAAATCTCAAGATCGACAAGGCTTAGCCGGGACGTTTTAAGGCCCATATAGAACATTTGTACCATGGGAACGGGGTTTTGGCCGGACATTCGGATTGGTATGTACTCGATTTTTGTTCCGAACTTATAAGTGGACGAAACACACATGTTTCCTCATGGAAAACTATACATCGAAGAGACTAGCCACTCAATAGCTTAACTCGGGGCGTTCTAAGTCGGAAAAACAACTTTTCATCCGTAAAAACGAGGTTTATGTCCGTCCGTTCGGTCAGTATTTATTCGATTTTCGGTCCGAACTTGGAAATGGACGAAACTCACTTGTTTTGGAATCTAAAACCTCAAGATCGACAAGGCTTAGCCGGGACGTTTTAAGGCCAATATAGAACATTTGGACGATGGGAACGGGGTTTTGTACGGACATTCGGCTTCGTACGTACTCTATTTTTGTTCCGAACTTAGAAGTGGACGAAAAACACATGTTTCCCCATGGAAAATGATACATCGAAGAGACTAGCCACTCAATACATTAAATCGGGGCGTTCTAAGGAGAAAAAACAACGTTCCGTCCGTAAAAACAAGGTTTGTGTCCATCTGTTCGGTCGGTATTTACTCGGTTTTCAGTTTTAACTTTGAAAAGGGAGAAACTCACTGTTTTTTTGGAATCTAAAACCTCAAGATCGACAAGGCTTAGCCGGGACGTTTTAAAGCCAATATTGAACATTTGGACCAAGGGAACGGGGTTTTGTACGGACATTCGACGTGGTATGTACTCGTTTTTGGTTTCGAACTTATAAGTGGACGAAACACACATGTTTTCGCATGGAAAACGATACACCTAAAAGACTCGCCACTCAATAGCTTAACTCGGGGCGTTCTAAGGTGAAAATACAACGTTCCGTCCGTAAAAACGAGGTTTATGTCCGTTCGGTCGGTATTTTCTCGGTTTTCGGTCCGAACCTGGAAATGTACGAAACTCACTTATTTTGGAATCTAAAATCTCAAGATCGACAAGGCTTAGCCGGGACGTTTTAAGGCCCATATAGAACATTTGTACCATGGGAACGGGGTTTTGGCCGGACATTCGGATTGGTATGTACTCGATTTTTGTTCCGAACTTATAAGAGACTAGCCACTCAATAGCTTAACTCGGGGCGTTCTAAGGCGAAAAAACAACTTTTCATCCGTAAAAACGAGGTTTATGTCCGTCCGTTCGGTCAGTATTTACTCGATTTTCGGTCCGAACTTGGAAATGGACGAAACTCACTTGTTTTGGAATCTAAAACCTCAAGATCGACAAGGCTTAGCCGGGACGTTTTAAGGCCAATATAGAACATTTGGACGATGGGAACGGGGTTTTGTACGGACATTCGGCTTGGTATGTACACTATTTTTGTTACGAACTTAGAAGTGGACGAAAAACACATGTTTCCCCATGGAAAATGATACATCGAAGAGACTAGCCACTCAATACATTAAATCGGGGCGTTCTAAGGAGAAAAAACAACGTTCTGTCCGTAAAAACAAGGTTTGTGTCCATCTGTTCGGTCGGTATTTACTCGGTTTTCGGTTTTAACTTTCAAAAAGACGAAACTCACTTTTTTTTTGGAATCTAAAACCTCAAGATCGACAAGGCTTAGCCGGGACGTTTTAAAGCCAATATTGAACATTTGGACTAAGGGAACGGGGTTTTGTACGGACATTCGACGTGGTATGTACTAGATTTTGGTTTCGAACTTATAAGTGGACGAAACACACATGTTTTCGCATGGAAAACGATACACGTAAAAGACTCGCCACTCAATAGCTTAACTCGGGGCGTTCTAAGGTGAAAATACAACGTTCCGTCCGTAAAAACGATGTTTATGTCCGTTCGGTCGGTATTTTCTCGGTTTTCGGTCCGAACCTGGAAATGTACGAAACTCGCTTTTTTTTTGGAATCTAAAACCTGAAGATCGACAAGGCTTAGCCGGGACGTTTTAAAGCCAATATTGAACATTTGGACCAAGGGAACGGGGTTTTGTACGGACATTCGACGTGGTATGTACTCGATTTTGGTTTCGAACTTATAAGTGGACGAAACACACATGTTTTCGCATGGAAAACGATACACCTAAAAGACTCGCCACTCAATTTCTTAACTCGGGGCGTTCTAAGGTGAAAATACAACGTTCCGTCCGTAAAAACGAGGTTTATGTCCGTTCGGTCGGTATTTTCTCGGTTTTCGGTCCGAACCTGGAAATGTACGAAACTCACTTATTTTGGAATCTAAAATCTCAAGATCGACAAGGCTTAGCCGGGACGTTTTAAGGCCCATATAGAACATTTGGACCATGGGAACGGGGTTTTGGCCGGACATTCGGATTGGTATGTACTCGATTTTTATTCCGAACTTATAAGTGGACGAAACACACATGTTTCCGCATGGAAAACTATACATCGAAGAGACTAGCCACTCAATAGCTTAACTCGGGGCGTTCTAAGGCGAAAAAACAACTTTTCATCCGTAAAAACGAGGTTTATGTCCGTCCGTTCGGTCAGTATTTACTCGATTTTCGGCCCGAACTTGGAAATGGACGAAACTCACTTGTTTTGGAATCTAAAATCAGAAGATCGACAAGGCTTAGCCGGGACGTTTTAAGGCCAATATAGAACATTTGGACGATGGGAACGGGGTTTTGTACGGACATTCGGCTTGGTATGTACTCTATTTTTGTTCCGAACTTAGAAGTGGACGAAAAACACATGTTTCCCCATCGAAAATGATACATCGAAGAGACTAGCCACTCAATACATTAAATCGGGGCGTTCTAAGGAGAAAAAACAACGTTCTGTCCGTAAAAACAAGGTTTGTGTCCATCTGTTCGGTCGGTATTTACTCGGTTTTTGGTTTAAACTTTGAAAAGGACGAAACTCACTTTTTTTTTGGAATCTAAAACCTCAAGATCGACAAGGCTTAGCCGGGACGTTTTAAAGCCAATATTGAACATTTGGACCAAGGGAACGGGGTTTTGTACGGACATTCGACGTGGTATGTACTCGATTTTGGTTTCGAACTTATAAGTGGACGAAACACACATGTTTTCGCATAGAAAACTATACATCGAAGAGACTAGCCACTCAATAACTTAACTCAGAGCGTTCTAAGGCGAAAAAATAACTTTTCATCCGTAAAAACGAGGTTTATGTCCGTCCGTTCGGTCGGTATTTACTCGATTTTCGGTCCGAACATGGAAATGGACGAAACTCACTTGTTTTGGAATCTAAAACCCCAAGATCGACAAGGCTTAGCCGAGACGTTTTAAGGCCAATATAGAACATTTGGATGATCGGAACGGGGTTTTGTACGGACATTCGGCTTGATATGTACTCAATTTTTGTTCCGAACTTATAAGTGGACGAAACACACATGTTTTCGTATGGAAAACTATACATCGAAGAGACTAGCCACTCAATAGCTTAACTCGGGGTGTTCTAATGCAAAACAACAACGTTCCGTCCGTAAAAACTAGGTTTATGTCCGTCCGTTCAGTCGGAATTTATTTGGTTTTTGGTCCGAACTTAAAAATGGACGAAACTCACTTGTTTTGAAATCTAAAACCTGAAGAGCGACAAGGCTTAGCCGGGACGTTTTAAGACCAGTATAGAACTTTTAGACCATGGGAACGGGGTTTTGTCCGGACATTCGGCTTGGTATGTACTCGATTTTTGTTCCGAACTTATAAGTGTACGAAACACACATGTTTCCGCATGGAAAACGATACATCAAAGGGACTAGCTACTCAATAGCTTAACTCGGGGCGTTCTAAGGAGAAAAAACAATGTTCCGTCTGTAAAAACGAGGTTTATGTCCATCCGTTCGGTTGGTATTTACTCACTTTTTTCGGTCCAAACTTGGAAATGGACGAAATCTAAATTGTTTTTGGAATCTAAAACCTCAAGATGGTTAAGGCTTAGCTGGGACGTTTTAAGGCTAGTATAGAACATTTAGACCATGGGAACGGGGTTTTGTACGGACATTCGGCTTGGTATGTACTCGATTTTTGTTCCGAACTTATAAGTGGACAAAACACACATGTTTCCGCATGGAAAACGCTACATCGAAGAGACTAGCCACTCAATAGCTTAACTCGGGGCGTTCTAAGGAGAAAAAACAACACTCCATCTGTAAAAACGTGGTTTATGTCCGTCCATTCGGCCGGTATTTACTCGGTTTTCAGTCGGAACTTGGAAATGGACGAAACTCACTTGTTTTGGAATCTAAAACCTCAAGATCGACAAGGCTTAGCAGGGATGTTGTAAGGCCAATATAGAACATTTGGACGATGGGAACTGGGTTTTGTACGGACATTAGACTTGGTATGTACTCGATTTTTGTTTCGAACTTATAAGTGGATGAAACACATATGTTTTCGCATTGAAAATGATACACATAAGAGACTAGCCACTCAATTGCTTAACTCAAGGCGTTCTATGGCGAAAAAACAATGTTCCGTCCATAAAACAAGGTTTATGTCCATCCGTTCAGTCGGTATTTACTCGGTTTTCGGTTCGAACTTGGAAATAGAAAAAACTCACTTGTTTTGGAATCAAAACCTCAAGATCGACAAGGCTTAGCCGGGACGTTTTAAGGCCAGTATAGAACATTTAGACCATGGGAACGGGGTTTTGTCCGGACATTCGGCTTGGTATGTACTCGATTTTTGTTCCGAACTTATAAGTGGACGAAACACACATGTTTCCGCATGGAAAACGATACATCAAAGAGACTAGCCACTCAATAGCTTAACTCGGGGCGTTCTAAGGAGAAAAAAGAACGTTCCATCTGTAAAAACGAGGTTTATGTTCGTCCGTTCGGCTGGTATTTACTCGGTTTTCGGTCGGAACTTGGAAATGGACGAAATTCACTTGTTTTGGAATCTAAAACCTCAAGATCGTTAAGGCTTAGCCGGGATATTTTAAGGCCAATATAGAACATTTGGACGATGGGAACGGGGTTTTGTACGGACATTAGACTGAGAAACCACAAATAGTGCTAGTATAACAAATGTGAATTCAAACAAGCAAACAAACAAATGTGAATTCAAACAAGCAAACAAACAATACGCGGAAAGTAAATAACACACAGAAGTTTTTAACGTGGTAAAACCCAAACTGGGAAACGTCCACGGTTGTCCTTGCGACAACAAAATAATCCACTAGATGAAAAGAGATGTACAAACCTATCAACTACCTGCACTCACTGCGAGTTGATACTCCTGGTTATCTCTAACACCTTGACTTCACCAGAGCACCTTGATGTACACACAAGACACTCGACTTCTTGATGAACACACAAGAAGACTCGAAGCCGAATTCACAATAACTCTTGAAGATCACACAGATATGAATTGAGAAAAGGGGGAAGAAAGGGAATTGAGTTCAATAGCCACAAACAAGTTTAATATCAAAAACCTAACCAAAACACATGAACAAGAAGAGGGATGGACGGCCAAAGAACTATCTTGTTCTGTAGAAGAGAAACCCTATTTATACTTAGGGTTGAAAACCTAGGAAAATGGGCCGAAACTGTGCAAACCGACTTTGGACGTTCGTACGTCGATATGACGTTCGAACGTCGCCACACAAAAATAAGCCTGCTGCCTAACATGACGTACGAACGCTCTAAACCGGTACGTACGTCTCCATACGAAAACACGTCTGCTGACTACCTGGACGTACGAACGTCCTAACTGAGTACGTACGTCCTGACCAAAAGAAGTTCTCTGCTTCAGTGAACGTACGTACGTCCTAACTCGGTACGTACGTCCAGAACCCAATAACTTTCCCTAGACAGACCTAAGAGACACAAGGACACGAGACGACCATGCGTACATCTTGGTTTTCCTAACAATGAATTCAAGGCGAGATAACCAAAGACACTTTGTCACAAAATTGATGTCAAACCACTTCGTGCCAGTTTCAATCTCCCCCTTTGACATTGATTTTGTGACAAAAACCTATGACTCTAATAGCACTTATAAAACGTGCTTACAATCCCAAACCATGGCATTTATAAAACATGCCTACAAAAACACTCAAAATAGAAACACATAACAAGTCACCAATTCTTGTTATCCAGCTTTAGGAAGATGCTTTAACCATCAGAGATCGAACGGAAGCAATCAAAGATTCAACAGAAGTTCCTTCGAGCAACTCCCCCATACTTCATGAGCTCCAAACTTCATGAGCAACTCCCCCATACGTGTAGCATACCTGAAACATGACCCAAAAATAACCTAACAACAAGAAGACGATTGTTAGTAATTAGAGTCATAAATCTCCCCCTTTTTGTCACAACAAGTGATCAAAATAACCAACCACCAATAATAAACCAATAACCAAGAAAAAGAAATCAAAACCAAACAAAGAATACAAGACAGATAAAAATATAAAACTAATCCAACTATTAAAAATTCAGAAAGTCAACTAATAACCAAACAGAGAAATCCATAAACATAAGAAAAACAAAAACGACAAAAACATAAGGCTTGAGTTAACGAATTCGAAAAAACCGTTCCCAATGACCTAAAGGAAGCTTGGAGAAGTAAGCTTCCGCACGAGCCGAAGGTCGATTCCACCTAGCAATCACATGATCATCATAATCCTCCAACCATTCACTCGTACAAAACAACTCCTCAATTCTGCTGTCCAAGCCACAGTCGGTAAGCGGAGCAGCAAGTCCTGGAACCTTCGGATAACCAACCAACTCCAAGATGTGATTTTGAAGATGTCCCGGTAATCTCTCCCAATGATTGACACGAACCAAACAAGGATTAAGAAAAGGACGATGAATATAGTCATATCCATGGGGAACGCGACATAACCGACAAACCTTAGCATTGTTCTTGTACTCCATTACCATGAATGACACATAACCAACAGTCGGAACAAAAATTCCATGAAGTTCATATTCTGCCATAGAAGATTCCTTAGCTGCATCAATTTGAAGCATCCGATTGTAGATGACCTCAGAGAGATGAATATGGTGCACCGACATACAAACCACCAATTTGACCATGTCGTCGGTCATAATTATCTTGTTGCCCTTGGTGGGGTAGATGTTGGAGTGAGCAACCATGTGCAGGAGGATGGCGCTGTAGTGCTTGGCATGATACCTTTCCGTGACACCATCAATAAACATCTGCTGAACTTGATTGACAAAGTCAATTTGAATTGTCTCCGGAACGGGCCATCAAACAGAGACAGCATCCTCAGGAATAAAGGCACCATCAATACCCAACGCCTCGCGTATCACCTTAGGAGAAATGGTGTATCGCCGACCTTCAATCAAGACCGCAAAACTCGATCGATTTTGCGAGGGTGTCTTTGTCTCATAGAAAGCTATCGTATGCTCAACCGAGTACTTGGTGATTGGTTGAGCCACCCTTAGCCAATTCCGAGTCTCAAAGAACAATGCGATATTGCCAAGTTGAGATGCCCCTAGAGGGGTGGCAGCAATGTCTCCCAAGTCGAAGAACCGCTCGGGAACAATGGCCTTGGCTCGAGGATGAGCGCCAAGGGATGATGGATGAGACAAACCCGGAGTGGAACCACGACCTCTCGGAGCGCGAGAAGAGGATGCCGCGTTGGAGGAAGTGGTGCGTGCGCGCTTGGAAGCCATTGCCTACACAATCACAACATCAAACAAACCAAAAATGTAAGAAACAATGACAAATAAAAACAGCAAAGTCATTGTGACATTTAATCAAACACTTGATGTGCAGAACCAATACCCATGCTATCGACAACACGGTAGCAATGGTGAGTACCCAAACATATCACAAAACAATCCCAACAGTAAATAAGCAAGAACAAGAAATAGAGATATCCAATTCGTCCAACAATTTCAAGGAATTGAATGGAAATACTAACCAACAAGACAAATAAAACAAACAGATATTGCAAAGAACAATGGAAACCAACCATGCAATCCAATCAATACCAAGAGGGAAAGGAGAAGAGAAGAAGAAGAGTATAGGAAGAAGTAGAGTTTACTTACTTGAGTAAGAACAGATTATGCACTAGACAGAGAAACTTCGGAAGTTAAGCAACAAACAACCTTCAAGGAAGAGGAGGAAAAGAAAAAAAAAGGAAATGCTAGAAGAAGAAGAGAGACCAAAACGGTTGAAGGAGAGTGGAGAATTCCAAGTGTACGTGCAAGAGAAGAAGAAGCACGATCGATATAACAATAGGCCGTTGGTTTAAACAAAATTTGAATTTAAACAACAAATGGGCCGGACTGTATCAGGGACGTTCGTACGTCCTACAGACGTTCGTACGTCGGGACAACAAAAAAAAAACATCTGCCAGACCCAACGTTCGTACGCTATAAACACGTTCGTACGTTGTAAATAGATCTGCCCACCTCAACGTTCGGACGTCATCAAAACGTTCGTACGACCCCTTTTTTTTTTTTTTTTTTTTTAAAAAAAATAGAACCAACCTAACAGCTAAATAATAAACCACACAACCCCAAAAACAAAAATTGAGAGACATCACAAGAAAGCACTTCTACGAATCATACGAATTCCAATTACAACCGAATATAGTTTAAACAAACCTCAACCACAAGAGAATGCAAAATCGAAGAACGACATCATACACCATGACATGGTAGTTACTAGAATGATGCAAGTATGTAGAAGAACCTGATAGACCAATACCAACCTCCGAAAAACAAACTAAAGACATGATCATAGAGAATATTGAAGGTCACTTGCAACTAGCCCAAAAACACACACTATTGTTGTTCTTCTTGTCCTTCAACTAGACAAATGCGAAAGCCATTAGCCATTTTTTTTTTTTTTTTTTTTTTTTTTTTGTAAACCATTGAAACAGATGCCATTCCCGTGTGGGAGTATGAAATATCTCCATCTTTTACCAGAACACGAGGGTAGGGTGTAGCCTACATCTTTTCGGCAAAAACACACTCAAGAAGTGCAATACCATGATAACGTGCAACACAAGAACTAACATCTCTTGAGTGCAACCGTCAGAGCATGACCCTCACAGCCCCAACGGGTTCTTAGCCAAATGAGCATGCTCTCAAGACATTCAAATGGCTGGGGATTTTGTGAGTCATTGACCACTTACAAGAGGTGAGAGAAAAAAGAAAATAAAAACAACGATCATGAAAGAAACAACCATGGAAGACTGGAGTTATACATGTATTGAAAATGTCAAGCCAACCACATTGAAATGCATCATGCAAGAAACTACCAATACGAAGAGAGTATAATGTAACCCTACAACTATGCATGACACAAAGACAGTTGAGAACGCCAAACTAGAAACATCTGTAAAATGAAATCCA
The DNA here is from genome assembly GCA_023053565.1 of Aquilegia eximia. Lineage (NCBI taxonomy): Eukaryota > Viridiplantae > Streptophyta > Magnoliopsida > Ranunculales > Ranunculaceae > Aquilegia > Aquilegia eximia. Next base: position 774,564 of record JALIGU010000024.1, read on the forward strand.
CACAATAGAGAGTGTAGTATGTCCTCAATACCAACAACAACAATAAAAGACCAAACCTAAGACATCCCAAACACAGACAGTTCCAATGACCACATTAGGTATATGAAAGCGGAAGAGGTGTAGTGACAATGAAGCAGTTATCAGATGAGCGACTACCAGATAACACCAAGATATGATTGGAATCAAAAACATCACACCTATTATCCTCAAACACAACCTTAAATTTAGCATCACATAACTGACTAATACTCAATAGATTTGACCTAAGACCCTTAACAAAAAGAAGCTCATGACTATTGAGCGATTCAACCTCAGAAAAGTTACCTTTACCTTCAACCGGAAGCAATTTACCATTACCAAACCTAACCTTACCTCCATATCCAAGAGTCAGGTTATCAATCAGAGTCTTATCACCTGTCATATGACGCGAACAACCGCTGTCAAGATACCATGATGAAGCCAATGGTTCAACCAAGCGAGCCATGTGAGACACCATTTTCCTGGATGCATCCATACTCCTATCCCAGAAATGTGGTGGTGGAGTAGGCATGGGTGTTGCTTGAGGACGATTTCCATAAGGAGAAGTTCTGGGTAAACCCCACGGAGCATAGCCATTCCACATGTATGGAGCCTGCATGGAGAAGGTGGAAGACTTGTTCCAATATGAGTTACCTGCAAAAGAAGGATGATGAGCAGGATACAAATTATTCCAACAAAAGGCAGAAGTGTGACCCATGCGACCACATGTTAGACATTTAAAGCCTTTGTGTCTAGAGTTCTTTTTCCGAACTTGCTTCACATGAGTAACCTTGGGTGGTGATACCACACTAGGCACCTGCACAGGAGCAGGAATAGCAACACTTGTTGGTCGCACAAAGGTAGTGCGGGAAGTGCTAGCAGTAGCAAGGGGAACAGAGGTGTCATAGCCTAAACCAGATTTATCTGAATGGGATTTACCGATTCCCAACAGAGAGTTTAGATTAGCACTTGCTTTACCAAACCCAACCAATTGTTTGTTAGCAGCAAACAACTCAGCCTTTACTCTCTCATGCTCCAGTACAAGGGATCGATACCGTGTTTCAAGATCATTATTCAGTTTTTCCAGAGTGACAATACGCACTTGGAAATCCTCCTTTTCCTTCACAAATTCTTCCTTCAACATGTTGGAATCACCTGTAAGATTGCATATATCCTGTCCAAGACTCTCTACCTGATCCTGCAAGACGGTGTTAGTTTTTTCAAGCAACTTTACTTGTTGCATAGAAAACTTATACATGTCACATAATTCACTAGTAGTAGCATGAACACCAGAATCAGAAACATTAATATCAGTAGAAGAGGATACAATACCTCCTGGATGTTCATCCAGGGATGCACTGAAGACCACATAATTTGAGACAACATTTGAGAGATTCCCATCATCATCATCATCTGAATCATCCCATGTTACTGTGAGATTCGCTTTGGAATTATCACCAGGTTTACGATCAACCTTCTTATCACATTCATTTGCAAAGTGTCCATAATCACGACACTTGTAACATTGGACATCTTTACGATCAACTCGAGCTCTTCTCCCATCCACAGAGAACCGCTCAAAACCACGACTTCTAGGAGCATTTGAGGAATCAGGAAATCGCTTTCGAGGATCTCGATTCTGTTGATATTTCAGAATCTTCTGAAAGCTACGTGACAGGAACGCATAGTTATCATCCACATCCTGTTCTTCATCATCAGAAGGTCCTGTGGAAGGTTCTTTAGACGATGTAGCTTTGAATGCTACAGATTTGTTCTTCAAAGGTTCTTCCAAAGCCTGTTCCATCTCACATGTCCTTAGTTTGCCAGCAAGTGTCTCGATGGACATGTTCTTAATCACATTACTTTCAGTGATGGCATCCTTTCGTGAACGAAACCGAGGAGGCAAAGCACGCAATATCTTACGGACCACCTGTGTGTCAGTATATGCATGACCAATAGCCGCACTGCAGTTGATGATGTCTTGGAGACGAATAAAGAAATCATCAAAAGTCTCAGAATTATCCATCCGTAGATTCTCAAACTGAGATGTTAACAGTTCCAGCTTACTTTCTTTGACTGTTTCGTCACCTTCATGTGTACAGATAAGCCTGTTCCATGCATCTTTAGCCTCTTCACAGCCCTGCACCCTACGAAACTCACTAGCATTTAATGCCATGAAAATAGCATTGAGTGCCTTGTTGTTATAATTTGCCAACAACTTCTGTTCAGGCGTCCACTTTTCACGTGGCGTCAGTGATGTAACAGCAGTATCATCAGTACCTGTAGTAGTCAGAGGTTCTTTCCACCCTGTGACAACAGAAAGCCAGACTTCTTCTCCTAAAGCTTGGAGATAAGCTCGCATACGTACTTTCCAATGACCAAAGTCCTTTCCACTGAATTGTGGAGGAAGACTTGAAGTAGCAGACTTGTGAGAATCCATAAAGCACTATTGATCGTTAGCGTGAGCCTTTACGCTCCTTAACCAGCCCCCAGCTCTGATACCAATTGAGAAACCACAAATAGTGCTAGTATAACAAATGTGAATTCAAACAAGCAAACAAACAAATGTGAATTCAAACAAGCAAACAAACAATACGCGGAAAGTAAATAACACACAGAAGTTTTTAACGTGGTAAAACCCAAACTGGGAAACGTCCACGGTTGTCCTCGCGACAACAAAATAATCCACTAGATGAAAAGAGATGTACAAACCTATCAACTACCTGCACTCACTGCGAGTTGATACTCCTGGTTATCTCTAACACCTTGACTTCACCAGAGCACCTTGATGTACACACAAGACACTCGACTTCTTGATGAACACACAAGAAGACTCGAAGCCGAATTCACAATAACTCTTGAAGATCACACAGATATGAATTGAGAAAAGGGGGAAGAAAGGGAATTGAGTTCAATAGCCACAAACAAGTTTAATATCAAAAACCTAACCAAAACACATGAACAAGAAGAGGGATGGACGGCCAAAGAACTATCTTGTTCTGTAGAAGAGAAACCCTATTTATACTTAGGGTTGAAAACCTAGGAAAATGGGCCGAAACTGTGCAAACCGACTTTGGACGTTCGTACGTCGATATGACGTTCGAACGTCGCCACACAAAAATAAGCCTGCTGCCTAACATGACGTACGAACGCTCTAAACCGGTACGTACGTCTCCATACGAAAACACGTCTGCTGACTACCTGGACGTACGAACGTCCTAACTGAGTACGTACGTCCTGACCAAAAGAAGTTCTCTGCTTCAGTGAACGTACGTACGTCCTAACTCGGTACGTACGTCCAGAACCCAATAACTTTCCCTAGACAGACCTAAGAGACACAAGGACACGAGACGACCATGCGTACATCTTGGTTTTCCTAACAATGAATTCAAGGCGAGATAACCAAAGACACTTTGTCACAAAATTGATGTCAAACCACTTCGTGCCAGTTTCATAGACTTGGTATGTACTGGATTTTTGTTTCGAACTTATAAGTGGACGAAACACACATGTTTTCCCATAGAAAACGATACACATAAGAGACTAGCCACTCAATTGCTTAACTCGGGGTGTTCTAAGTCAAAAAAAACAACGTATTGTCCGTAAAACGAGGTTTATGTCCGTCTGTTCAGTCGGTATTTACTCGGTTTTCATTCCGAACTTGGAAATGGACGAAACTCACTTTTTTTTTGGAATCTAAAACCTCAAGTTCGACAAGGCTTAGCTGGGACATTTTAAGGCCAATATAGAACATTTGGACGATGGGAACTGGGTTTTGTACGGACATTCGACTTGGTATGTACTCGATTTTTGTTTCAAACTTATAAGTTGACGAAAGACACATGTTTTCCCATAGAAAACGATACACATAAGAGACTAGCCACTAAATTGCTTAACTAGGGGCGTTATAAGGGGAAAAAACAACGTTCTGTCCGTAAAAACGAGGTTTATGTTCGTCCGTTCGGTCGGTATTTACTCGGTTTTCGGTCCAAACTTGGAAATGGACGAAACTCACTTGTTTTGGAATTTAAAACCACAAGATCGGCAAGGCTTAGCCGGGACGTTTTAAGGGCAATATAGAAAATTTCGACCATGGGAACGGGGTTTTGTTTGGTATGTACTCGATTTTTGTTCCGAACTTATAAGTGGACGAAACAGACATATTTCCGCATGGAAAACGATACATCGAAGAGACTAGCCACTCAATAGCTTAACTCGGGGCGTTCTAAGGCAAAAAAACAATGTTCCGTCAGTAAAAACGAGGTTTATGTCTGTCCGTTCGGTCGGTATTTACTCGGTTTTCGGTCCGAACGTGGAAATGGACGAAACTCACTTGTTTTGGAATCTAAAACCTCAGGATCGACAAGGTTTAGCCGGGATGTTTTAAGGCCAATATATAACATTTGGACCTTGGGAACGGGGTTTTGTACGGACATTCGACTTGGTATGTACTCGATTTTTGTTTCGAACTTATAAGTGGACGAAACACACATGTTTTCGCATAGAAAACGATACACATAAGAGACTAGCCACTTAATTGCTTAACTAGGGGCGTTCTAAGGCGAAAGAATAACGTTGCATCTGTAAAAACGAGGTATATTTCCGTCCGTTCGGTCGTTATTTACTCGGTTTTCCGTCCGAACTTGGAAATGGACGAAACTCACTTGTTTTGGAATCTAAAACCTCAAGATCGACAAGGGTTAACCGGGTCATTTTAAGGCCAATATAGAATATTTGGACGATGGGAACAGAGTTTTGTACGGACATTCAACTTTGTATGTACTCGATTTTTGTTCCGAACTTATAAGTGTACGAAACACACATGTTTCCGCATGGAAAATGATGCATCAAAGAGACTAGCTACTCAATAGCTTAAGTCGGGGCGTTCTAAGGAGAAAAAACAACGTTCCGTCCGTAAAAACGAGGTTTATGTCCATCCGTTCGGTCGGTATTTACTCGATTTTCGGTCCAAACTTGGAAATGGACGAAATCTAAATTGTTTTCGGAATCTAAAACCTCAAGATCGACAAGGCTTAGCTGGGACGTTTTAAGCCAGTATAGAACATTTAGACCATGGGAAAGGGGTTTTGCCCGGACATTCAGCTTGGTATGTACTCGATTTTTGTTCCGAACTTATAAGTGGACGAAACACACATGTTTCCGCATGGAAAACGATACATCAAAGAGACTAGCCACTCAATAGCTTAACTCAGGGCGTTCTAAGGAGAAAAAACAACGTTTCATCTGTAAAAACGAGGTTTATGTCCGTCCGTTCGGCCGGTATTTACTCGGTTTTCGGTCGGAACTTGGAAATGGACGAAACTCACTTGTTTTGGAATCTAAAACCTCAAGATCGACAAGGCTTAGCCGGGACGTTTTAAGGCCAATATAGAACATTTGGACGATGGGAACAGATTTTTGTTTCGGACATTCAACTTGGTATGTACTCGATTTTTGTTTCGAACTTATAAGTGGACGAAACACATATGTTTTCGCATTGAAAATGATACACATAAGAGACTAGCCACTCAATTGCTTAACTCAGGGCGTTCTATGGCGAAAAAACAATGTTCCGTCCGTAAAAACAAGGTTTATGTCCATCCGTTCAGTCGGTATTTACTCGGTTTTCGGTTCGAACTTGGAAATAGAAAAAACTCACTTGTTTTGGAATCAAAACCTCAAGATCGACAAGGCTTAGCCGGGAAGTTTTAAGGCCAGTATTGAACATTTAGACCATGGGAACGGGGTTTTGTCCGGACATTCGGCTTGGTATGTACTCGATTTTTGTTCTGAACCTATAAGTGGAAGAAACACACATGTTTCCGCATGGAAAACGATACATCAAAAAGACTAGCCACTCAATAGCTTAACTCGGGGCGTTCTAAGGAGAAAAAACAACGTTCCATCTGTAAAAAAGAGGTTTATGTCCGTCCGTTCGGCCGGTATTTACCCGGTTTTCTGTCGGTACTTGGAAATGGACGAAACTCACTTGTTTTGGAATCTAAAACCTCAAGATCGAAAAGACTTAGCCGGGACATTTTAAGGCCAATATAGAACATTTGGACGATGGGAACGGGGTTTTGTACGAACATTAGACGATGGGAACGGGGTTATTTTCGGACATTCGGCTTGGTATGTACTCGATTTTTGTTCCAAACTTATAAATGGACGAAACACACATGTTTCCGCATGGAAAATGATACATCAAAGAGACTAGCCACTCAATAGCTTAACTCGGGGCGTTCTAAGGAGAAAAAACAACGTTCCATCTGTAAAAACTAGGTTTATGTCCGTCCGTTCGGCCGGTATTTACTTGGTTTTCGGTCGGAACTTGGAAATGGACGAAACTCACTTGTTTTGGAATCTAAAACCTTAAGATCGACAAGGCTTAGCCGGGACATTTTAAGGCCAATATAGAACATTTGGACGATGGGAACGGGGTTTTGTACGGACATTAGACTTGGTATGTACTCGATTTTTGTTTCGAACTTATAAGTGGACGAAACACACATGTTTTCGCATAGAAAATGATACACATAAGAGACTAGCCACTCAATTGTTTAACTCAGGGCGTTATGGCAAAAAAACAATATTCCGTCCGTAAAAACGAGGTTTATGTCCATCCGTTCGGTCGGTAACTACTAGGTTTTCGGTCCAAACTTGGAAATGGACGAAAACTAAATTGTTTTTGGAATCTAAAACCTCAAGATCGACAAGGCTTAGCCGGGACGTTTTAAGGCCAATATAGAACATTTGGACCATTGGAATGTGGTTTTGTCCGGACATTCGGCAAGGTATGTACAAGATTTTTGTTCCGAACTTATAAGTGGTCAAAACACACATGTTTCCGCATGGAAAATGATACATCAAAGAGACTAGCCACTCAATAGCTTAACTCGGGGCGTTCTAAGGAGAAAAAACAACGTTCCATCTGTAAAAACGAGGTTTATGTCCGTTCGTTCGGCCGGTATTTACCCGGTTTTCGGTCCAAACTTGGAAATGGACGAAACTCACTTGTTTTGGAATCTAAAACCTCAAGTTCGACAAGGCTTAGCTGGGACATTTTAAGGCCAATATAGAACATTTGGACAATGGGAACGGGGTTTTGTACGAACATTCGACTTGGTATGTACTCGATTTTTGTTTCGAACTTATAAGTTAACGAAACACACATGTTTTCCCATTGAAAACGATACACATAAGAGACAAGCCACTAAATTGCTTAACTAGGGGCGTTTTAAGGCGAAAAAACAACGTTCTGTCCGTAAAAACAAGGTTTATGTCCGTCCGTTCGGTCGGTATTTACTCGATTTTCGGTCCGATCTTGGAAATGGACGAAACTCACTTGTTTTGTAATATAAAACCTCAAGATCGACAAGGCTTAGCCGGGACGTTTTAAGGCCAATATAGAAAATTTGGACCATGGGAACGGGGTTTTGTTCGGACATTCGGCTTGGTATGTACTCGATTTTTGTTCCGAACTTATAGGTGGACGAAACACACATGTTTCAGCATGAAAAACGATACATCGAAGAGACTAGCCACTCAATAGCTTTACTCGGGGCGTTTTAAGGCTAAAAAACAACGTTCCGTCCGTAAAAACGAGGTTTATGTCTGTCCGTTCGGTCGGTATTTACTCGGTTTTCGGTCCGAACGTGGAAATGGACGAAACTTACTTGTTTTGGAATCTAAAACCTCAAGATCGAAAAGGCTTAGCCGGGACGTTTTAAGGCCAATATAGAACATTTGGACCATTGGAACGGGGTTTTGGCCGGACATTCGGACTTATAAGTGGACAAAACACACATGTACTCGCATAGAAAACGATACACATAAGAAACTAGCCACTCAATTGCCTAACTCGGGGCGTTCTAAAGGCGAAAAACAATGTTCCGTAAGTAAAAACGAGGTTTATGTCCGTCCGTTCGGTCGGTAATTACTTGGTTTTCGGTCTGAACTTGGAAATGGACGAAACTCACTTGTTTTGGAATTTAAAACGTCAAGATCGACAAGGCTTAGCCGGGAAGTTTTAAGGTCAATATAGAACATTCGGCATGGAAAACGATACATCGAAGAGACTAGCCACTCAATAGCTTAACTCGGGGCGTTCTACATAGAAAATACAACGTTCCATCGGTAAAAGCAAGGTTTATGTCCGTCCGTTCAGTCGGTATTTACTCGGTTTTCAGTCGGAACTTGGAAATGGACGAAACTCACTTGTTTTGGAATCTAAAACCTCAAGATCGACAAGGCTTAGCCGGGACGTTTTAAGGACAGTATAGAACATTTGGACCATGGGAACGGGGTTTTGTCCGGACATTCGGCTTCGTATGTACTCGATTTTCGTTTCGAACTTATAAGTAGACGAAACACACATGTTTTCGTATGGAAAATGATACATCGAAGAGACTAGCCACTCAATAGCTTAACTCGGGGCGTTCTAAATAGAAAAAACAACGTTCCATCTGTAAAAACAAGGTTTATGTCCGTCCGTTCGGTCGGTATTTACTCGGTTTTCAGTCGGAACTTGGAAAAGGACGAAACTCACTTGTTTTGGAATTTAAAACCTCAAGATCGACAAGGCTTAGCCGGGACGTTTTAAGGCCAATATAGAACATTTGGACGATGGGAACGGGGTTTTGTACAGACATTCGACTTGGTATGTACTCAATTTTTGTTTCGAACTTATAACTGGACGAAACACACAGGTTTTCGTATAGAAAATGATACACATAACAGACTAGGCACTCAATTGCTTAAGTCAGGGCGTTCTATGGCGAAAAAAAAATGTTTCGTCCGTAAAACGAGGTTTATGTCCGTCCGTTCAGTCGGTATTTACTCGATTTTTGGTTTGAACTTGGAAATAGAGGAAACTAACTTGTTTTGGAATCTAAAACCTCAAGATCGACAAGGCTTAGCCGGGACGTTTTAAGGCCAGTATTGAACATTTAGACCATGGGAACGGGGATTTGTCCAGACATTCGGCCTGGTATGTACTCGATTTTTGTTCCGAACTTATAAGTGTACGAAACACACATGTTTCCGCATGGAAAACGATACATCAAAGAGACTAGCTACTCAATAGCTTAACTCGGGGGGTTCTAAGGAGAAAAAACAACGTTCCATCTGTAAAAACGAGGTTTATGTCCGTCCGTTCGGCCGGTATTTACTCGGTTTTCGGTCGGAACATGGAAATGGACCAAACTCAATTGTTTTGGAATCTAAAACCTCAAGATCGACGTTGCTTAGCCGGGAGATTTTAAGGCCAATATAGAACATTTGGACGATGGGAACGAGGTTTTGTCTGGATATTCGGCTTCGTATGTACTCGATTTTTTTCCGAAGTTATAAATGGACGAAACACACATGTTTAAGAATGGAAAACGATACATCGAAGAGACTAGCCACTCAATAGCTTAACTCGCGACGTTCTAAGGCGAAAAACCAACGTTCCGTCCGTAAAAACGCGGTTTATGTCCGTCCGTTCGGTCAGTATTTACTCAGTTTCCTGTCCGAACTTGGAAATGGACGAAACTCACTTGTTTTGGACTCTAAAACCTCAAGATCGACAAGGCTTAGCTTGGATGTTTTAAGGACAATATAGAACATTTGGACGATGGGAACGTGGTTCTGTACGGACATTCGACTTCGTATGTACTCGATTTTTGTTTCGAACTTATAAGTGGACGAAACATACATGTTTTCCGATAGAAAACGATACACATAGGAGTCTAGCCACTCAATTGCTTAACTCGGCACGTTCTAAGACGAAAAATAACGTTCAATCCGTAAAAACGAAGTTTATGTCCGTCCGTTCGGTCGGTATTTACTCGGTTTTCGGTCCGAATTTGGAAAAGGACGAAACTCACTTGTTTTGGAATCTAAAACCTCAATATCGACAAGGCTTAGCTGGGACGTTTTAAGGCCAATATAGAACATTTGGGCGATGGGAACGGGGTTTTGTTTGCACATTCGACTTGGTATGTACTCTATTTTTGTTTCGAGCTTATAAGTTGACGAAACACACATGTTTCCGCCTGGAAAACGATACATCGAAGAGACTAGCCACCCAATAGCTTAACTCGGGGCGTTCTAAGGCGAAAAAACAACAATTCGTCCGTAAAAACGAGGTTTATGTCCGTCCGTTCGGTCGGTATTTACTCGGTTTTCGGTCTGAACTTAGAAGTGGACGAAACTCACTTGTTTTGGAATCTAAAGCCTCAAGATCGACAAGGCTTAGCTGGGACGTTTTAAGGCCAGTATAGAACATTTGGACCATGGGAACGAGGTTTTATCTGGACATTCAGCTTCGTATGTACTCGATTTTTGTTCCGAACTTATAAGTGGACGAAACACACATGTTTCCGCATGGAAAACGATACATCGAAAGAGACTAGCCACTCAATAGCTTAACTCGGGGAGTTCTAAGGCGAAAAAACAACGTTCCGTCCGTAAAATTGAGGTTTATGTACGTCCGTTCGGTCGGTATTTACTCGGTTTTCGGTCTGAACTTGGAAATGGACGAAATTCACTTGTTTTGGAATCTAAAACCTCAAGATCGACAAGGGTTAGCTGGGACTTTTTAAGGCCAATATAGAACATTTGGACGATGGGAATGGGGTTTTTTACGGACATTCGACTTGGTATGTACTCGATTTTTGATCCGAACTTATAAGTAGACAAAACACACATGTTTCCGCATGGAAAACGATACATCGAAGAGACTAGCCACTCAATAGTTTAACTCGGGGAGTTCTAAGGCGAAAAAACAACGTTCCGTCCGTAAAAACGAGGTTTATGTCCTTCCGTTCGGTCGGTATTTACTCGGTTTTCGGTCCGAACTTGGAAAAGGACGAAACTCACTTGTTTTGGAATCTAAAAACCTCAATATCGACAAGGCTTAGCTGGGACGTTTTAAGGCCAGTATAGAACATTTGGACCATGGGAACGGGGTTTTGTCCGGACATTCGGCTTCGTATGTACTCGATTTTTGTTCTGTAGTTATAAGTGGACGAAACACACATGTTTCCGAATGGAAAATAATACATCGTAGAGACTAGCCGCTCAATAGCTTACATCAGGGAGTTCTAATGCGAAAAAACAACGTTCCGTCCGTAAAAACGAGGTTTATGTCCGTCCGTTTGGTCGGTATTTACTCGGTTTTCGGTCCGAACTTGGAAATGGACGAAACTCACTTGTTTTGGAATCCAAAACCTCAAGATCAACAAGGCTTAGCCGGGACGTTTTAAGGACAGTATAGAACATTTGGACCATGGGAACGGGGTTTTGTCCGGACATTCGGCTTCGTATGTACTCGATTTTTGTTTCGAACTTATAAGTGGACGAAACACACATGTTTTCGTATGGAAAATGATACATCGAAGAGACTAGCCACTCAATAGCTTAACTCGGGCCGTTCTAAGGCGAAAAAACAACGTTCTGTCCGTAAAAACGAGGTTTATGTCCGTCCGTTCGGTCGGTATTTACTCGGTTTCCGGTTCGAACTTGGAAATGGACGAAACTCACTTGTTTTGGACTCTAAAACCTCAAGATCGACAAGGCTTAGCCTGGATGTTTTAAGGCCAATATAGAACATTTGGACGATGGGAACGTGGTTTTGTACGGACATTCGACTTCGTATGTACTCGATTTTTGTTTCGAACTTATAAGTGGACGAAACACACATGTTTTCCCATAGAAAACGATACACATAAGAGACTAGCCACTCAATTGCTTTACTCGGCGCGTTCTAAGGCGAAAAAACAACGTTCCATCCGTAAAAACGATGTTTATGTCTGTCCGTTCGGTTGGTATTTACTCGGTTTTCGGTCCGAATTTGGAAAAGGACGAAACTCACTTGTTTTGGAATCTAAAACCTCAATATCGACAAGGCTTAGCTGGGACGTTTTAAGGCCAGTATAGAACATTTGGACCATGGGAACGGGGTTTTGTCCGGACATTCGGCTTCGTATGTACTCGATTTTTGTTCCGTAGTTATAAGTGGACGAAACACACATGTTTCCGCATGGAAAACGATACATCGAAGAGACTAGCCACTCAATAGCTTAACTCGGGGCGTTCTAAGGCGAAAAAACAATGTTCCGCCCGTAAAATCGAGGTTTATGTCCGTCCGTTCGGTAGGTATTTACTTGGTTTTCGGTCTGCACTTGGAAATGGACGAAATTCACTTGTTTTGGAATCTAAAACCTCAAGATCGACAAGGCTTAGCTGAGACGTTTTAAGGCCAATATAGAACATTTGGACAATGGGAACGGGTTTTGTTCAGACATTCGGCTTGGTATGTACTCGATTTTTGTTCCGAACTTATAAGTGGACGAAACACACATGTTTCCGCATGGAAAACCATATATCGAAGAGACTAGCCACTCAATAGTTTAACTCGGGGTGTTGTAAGGCGAAAAAACAACGTTTCGGCCGTAAAAACGAGGTTTATGTCTGTCCGTTCGGTCGGTATTTACTCCGTTTTCGGTCCGAACGAGGAAATGGACGAAACTCACTTGTTTTGGAATCTAAAACCTCAGGATCGACAAGGCATAGCCGGGATGTTTTAAGGCCAATATAGAACATTTGGACCTTGGGAACGGGGTTTTGTACGGACATTCGACTTGGTATGTACTCGATTTTTGTTTCGAACTTATAAGTTGACGAAACACACATGTTTCCGCATGGACAACGATACATCGAAGAGACTAGCCACTCAATAGCTTAACTCGGGGCGTTCTAAGGCGAAAAAACAACGTTCCGTCCGTAAAAATGAGGTTTATGTCCAACCGTTCGGTCGGTATTTACTCGGTTTTTGGTCTCAACTTGGAAATGGACGAAACTCAGTTGTTTTGGAATCTAAAACCTCAAGATCGACAAGGCTTAGCCGGGACGTTTTAAGGACAGTACAGAACATTTGGACCATGGGAACGGGGTTTTGTCCGGACATTCGGCTTCGTATGTACTCGATTTTTGCTCCGAAGTTATAAGTGGACGAAACACACTAGTTTCCGCATGGAAAACGATACATCGAAGAGACTATCCACTTAATAGCTTAACTCGGGGCGTTCTAAGGAGAAAAAACAAAGTTTCGTCCGTAAAAACGAGGTTTATGTCCGTCCGTTTGGTCGGTATTTACTCGGTTTTCGGTCCAAACTTGGAAATGGACGAAACTCACTTGTTTTGGAATCTAAAACCTCAAGATCGACAAGGCTTAGCTAGGACGTTTTAAGGCCAATATAGAACATTTGGGCGATGGGAACGGGGTTTTGTATGGACATTCGACTTGGTATGTACTCTATTTTTGTTTCGAGCTTATAAGTTGACGAAACACACATGTTTCCGCATGGAAAACGATACATCGAAGAGACTAGCCACTCAATAGCTTAACTTGGGGCGTTCTAAGGCGAAAAAACAACGTTCCGTCCCTAAAAACGAGGTTTATGTCCGTCTGTTTGGTCGGTATTTACTCGGTTTTTTGTCCGAACTTGGAAATGGACGAAACTCACTTGTTTTGGAATCTAAAACCTCAAGATCGACAAGGCTTAGCCGGGACGTTTTAAGGACAATATAGAACATTTGGACCATGGGAACGGGGTTTTGTCCGAACATTCGGCTTGGTATGTACTCGATTTTTGTTCCGAACTTGTAAGTGGACGAAACACACATGTTCTCGCATGGAAAACGATATATCGAAGAGACTAGCCACTCAATAGCTTAACTCGGGGTGTTCTAAGGAGAAAAAACAACGTTCCTTCCGTAAAAACGAGGTTTATGTCCATCCGTTCAGTCGGTATTTACTCGGTTTTTGGTCCAAACTTGGAAATTGACGAAACTCAGTTGTTTTGGAATCTAAAACCTCAAGATCGACAAGGCTTAGCCGGGACGTTTTAAGGCCAATATAGAACATTTGGACCATAGGAACGAGGTTTTCTCCGGACATTCGGCTTGGTATGTACTCGATTTTTGTTCCGAACTTATAAGTGGACGAAACACACATGTTTCCCCATACAAAACGATACATCGAAAGAGAATAGCCACTCAATAGCTTAACTCGGGGCGTTCTAAGGCGAAAAAACAACGTTCCGTCCGTAAAATTGAGGTTTATGTACGTCCGTTCGGTCGGTATTTACTCGGTTTTCGGTCTGAACTTGGAAATGGACGAAATTCACTTGTTTTGGAATCTAAAACCTCCAGATCGACAAGGCTTAGCTGGGACTTTTTAAGGCCAATATAGAACATTTGGACGATGGGAAAGGGGTTTTTTACGGACATTCGACTTGGTATGTACTCGATTTTTGTTCCGAACTTATAAGTAGACGAATCACACATGTTTCCGCATGGAAAACGATACATCGAAGAAACTAGCCACTCAATAGTTTAACTCGGGGAGTTCTAAGGCGAAAAAACAACGTTCCATCCGTAAAAACGAGGTTTATGTCCGTCCGTTCGGTCGGTATTTACTCGGTTTTCGGTCCGAACTTGGAAATGGACGAAACTCACTTGTTTTGGAATCTAAAACCTCGGGATCGACAAGGCTTAGCTGGGATGTTTTAAGGCCAATATAGAACATTTGGACCATAGGAACGAGGTTTTCTCCGGACATTCGGCTTGGTATGTACTCGATTTTTGTTGCAAAGTTATAAGTGGACGAAACAGACATGTTTCCGCATGGAAAACGATACATTGAAGAGACTAGCCACTCAATAGCTTAACTCGGGGCGTTCTAAGGCGAAAAAACAACAATCCGTCCGTAAAAATGAGGTTTATGTCCGTCCGTTCGGTCGGTATTTACTCGGTTTTCGGTTCGAACATGTAAATGGAGGAAACCACCTTGTTTTGGAATCTAAAACTTCAAGATCGATAAGGCTTAGCAGGGACCTTTTAAGGGCAATATAGAACATTTGGACGATGGGAACGGGGTTTTGTACGGACATTCGACTTCGTACGTACTCGATTTTTGTTTTGAACTTAGAAGTTCCCGAAACACACATGTTTTCCCATAGAAAACGATACACATAAGAGACTAGCCACTCAATTGCTTAACTACGGGCGTTCTAAGGCGAAAAAATAACGTTCCGTCCGTAAAAATGAGGTTTATGTCCATCCGTTCGGTCGGTATTTACTCGGTTTTTGGTCTGAACTTGGAAATGGACGAAACTCAGTTGTTTTGGAATCTAAAACCTCAAGATCGACAAGGCTTAGCCGGGACGTTTTAAGGACAGTACAGATCATTTGGACCATGGGAACGGGGTTTTGTTCGGACATTCGGCTTCGTATGTACTCGATTTTTGTTTCGAAGTTATAAGTGGACGAAACACACATGTTTCCGCATGGTAAACGATACATCGAAGAGGCTAGCCACTCAATAGCTTAACTCGGGGCGTTCTAAGGCGAAAAAACAACGTTCCGTCCGTAAAAATGAGGTTTATGTCCATCCGTTCGGTCGGTATTTACTCGGTTTTTGGTCTAAACTTGGAAATGGACGAAACTCAGTTGTTTTGGAATCTAAAAATACAAGATCGACAAGGCTTAGCCGTGACGTTTTAAGGACAGTACAGAACATTTGGACCATGGGAACGGGGTTTTGTCCGTACATTCGGCTTCGAATGTACTCGATTTTTGTTCCGAAGTTATAAGTGGACGAAACACACATGTTTCCGCATGGAAAATGATACAACGAAGAGACTAGCCACTCAATAGTTTAACTCGGGGAGTTCTAAGGCGAAAAAACAACGTTCCGTCTGTAAAAATGAGGTTTATGTCCATCCGTTCGGTCGGTATTTACTAGGTTTTTGGTCTGAACTTGGCAATGGACGAAACTCAGTTGTTTTGGAATCTAAAACCTCAAGATCGACAAGGATTAGCCGGGACGTTTTAAGGACAGTACAGAACATTTGGACCATGGGAACGGGATTTTGTCCGGACATTCAGCTTCGTATGTACTCGATTTTTGTTCCGAAGTTATAAGTGGACGAAACACATTTGTTTCCGCATGGAAAACGATACATCGAAGAGACTAGCCACTCAATAGCTTAACTCGGGGCGTTCTAAGGTGAAAAAACAACGTTTCGTCCGTAAAAACGAGGTTTATGTCCGTCCGTTTGGTCGGTATTTACTCGGTTTTCGGTCCGAACTTGGAATTGGAAGAAACTTAGTTGTTTTGGAATCTAAAACCTTAAGATCGACATGGCTTAGCCGGGACGTTTTAAGGACAATATAGAACATTTGGACCATGGGAACGGGGTTTTGTCCGAACATTCGGCTTGGTATGTACTCGATTTTTGCTTCGAACTTATAAGTGAACAAAACACACATGTTTTCGCATAGAAAACGATACACATAAGTGAATAGCCACTCAATTGTTTAACTCGTGGCGTTCTAA
The DNA here is from genome assembly GCA_023053565.1 of Aquilegia eximia. Lineage (NCBI taxonomy): Eukaryota > Viridiplantae > Streptophyta > Magnoliopsida > Ranunculales > Ranunculaceae > Aquilegia > Aquilegia eximia. The sequence continues at coordinate 790,969 of JALIGU010000024.1, forward strand.
GGCGAAAAAACAACGTTTCGTCCGTAAAAACGATGTTTATGTCCATCCGTTCGGTCGGTATTTATTCGGTTTTCGGTCTGAACATGGAAAAAGACGAAACTCACTTGTTTTGGAATATAAAATCTCAAGATCGACAAGGCTTAGCCGGGACATTTTAAGGCCAATATAGAACATTTGGACGATGGGAACGGGGTTTTGTACGGACATTCGACTTGGTATGTACTCGATTTTTGTTTCGAACTTATAAGTGGACCAAACACACATGTTTTCGCATAGAAAATAATACACATAAGAGACTAGCCACTCAATTGCTTAACTCAGGGCGTTCTATGGCGAAAAAACAATGTTTCGTCCGTAAAAACGAGGTTTATGTCCGTCCGTTCAGTCGGTATTTACTCGGTTTTCGGTTCGAACTTGGAAATAGAGGAAACTCACTTGTTTTGGAATCTAAAACCTCAAGATCGACAAGGCTTAGCCGGGACGTTTTAAGGCCAGTATAGAACATTTAGACCATGGGAACGGGGTTTTGTCCGGACATTCGGCTTGGTATGTACTCGATTTTTGTTCCGAACTTATAAGTGTACGAAACACACATGTTTCCGCATGAAAAATGATACATCAAAGAGACTAGCTACTCAATAGCTTAACTCAGGGCGTTCTAAGGAGAAAAAACAACGTTCCGTCCGTAAAAACGAGGTTTATGTCCATCCGTTCGGTCGGTATTTACTCGGTTTTTGGTCCAAACTTGGAAATGGACTAAAACTAAATTGTTTTTGGAATCTAAAACCTCAAGATCGACAAGGCTTTGTTGCGACGTTTTAAGGCCAATATAGAACATTTGGACTATGGGAACGGGGTTTTGTCCGGATATTCGGCTTGGTATGTACAAGATTTTTTTTCCGAACTTATAAGTGGACGAATCACACATGTTTTCGCATAGAAAACGCTACACATAAGAAACTAGCCACTCAATTGCTTAACTCGGGGCGTTCTAAGGCGAAAAAACAACGTTCCGTAAGTAAAAACGAGGTTTTTGTCCCTCCGTTCAGTCGGTATTTACTCGGTTTTCGGTCTGAACTTGGAAATGGACGAAACTCAGTTGTGTTGGAATCTAAAACCTCAATATCGACAAGGCTTAGCCAGGACGTTTTAAGGCCAATATAGAACATTTGGACCATGGGAACGGGGTTTTGTCCGGACATTCGGCAAGGTATGTACAAGATTTTTGTTCCGAACTTATAAGTGAACGAAACACACATGTTTCCGCATGGAAAACGATACATAAAAGAGACTAGCTACTCAATAGCTTAACTTGGGGCGTTCTAAGGAGAAAGAACAACGTTCCGTCCATTAAAACGAGGTTTATGTCCATCCGTTCGGTCGGTATTTACTTGGTTTTCGGTCCAAACTTGGAAATGGACTAAAATTAAATTGTTTTTGGAATCTAAAACCTCAAGATCGACAAGGCTTTGTTGGGACGTTTTAAGGCCAATATAGAACATTTGGACCATGGGAACGGGGTTTTGTCCGGTCATTCGGCATGGTATGTACAAGATTTTTGTTCTGAACTTATAAGTGGAGAAAACACACATGTTTCCCCATGGAGAATGATACATCGAAGAGACTAGCTACTCAATAGTGAAACAACACAAATAGTGCTAATCTAACAGTTCAATATTCAAACCACTTAAACAATATGCAGAAAGTAAATAACACGCAGAAATTTTTAACGTGGTAAAACCCAAATTGGGAAACGTCCACGGTTGTCCTCACGACAACAAATAAATCCACTAGATGAGAAGAGATTTACAAACCTATCAACTACCTGCAATCACTGCGAGTTGACACTCCTGGTTATCTCTAACACCTTGACTTCACCGGAGCACCTTGATGTACGCACAAGACACTCGACTTCTTGATGAACACACAAGAAGACTCGAAGCCGATCTATGAAGCAAGCTTACACCAGAGTTCCTTGATGAACACACAAGGATACTCGACTTCTTGATGAACACACAAGAAGACTCGAAGCTAAATCACTATTCAATAATGAAGAAGAAGATGAATAAGGAAGAAAGAAAAAGAAGATGAATGGGGAAGAAGAAGATGAGTTCAATCACCAAAACAACCTAAACAAACTCCAAAACAAGATCAATTGGACGGCCAAAGAACTAACTTGTTCTTTGGAAGAGAAACCCTATTTATACTTAGGGTTAGAACACACACAAAATGGGCCGGAATTGCTGAAATCCACATTGGACGTACGTACGTCGAAACAACGTTCGTACGTCTCCACACTGTAAAAGTTCGCTGCCTGCTTGGACGTACGAACGCCCTAACTAGGTACGTACGTCCTGACCAAAACATGTTTGCTGCCTTACATGACGTACGTACGCCCTAACTAGGTACGTACGTCCAGAACCCAATAACTTGACCGAGAAGACATGAGAGGACATGAACACGAACCGACCATGCGTACATCTTGGTTTTCCTAACAATGAACTCAAGGCGAGATAACCATGGACATCCAATGTCACAAAATTAATGTCAAACAACCTAGTGCCGGTTTCAATCTCCCCCTTTGACATTGATTTTGTGACAAAAACCTATGACTCTAATAGCACTTATATAACGTGCTTACAAACCCAAACCATGGCATTTATAAAACATGCCTACAAAAACACTCATAGAAAATACATACCAAATCACCAACACTTGATATCCAGCTTGAGTAAGACGCTTTAACCATCAGAGACCGAACGAAAGCAACAAGAAATTCTGAAACAATCAAAGAGCCAACGGAAGTTCCTCGAACAACTCCCCCATACTTCATGAGCTCCAAGGTTTAATACTCGAGCTTACCCAAAACTGTACATGCATTTTGTGATCATCATCACTTTCACTCCCCCATACGTGTTCACTCCCCCATACATGTAGTATACCTGAAACATGACCCAAAAATACACTAACAAAGAAGAAGAAGCTGTTAGTATTAGAGTCATAAATCTCCCCCTTTTTGTCACAAAAGAAGCAAGGTAACAAAAGAAAGAGAAAAGAAAAAAAAAAAAAAAAAAAAAAAAAAATACCAAACCATAACAAATAAGATTAAAGAAAAAAAAGAAAGAGAACAATCATGTTAACAACAAAAAGGATATGCAACGGAAGCCATAACATAAACACTTGTTAACACGATGTCAATACAAAGAATTCTCCCCCTAAACAAAATCTTCACCTAAATGCAATGCATATGAGAAAGATGCACCTAGAACAAACAAACCAAATAAGGATATTTGAAACACACAAAGAACCAAGCAAACAAGTGTAGAAGAGAGTAACGAGAAAACCATACCATAGATCTGGAATCCATGACACACAAAACCAAAAAAAACATGAGAGAGATCTAGGCATATAAATGAAGAAGAAAGAGTACCAACACAGACACAAGAAGGAAGATTAGATAAAAACCAAAACGAGATAAGAAGGAGATAGTGAAAAGACACTGAATACTTATATAGGTAACAGAGGGAAGAAAAGAAAACATAACATGAATCCCTGATAGAAACCAAGAGAAACCTATACATAGAAGAAAGAGTCAGGACACCAACAATCGGAACATAACCACCTGAGATAGATTCCAGAGAAACGACTTCATAGTAGCAAGTTAACTAGAGAAAAAGATCAAACAAACAAAAAGGAAGAAATACCATACCTGATGAAATTGGGAAGGTACAATAATGACCAAGAACCAAATAGTCAAACCTGTGAGAAATGTGGAAGAAAAGAATATGCGAAAAAAAAAGAAAGAAGAAGAGATAAACAATAGTTAGTAGGAGATATGAAAGAGAATAGGGAAACCATGCATATTAGACACATCCAACAATATCCCATGACAAAACTACAGGAATATGAGTATCTGCAGGAAGAGATACGTAAAGTATAAGAAAATTCATTGAGAATCCATGGGGAAATCCAATCTGTACATGTTCCTGAAACAACTCATCCAACCACAAAAAAAAATTAGAGAATCTTATAAACAAGGAGAAGAAAATATCATCCCAAACACAACGGAATAGAGACATAAAAGGAACAAACCTGTAAGCCCACCCCTAGTGAAACCCAAAAATTAGTTTAACATATGCCAAACAAGATAAGCAATCATCAAGCTCATAAAAAAAAATGCTTTAACTGAAGAATGAGCAAGGATTATCGATGTCACCAAGTCACAAAACAACAATCCAACTTCAGAGCAATTTCCTGCCAGAACACTAAGACTCCGATGACATGCCATACATTGTCAGAAAGATTAAAGAGTCAATAGAAGAGAATTGCTGACAATAGATGACCAAACTGAGCATATGCATCCCAAAGTAGAACAGTGGTAGCCCAAAACCATTGTATGAGGATTATTGCAGAAGACTACCAAGAACACATCTAATCAAACCTATTGCAGGAAAAAAAAATAGGATCAACCAGGCACAAGAAACAACAATAAGAGGATAGGCAAGTCTCATAAGCATTTAATCAAACACCAGCTAGCCAACAAGGTAATTCAAGAATATTATCCCAACATAGAAAAGTATGATGAGAACCTATGAGAAAACAAGAATCAATATAAATCATGACAAACGAATACACCAATAACATGATTTCATCACGAAAATATGCTTATGCATACCTTGCAGCCTTCTTAAAACAAATTGAGAACTATTACCTTGAGAAATCACATCAAACACATGTGATCCAATGACAAAAATAGAAAGTATGAAGTGTAAAACCAAATAATACTAACAACCTGACCTTAGTATGTCAATGAAACACCGACTGAAAAGAATTACCAAGGAATGGAACCAAAATAGAGTAAGCCATAAACACTTTCAGCAAGAACATCTACAAGAATCCGAAGGAATGGTGCCTCTACTCCTTTAAGCACGAGGAGGACGTGTGCCCGATGACGAAGCACCCTTGGAACCGGGTGTTTCTTTGGTGGGAGTAGTCTGAGCGCGCTTAGGAGGCATGTCCTGCATAAACACAACATTAACCAAACTAACAAATGTAAGAGAAATGGCGAACCTAGCACAAGAAATGTGAGAATACCCATGTAGACATTTTATCGAACACATGGTGTGCAGAATCATGAAGTGTGCACACGATAACAACCAAGCAATGAGAATCGCACTAAACTTGTTAGACTAAGATAATGAAGAACCAAACACAAACAATAGCAAATAGAGGCTGCACCATATCTAAGAATCAATCTTAACGACAAAACTAACAACCCATATCCAACCATGTGAAGACTAACCTTAAGGACTAACTTTAATAGAAGAAAAACAAACCGATCGAATAACTAACAACACAAACCATAATAAGAAGATAAAAGAAAAAAAAAAAACCGATGTACCATAGAAGTGAAGAGGAATACATCATGAACTTCCAAAAACAGTAGCCAATCCCAATCCGTACAAAAATAAGAGGCAATATATGGTGATAAGCAAAAGATTGAACAAATAAGAGAATTGAAGTGCATCATAAACTAAACCTCGGTGTGTGTAGATGCAATGCAATGCATAAAGAGAGAAAAAGTTCACCACTAGAACACACCCTTTGAAGACCTAGAATATAGAACCATCAACAAGAGACATACGATTAAATTAGTAAGTGAGCATAGAAGAAACAAACTTCAACCCCCTTTGAAACAAACGTTATGAGTAGAAGGCAAACGAATATAAATATGATCTTTAAAATGAAAACCAAGACATTAAAAAGGCAAAGGAATATAAACTTTGTATGCCTTACATAAAAAACAATGAACATGCGCTTGGATTTTTATTTTGCCGTATGTGGTGGAGTTTAGTCTACATCACTCTAATGTCATTCCCGCGTGGGAGGGATTTTTGCCTCCATCTTTTCAAAAACACGAGGGTAGGGTGTAGCCTACATCTTTTTGACAAACACAAACTCAAGAAGTGCAATACCATGATAACGTGCAACACAAGAACTAACATCTCTTGAGTGCATCCGTCAGAGCATGACCCTCACAACCCCAACGGGTTCTTAGCCAACTGATATTGCATCAAAGACAATCAAATGGCTGGGGATAAAGTGAGTCATTGACCACTAACAAGAGTTGTAATAGGAAGATAAGAATGTTCAATAACACTAACAACAAGATGAACATTAACCAAAATAAAGGAGAGATAGCTCAAGATCACATAAATACTCGAGAGATAGAGAAGGTCTATGAGCTCAAAGAATATGTAAGTGGTTTCCAAAGACTCCCATTATGCAAGCATGCCGTGCACTGTGCAAACAAGTGAGGAAAAATGCATGATACATACCAAAACATACTTAAGAGTTCAGAAAGAGAAAACACCCAAACATATTGCAACTTATTTAAGACAATTGAATTAAACCAATATCTCAGAAAAGATGTAACCAACAACACATACATGGAATAAATAAAGAAAAATAGAAGGAATAACCAACTATGTATTCAGAGATGCAACATGATCTGCAAGCTAAACAAACAAAGCATAAAAAGTAGAAACACCAAACAAATAGCCTATGTGGTTAGAGAAATATGCAATTCAAATAACACAAGGCTAGAAACAACCTACATCATCCCAAATATGGGACACCACCAGACCTTTGCAAGTCCAGAAAAACCTTCAACTTATCTTTTCTTACCCATACTTGTTTAACACTAGGCGTGCACACCTTGGGAGTTGAAAAGATATGAGATCTCCCCTTAACAAGCTTTGCAATAGACTTGTCCTTAACTAATTCCACCTTAGTCTTTGACTTCCTTTTGTTGGAGTACCTGTTTTTCTTAAACCTATGACAATAGACATTAGAATTCCAAGGTCTAGAAAACGCACAAGAAGGAACATAAGAATCAACAAGATTATAATTAGAATGAACATGAGAATAACATTTAACATGTTGATTAAAATCCCAACAAAAGCTATCCAAATGACCAACTCTACCACAATAAGAACAATGAAAAACATTAGACTTACTCAAAGAATTCTTATAAGAAGATGTGGTAGTAGAAGATGAAACATGTATGTCACCATTGTATTTGTGACATGGTGCCTTGACAAGACCTGTACCTCCACTATAAGAACAAGATGTCTTACCAGCAAAAACACCAGTACCATTAGCCTTAGACTTAAACTTTTTGCCAGAAACATGCTGAAAAGTATTAGTATTAAGTCTAATATCAATAGGTGGGGTAGGCAAAAGGGCAGACAAACTAGATATTACAAAAGTAATCACACTAGATGAACTAGTAGAACTAGCAATAGGAGAATCAAATCTAGTTTTGTCCAAAACCTGCAATTGGAGTTGAGTAGACGTTAAATCGTTCTTTGTTACCTCATACTCCACCAATAGAGATTTGTATTTCTCATCGACCTCCTGATTGGCCTTCTCTAAAGCTGCAATTCTACATAACAAGTCAAGTTTTTCTTTGTCAAATAATTGAGAAATAGAAATTGCATCATCTGCAGCACAAGAAATTTGTTTTTCAAGAATCTCAATTTTATCCTGCAAAGAAAGATTAGCCTTTTCCAAATTTTTAATTTTGGATTCATAAACTTCCCCTTGAAGCATATAGTCTTCTGCACAATGTTTGAGTCGTTGTTCTAGAGAATCAACCTTAGTCTGCAAAACACCATTATCTTCAAAACAAACATTATCAGAAATAGTAGACACATTACAATTAGCTTTTTTAAATTTTTCCTGCAAATCAATATTAGCTTTTTGTAATCTTTCACATTCTTTTGCAGAAAGTCTGTAAAGAAGAGCCCAATCACTATTGCTAACAACATACAAATTATCATCCTTTTCAAAATCAGATTTTGGTTTTGTAGATTTAGACGATTTAACAATAAAATTATTATAACCAGACTCATGAACCATTATTGCACTCATAGGATCGTTAGCGTGAGCCTTGATGCTCCTTAACCAGCCCCCAGCGACTGATACCAATTGAAACAACACAAATAGTGCTAATCTAACAGTTCAATATTCAAACCACTTAAACAATATGCAGAAAGTAAATAACACGCAGAAATTTTTAACGTGGTAAAACCCAAATTGGGAAACGTCCACGGTTGTCCTCACGACAACAAATAAATCCACTAGATGAGAAGAGATTTACAAACCTATCAACTACCTGTAATCACTGCGAGTTGACACTCCTGGTTATCTCTAACACCTTGACTTCACCGGAGCACCTTGATGTACGCACAAGACACTCGACTTCTTGATGAACACACAAGAAGACTCGAAGCCGATCTATGAAGCAAGCTTACACCAGAGTTCCTTGATGAACACACAAGGATACTCGACTTCTTGATGAACACACAAGAAGACTCGAAGCTAAATCACTATTCAATAATGAAGAAGAAGATGAATAAGGAAGAAAGAAAAAGAAGATGAATGGGGAAGAAGAAGATGAGTTCAATCACCAAAACAACCTAAACAAACTCCAAAACAAGATCAATTGGACGGCCAAAGAACTAACTTGTTCTTTGGAAGAGAAACCCTATTTATACTTAGGGTTAGAACACACACAAAATGGGCCGGAATTGCTGAAATCCACATTGGACGTACGTACGTCGAAACAACGTTCGTACGTCTCCACACTGTAAAAGTTCACTGCCTGCTTGGACGTACGAACGCCCTAACTAGGTACGTACGTCCTGACCAAAACATGTTTGCTGCCTTACATGACGTACGTACGCCCTAACTAGGTACGTACGTCCAGAACCCAATAACTTGACCGAGAAGACATGAGAGGACATGAACACGAACCGACCATGCGTATATCTTGGTTTTCCTAACAATGAACTCAAGGCGAGATAACCATGGACATCCAATGTCACAAAATTAATGTCAAACAACCTAGTGCCGGTTTCAAATAGCTTAACACGGGGCGTTCTAAGGAGAAAAAACAACATTCCGTCCGTTAAAACGATGTTTATGTCCATCCGTTCGGTCGGTATTTACTCGGTTTTCGGTCCATACTTGGAAATGGACTAAAACTAAATTATTTTTGGAATCTAAAACCTTAAGATCGACAAGGCTTTGTTGGGAAGTTTTAGGCCAATATAGAACATTTGGACCATAGGAACGGGGTTTTGTCCGGACATTCGGCTTGGTATGTACAAGATTTTTGTTCCGAACTTATAAGTGGACGAAACACACATGTTTTCGCATAGAAAACGATACACATAAGAAACTAGCCACTCAATTGTTTAACTCGGGGCGTTCTAAGGCTAAAAACAATGTTCCGTAAGTAAAAACGAGGTTTACGTCCGTCCGTTCGGTCGGTATTTACTCGGTTTTCGTTCCGAACTTGGAAATGGACGAAAACTCAATTGTTTTTGGAATCTAAGACCTCAAGATCGACAAGGCTTAGCCGGGACGTTTTAAGGCCAATATAGAACATTTGCACCATGGGAACGGGGTTTTATCCGGACATTCGGCTTGGTATGTAAAAGATTTTTTTTCTGAACTTATAAGTGGACAAAACACACATGTTTTCATATAGAAAACGATACACATAAGAAACTAGCCACTCAATTGCTTAACTCGGGGCGTTCTAAGGCTAAAAACAATGTTCCGTAAGTAAAAACGAGGTTTACGTCCGTCCGTTCGGTCGGTATTTACTCGGTTTTCGGTCTGAACTTCGAAATGGACGAAACTCACTTGTTTTGGAATCTAAAACCTCAAGATCGACAAGGCTTAGCCGGGACGTTTTAAGGTCAATATAGTACGTTTGGACCATGGGAACGGGGTTTTGTCCGAACATTCGGCTTGGTATGTACAAGATTTTTGTTCCGAACTTGTAAGTGGACGAAACACACATGTTTCCGCATGGAAAACGATACATCGAAGAGACTAGCCACTCAATAGCTTAACTCGGGGCGTTCTAAGGAGAAAAAACTACGTTCCATCTGTAAAAACGAGTTTCACGTCCGTCCGTTCGGTCAGTATTTACTCGGTTTTCGTTCCGAACTTGTTAATGGACGAAAACTCAATTGTTTTGGGAATCGAAAACCTCAAGATTGACAAGGCTTAGCCGGGACGTTTTAAGGCCAATATAGAACATTTGGACCATGGGCTCGGGGTTTTGTCCGGACATTCGGCAAGGTATGTACAAGATTTTTGTTCCGAACTTATAAGTGGACGAAATACACATGTTTCCGCATGGAAACGATACATCGAAGGGACTAGCCACTCAATTGCTTAACTCAGGGCGTTCTATGGCGAAAAAACAATGTTTCGTCCGTAAAAACGAGGTTTATGTCCGTCCGTTCAGTCGGTATTTACTCGGTTTTTCTTTCGAACTTGGAAATAGAGGAAACTCACTTGTTTTGGAATCTAAAACCTCAAGATCGACAAGGCTTAGCCGGGACGTTTTAAGGCCAGTATAGAACATTTAAACCATGGGAACCGGGTTTTGTCCGGACATTCGGCTTGGTATGTACTAGATTATTGTTCCGAACTTATAAGTGTACGAAACACAGATGTTTCCGCATGGAAAACGATACATCAAATAGACTAGCTACTCAATAGCTTATCTCAGGGCGTTCTAAGGAGAAAAAACAACGTTCCGTCCGTAAAAACGAGGTTTATGTCCATCCATTCGGTCGGTATTTACTCGGTTTTTGGTCCAAACTTGGAAATGGACTAAAACTAAATTGTTTTTGCAATCTAAAACCTCAAGATCGACAAGGGAACGAGGTTTTGTCCGGACATTCGGCTTGGTATGTACAAGATTTTTGTTCCGAACTTATAAGTGGACGAAATACACATGTTTCCGCATGGAAACGATACATCGAAGAGACTAGCCCCTCAATAGCTTAACTCGGGGCGTTCTAAGGAGAAAAAACAACGTTCCATCTGTAAAAACAAGGTTTATGTCCGTCCGTTCGGTAGGTATTTACTCGATTTTCAGTCGGAACTTAGAAATGGACGAAACTCACTTGTTTTGGAATCTAAAACCTCAAGATCGACAAGGCTTAGCCGGGACGTTTTAAGTGCAATATAGAACATTTAGACCATGGGAACGGGGTTTTGTACGGACATTCGACTTGGTATGTACTCGATTTTTGTTTCGAACTTATAAGTGAACGAAACACACATGTTTTCGCATAGAAAATGATACACATAAGAGACTAGACACGCAATTGCTTAACTCAGGGCGTTCTATGGCGAAAAAATAATGTTTCGTCCGTAAAAACGAGGTTTATGTCGGTCCGTTCAGTCGGTATTTACTCGGTTTTCGGTTCGAACTTGGAAATAGAGGAAACTCACTTGTTTTGGAATAAAAAACCTAAAGATAGACAAGGCTTAGCCGGGACGTTTTTAGGCCAGTATAGAACATTTAGACCATGGGAACGGGGTTTTGTCCAGACATTCGGCTTGGTATGTACTCGATTTTTGTTCCGAACTTATAAGTAGACAAAACACATATGTTTTCACATAGAAAACGATACACATATGAGATTATCCACTCAATTTCTTAACTCGGGGCGTTCTAAGGCGAAAAAACAACGTTCCGTAAGTAAAAACGAGGTTTATGTCCGTCCGTTCGGTCGGTATTTACTCGATTTTCGGTCTGAACTTGGAAATGGACGAAACTCACTTGTTTTGGAATCTAAAACCTCAATATCGACAAGGCTTAGCCGGGACGTTTTAAGGCCAAAATAGAACATTTGGACCATGGGAACGGGGTTTTGTCCGGACATTCGGCTTGGTACGTACAAGATTTTTGTTCCGAACTTATAAGTGGACGAAATACACATGTTTCCGCATGGAAACGATACATCGAAGAGACTAGCCCCTCAATAGCTTAACTCGGGGCGTTCTAAGGAGAAAAAATAACGTTCCATCTGTAAAAACAAGGTTTATGTCCTTCCGTTCGGTAGGTATTTACTCGGTTTTCAGTCGGAACTTAGAAATGGACGAAACTCACATGTTTTGGAATCTAAAACCTCAAGATCGACAAGGCTTAGCCGGGACGTTTTAAGGCCAATATAGAACATTTAGACCATGGGAACGGGGTTTTGTACGGACATTCGACTTGGTATGTACTCGATTTTTGTTTCGAACTTATAAGTGAACGAAACACACATGTTTTCGCATAGAAAATGATACACATAAGAGACTAGACACGCAATTGCTTAACTCAGGGCGTTCTATGGCGAAAAAATAATGTTTCGTCCGTAAAAACGAGGTTTATGTCGGTCCGTTCAGTCGGTATTTACTCGGTTTTCGGTTCGAACTTGGAAATAGAGGAAACTCACTTGTTTTGAATCTAAAACCTCAAGATCGACAAGGCTTAGCCGGGACGTTTTTAGGCCAGTATAGAACATTTAGACCATGGGAACGGGGTTTTGTCCAGACATTCGGCTTGGTATGTACTCGATTTTTGTTCCGAACTTATAAGTAGACAAAACACATATGTTTTCACATAGAAAACGATACACATATGAGATTATCCACTCAATTGCTTAACTCGGGGCGTTCTAAGGCGAAAAAACAACGTTCCGTAAGTAAAAACGAGGTTTATGTCCGTCCGTTCGGTCGGTATTTACTCGATTTTCGGTCTGAACTTGGAAATGGACGAAACTCACTTGTTTTGGAATCTAAAACCTCAATATCGACAAGGCTTAGCCGGGACGTTTTAAGGCCAAAATAGAACATTTGGACCATGGGAACGGGGTTTTGTCCGGACATTCGGCTTGGTACGTACAAGATTTTTGTTCCGAACTTATAAGTGGACGAAATACACATGTTTCCGCATGGAAACGATACATCGAAGAGACTAGCCCCTCAATAGCTTAACTCGGGGCGTTCTAAGGAGAAAAAATAACGTTCCATCTGTAAAAACAAGGTTTATGTCCTTCCGTTCGGTAGGTATTTACTCGGTTTTCAGTCGGAACTTAGAAATGGACGAAACTCACATGTTTTGGAATCTAAAACCTCAAGATCGACAAGGCTTAGCCGGGACGTTTTAAGGCCAATATAGAACATTTAGGCCATGGGAACGGGGTTTTGTACGGACATTCGACTTGGTATGTACTCGATTTTTGTTTCGAACTTATAAGTGGACGAAACACACATGTTTTCGTATAAAAATGATACACATAAGAGACTTGCCACTCAATTGCTTAACTCAGGGCGTTCTATGGCGAAAAAATAATGTTTCGTCCGTAAAAACGAGGTTTATGTTCGTCCGTTCAGTCGGCATTTACTCGGTTTTCGGTTCGAACTTGGAAATAGAGGAAACTCACTTGTTTTGGAATCTAAAACCTCAAGATCGACAAGGCTTAGCCGGGACGTTTTAAGGCTAGTATAGAACATTTAGACCATGGGAACAGGGTTTTGTTCGGACATTCGGCTTGGTATGTACTCGATTTTTGTTCCAACTTATAAGTGTAAGAACACACATGTTTCCGCATGGAAAAAGATACATTAAAGAGACTAGCTACTCAATAGCTTAACTCGGGGCGTTCTAAGGAGAAAAAACAACGTTTCGTCCGTAAAAACGTGGTTTATGTCCATCCGTTCGGTCGGTATTTACTCAGTTTTCGGTCCAAACTTGTAAATGGACTAAAACTAAATTGTTTTTGGAATCTAAAACCTTAATATCGACAAGGCTTTGTTGGGACGTTTTAAGGCCAATATAGAACATTTGGACCATGGGAACGGGGTTTTGTCCGGACATTCGGCAAGGTATGTATAGGATTTTTGTTCCGAACTTATAAGTGGACGAAACACACATGTTTCCGCACGGAGAATGATACATCGAAGAGACTAGCTACTCAATAGCTTAACACGGGGCGTTCTAAGGAGAAAAAACAACATTCCGTCCGTTAAAACGAGGTTATGTCCATCCGTTCGGTCGGTATTTACTCGGTTTTCGTACCAAACTTGGAAATGGACTAAAACTAAATTGTTTTTGGAATCTAAAACCTCAAGATCGACAAGGCTTTGTTGGGAAGTTTTAGGCCAATATAGAACATTTGGACCATAGGAACAGGGGTTTTATCCGGACATTCGGCTTGGTATGTACAAGATTTTTTTTCCGAACTTATATGTGAACGAAACACACATGTTTTCGCATAGAAAACAATACACATAAGAAACTAGCCACTCAATTGCTTAACTCGGGGGTATCTAAGGCTAAAAACAATGTTCCGTAAGTAAAAACGAGGTTTACGTCCGTCCGTTCGGTCGGTATTTAGTCGGTTTTCGTTCCGAACTTGGAAATGGACGAAAATTCAATTGTTTTTGGAACATAAAAACTCAAGATCGACAAGGCTTAGCCGGGACCTTATAAGGCCAATATAGAACATTTGGACCATGGGTACGGGGTTTTGTCCGGACATTCGGCTTGGTATGTACAAGATTTTTGTTCCGAACTTATAAGTGGACGAAATACACATGTTTCCGCATGGAAAACGATACATCAAAGAGACTAGCTACTCAATAGCTTAACTCGGGGCGTTCTAAGGAGAAAAAACAACGTTCCGTCCGTAAAAACGAGGTTTATGTCCATCCGTTCGGTCGGTATTTACTTGATTTTCGGTCCGAACTTGGAAATAGAGGAAACTCACTTGTTTTGGAATCTAAAACCACAAGATCGACAAGGCTTAGCCGGGACGTTTTAAGGCCAGTATAGAACATTTAGACCATGGGAACGGGGTTTTGTCCGGACATTCGGCTTGGTATGTACTCGATTTTTGTTCCGAACTTATAAGTGTACGAAACACACATGTTTCCGCATGGAAAACGATACATCAAAGAGACTAGCTACTCAATAGCTTAACTCGGGGCGTTCTAAGGAGAAAAAACAACGTTCCGTCCGTAAACACGAGGTTTATGTCCATCCGTTCGGTCGGTATTTACTCGGTTTTCGGTCCAAACTTGCAAATGGACTAAAACCAAATTGTTTTTGGAATCTAAAACCTCAAGATCGACAAGGCTTTGTTGGGACGTTTTAAGGCCAATATAGAACATTTGGACCCTGGGAACGGGGTTTTGTCCGGACATTCGGCTTGGTATGTACAGGATTTTTGTTCCGAACTTATAAGTGGACATAACACATATGTTTTCGCATAGAAAACAATATACATATGAGATTAGCCACTCAATTGCTTAACTCGGGGCGTTCTAAGGCGAAAAAACAACGTTCCGTAAGTAAAAACGAGGTTTATGTCCGTCCGTTCGGTCGGTATTTACTCGGTTTTCGGTCTGAACTTGGAAATGGACGAAACTCACTTGTTTTGGAATCTAAAACCTCAATATCGACAAGGCTTAGCTGGGACGTTTTAAGGCCAATATAGAACATTTGGACCATGGGAACGGGGTTTTGTCCGGACATTCGGCTTGGTATGTACAAGATTTTTGTTCCGAACTTATAAGTGTACGAAACACACATGTTTCCGCATGGAAAACGATACATCAAAGAGACTAGCTACTCAATAGCTTAACTCGGGGCGTTTTAAGGAGAAAAAACAACGTTCCGTCCGTAAAAACGAGGTTTATGTCCATCCGTTCGGTCGGTATTTACTTGATTTTCGGTCCAAACTTGGAAATGGACTAAAAATAAATTATTTTTGGAATCTAAAACCTCAAGATCGACAAGGCTTTGTTGGGACGTTTTAAGGCCAATATAGAACATTTGGACAATTGGAACGGAGTTTTGTCCGGACATTTGGCAAGGTATGTACAAGATTTTTGTTCCGAACTTATAAGTGGAGAAAAACACATGTTTCCGCATGGAGAATGATACATCGAAGAGACTAGGTACTCTATAGCTTAACACGGGGCGTTCTAAGGAGAAAAAACAACATTCCTTCCGTTAAAACGAGGTTTATGTCCATCCGTTCGGTCGGTATTTACTCGGTTTTCGGTCCAAACTTGGAAATGGACTAAAACTCAATTGTTTTTGGAATCTAAAACCTCAAGATCGACAAGGCTTTATTGGGAAGTTTTAGGCCAATATAGAACATTTGGACTATAGGAACGGGGTTTCGTCCGGACATTCGGCTTGGTATGTACAAGATTTTTGTTCCGAACTTATAAGTGAACGAAACACACATGTTTTCGCATAGAAAACGATACACATAAGAAACTAGCCACTCAATTGCTTAACTCGGGGCGTTCTAAGGCTAAAAACAATGTTCCTTAAGTAAAAACATGGTTTACGTCCGTCCGTTCGGTCGGTATTTACTCGGTTTTCGTTCCGAACTTGGAAATGGACGAAAACTCAATTTTTTTTGGAATCTAAAACCTCAAGATCGACAAGGCTTAGTCGGGACGTTTTAAGGCCAATATAGAACATTTGGACCATGGGAACGGGGTTTTATCCGGACATTCGGCTTGGTATGTACAAGATTTTTGTTCCGAACTTATAAGTGGACGAAACACACATGTTTCCGCCTGGAAAACGATACATCAAAGAGACTAGCTACTCAATAGCTTAACTCGGGGCGTTCTAAGGAGAAAAAACAACGTTCCGTCCGTAAAAACGAGGTTTATGTCCATCCGTTCGGTCGGTATTTACTTGATTTTCGGTTCAAACATGGAAATGGACTAAAAATAAATTGTTTTTGGAATCTAAAACCTCAAGATCGACAAGGCTTTGTTGGGACGTTTTAAGGCCAATATAACACATTTGGACAATTGGAACAGGGTTTTGTCCGGACATTTGGCAAGGTATGTACAAGATTTTTGTTCCGAACTTATAAGTGGAGAAAACACACATGTTTCCGCATGGAGAATGATACATCGAAGAGCCTAGCTACTCAATAGCTTAACACGAGGCGTTCTAAGGAGAAAAAACAACATTCCGTCCGTTAAAACGAGGTTTATGTCCATCCGTTCGGTCGGTATTTACTCCGTTTTCGGTCCAAACTTGGAAATGGACTAAAACTAAATTGTTTTTGGAATCTAAAACCTCAAGATCGACAAGGCTTTATTGGAAAGTTTTAGGCCAATATAGAACATTTGGACCATAGGAACGGGGTTTCATCTGGACATTGGGCTTGGTATGTACAAGATTTTTGTTCCGAAATTATAATTGAACGAAACACACATGTTTTCGCATAGAAAACGATACACATAAGAAACTAGCCACTCAATTTCTTAACTCGGGGTGTTCTAAGGTTAAAAACAATGTTCCATAAGTAAAAACGAGGTTTACATATGTCTGTTCGGTCGGTATTTACTCGGTTTTCGTTCCGAACTTGGAAATGGACGGAAACTCAATTGTTTTTGGAATCTATAACCTCAAGATCGACAAGGCTTAGCCGGGACGTTTTAAGGCCAATATAGAACATTTGGACCATGGGAACGGGGTTTTGTCCGAACATTCGGCTTGCTATGTACAAGATTTTTGTTCCGAACTTGTAAGTGGACGAAACACACATGTTTCCGCATGGAAAACGATACATCGAATAGACTAGCCACTCAATAGCTTAACTCGGGGCGTTCGAAGGAGAAAAAACTACGTTCCATCTGTAAAAACGAGGTTCACGTCCGTCCGTTCGGTCGGTATTTACTCGGTTTTCGTTACGAACTTGGAAATGGACGAATACTGAATTGTTTTTGGAATCTAAAACCTCAAGATCGATAAGGCTTAGCCGGGACGTTTTAAGGCCAATATAGAACATTTGGACCATGGGAACGGGGTTTTGTCCGGACATTCGGTTTGGTATGTACAAGATTTTTGTTCCGAACTTATAAGTGTACGAAATACACATGTTTCCGCATGGAAAACGATACATCGAAGAGACTAGCCACTCAATAGCTTAACTCGGGGCGTTCTATGGAGAAAAAACAACGTTCCATCAGTAAAAACGAGGTTTACGTCCGTCCATTCGGTCGGTATTTACTCGATTTTTGTTCCGAAATTGGAAATGGACGAAAACTCAATTGTTTTTGGAATCTAAAAACTCAAGATCGACAAGGCTTAGCCGGGACGTTTTAAGGCCAATATAGAACATTTGGACCATGGGAACGGGGTTTTGTCCGGACATTCGGCTTGGTATGTACAAGATTTTTGTTCCGAACTTATAAGTGTACGAAATACACATGTTTCCGCATGGAAAACGATACATCGAAGAGACTAGCCACTCAATAGCTTAACTCGGGGCGTTCTAAGGAGAAAAAACAACGTTCCATCAGTAAAAACGAGGTTTACGTCCGTCCATTCGGTCGGTATTTACTCGATTTTTGTTCCGAAATTGGAAATGGACGAAAACTCAATTGTTTTTGGAATCTAAAAACTCAAGATCGACAAGGCTTAGCCGGGACGTTTTAAGGCCAATATAGAACATTTGGACCATGGGAACGGGGTTTTGTCCGGACATTCGGTTTGGTATGTACAAGATTTTTGTTCCGAACTTATAAGTGTACGAAATACACATGTTTCCGCATGGAAAACGATACATCGAAGAGACTAGCCACTCAATAGCTTAACTCGGGGCGTTCTAAGGAGAAAAAACAACGTTCCATCAGTAAAAACGAGGTTTACGTCCGTCCATTCGGTCGGTATTTACTCGATTTTTGTTCCGAAATTGGAAATGGACGAAAACTCAATTGTTTTTGGAATCTAAAAACTCAAGATCGACAAGGCTTAGCCGGGACGTTTTAAGGCCAATATAGAACATTTGGACCATGGGAACGGGGTTTTGTCCGGACATTCGGCTTGGTATGTACAAGATTTTTGTTCCGAACTTATAAGTGTACGAAATACACATGTTTCCGCATGGAAAACGATACATCGAAGAGACTAGCCACTCAATAGCTTAACTCGGGGCGTTCTAAGGAGAAAAAACAACGTTCCATCAGTAAAAACGAGGTTTACGTCCGTCCATTCGGTCGGTATTTACTCGATTTTTGTTCCGAAATTGGAAATGGACGAAAACTCAATTGTTTTTGGAATCTAAAAACTCAAGATCGACAAGGCTTAGCCGGGACGTTTTAAGGCCAATATAGAACATTTGGACCATGGGAACGGGGTTTTGTCCGGACATTCGGTTTGGTATGTACAAGATTTTTGTTCCGAACTTATAAGTGTACGAAATACACATGTTTCCGCATGGAAAACGATACATCGAAGAGACTAGCCACTCAATAGCTTAACTCGGGGCGTTCTAAGGAGAAAAAACAACGTTCCATCAGTAAAAACGAGGTTTACGTCCGTCCATTCGGTCGGTATTTACTCAATTTTTGTTCCGAAATTGGAAATGGACGAAAACTCAATTGTTTTTGGAATCTAAAAACTCAAGATCGACAAGGCTTAGCCGGGACGTTTTAAGGCCAATATAGAACATTTGGACCATGGGAACGGGGTTTTGTCCGGACATTCGGCTTGGTATGTACAAGATTTTTGTTCCGAACTTATAAGTGGACGAAATACACATGTTTCCGCATGGAAAACGATACATCGAAGAGACTAGCCACTCAATAGCTTACCTCGGGGCGTTCTAAGGAGAAAAAACAATGTTCCATCTGTAAAAACGAGGTTTATGTCCGTCCGTTCGGTCGGTATTTACTCGGTTTTCAGTCGGAACTTAAAAATGGACGAAACTCACTTGTTTTGGAATCTAAAACCTCAAGATCGACAAGGCTTAGCCGGGACGTTTTAAGGCCAATATAGAACATTTGGACGATGGGAACGGGGTTTTGTACGGACATTCGACTTGGTATGTACTCGATTTTTGTTTCGAAGTTATAAGTGGACGAAACACACATGTTTTCGCATAGAAAATGATACACATAAGAGACTAGCCACTCAATTGCTTAACTCAGGGCGTTCTATGGCGAAAAAACAATGTTTCGTCCGTAAAAACAAGGTTTATGTCCGTCCGTTCAGTCGGTATTTACTCGGTTTTCGGTTCGAACTTGGAAATAGAGGAAACTCACATGTTTTGGAATCTAAAACCTCAAGATCGACAAGGCTTAGCCGGGACGTTTTAAGGCCAGTATAGAACATTTAGACCATGGGAACGGGGTTTTGTCCGGACATTCGGCTTGGTATGTACTCGATTTTTGTTCCGAACTTATAAGTGTACGTAACACACATGTTTCCGCATGGAAAACGATACATCAAAGAGACTAGCTACTCAATAGCTTAACTCGGGGCGTTCTAAGGAGAAAAAACAACGTTCCGTCCGTAAAAACGAGGTTTATGTCCATCCGTTCGGTCTGTATTTACTCGGTTTTTGGTCCAAACTTGGAAATGGACTAAAACTAAATTGTTTTTGGAATCTAAAACCTCAAGATCGACAAGGCTTTGTTGGGAAGTTTTAAGGCCAATATAGAACATTTGGACCATAGGAACGGGGTTTTGTCCGGACATTCGGCTTGGTATGTACAAGATTTTTGTTCCGAACTTATAAGTGGACAAAACACACATGTTTTCGCATCGAAAATGATACACATAAGAAACTAGCCACTCAATTGCTTAACTCGGGGCGTTCTAATTAGAAAAAACAACATTCCGTCCGTTAAAATGAGGTTTATGTCCATCCGTTCGGTCGGTATTTACTCGGTTTTCGTTCCGAACTTGGAAATGGACGAAAACTCAATTGTTTTTGGAATCTAAAAACTCAAGATCGACAAGGCTTAGCCGGGACGTTTTTAGGCCAATATAGAACATTTGGACCATGGGAACGGGGTTTTGTCCGGACATTCGGCTTGTCATGTACAAGATTTTTGTTCTGAACTTATAAGTGGACGAAACACACATGTTTTCGCATAGAAAACGATACACATATGAGATTAGCCACTCAATTGCTTAACTCGGGGCGTTCTTAGGCGAAAAAACAACGTTCCGTAAGTAAAAACGAGGTTTATGTCCGTCCGTTCGGTCGGTATTTACTCGGTTTTCTGTCTGAACTTGGAAATGGACGAAACTCACTTGTTTTGGAATCTAAAACCTCAATATCGACAAGGCTTAGCTGGGACATTTTAAGTCCAATATAGAACATTTGGACCATGGGAACGGAGTTTTGTCCGGATATTCGGCTTGGTATGTACAAAATTTTTGTTCCGAACTTATAAGTGGACGAAATACACATGTTTCCGCATGGAAACGATACATCGAAGAGACTAGCCACTCAATAGCTTAACTCGGGGCGTTCTAAGGAGAAAAAACTACGTTCCATCTATAAAAACGAGGTTTACGTCCGTCCGTTCGGTCGGTATTTTCTCGGTTTTCGGTCCGAACCTGGAAATGTACGAAACTCACTTATTTTGGAATCTAAAATCTCAAGATCGACAAGGCTTAGCCGGGACGTTTTTAGGCCAATATAGAACATTTGGACCATGGGAACGGGGTTTTGTCCGGACATTCGGCTTGTCATGTACAAGATTTTTGTTCTGAACTTATAAGTGGACGAAACACACATGTTTTCGCATAGAAAACGATACACATATGAGATTAGCCACTCAATTGCTTAACTCGGGGCGTTCTTAGGCGAAAAAACAACGTTCCGTAAGTAAAAACGAGGTTTATGTCCGTCCGTTCGGTCGGTATTTACTCGGTTTTCTGTCTGAACTTGGAAATGGACGAAACTCACTTGTTTTGGAATCTAAAACCTCAAGATCGACAAGGCTTAGCTGGGACATTTTAAGTCCAATATAGAACATTTGGACCATGGGAACGGAGTTTTGTCCGGATATTCGGCTTGGTATGTACAAAATTTTTGTTCCGAACTTATAAGTGGACGAAATACACATGTTTCCGCATGGAAACGATACATCGAAGAGACTAGCCACTCAATAGCTTAACTCGGGGCGTTCTAAGGAGAAAAAACTACGTTCCATCTATAAAAACGAGGTTTACGTCCGTCCGTTCGGTTGGTATTTACTCGGTTTTCGTTCCGAACTTGGAAATGGACGAAAACTCAATTGTTTTTGGAATCTAAAACCTCAAGATCGACAAGGCTTAGCCGGGACGTTTTATGGACAATATAGAACATTTGGACAATGGGAACGGGGTTTTGTCTGGACATTCGGCTTGGTATGTACAAGATTTTTGTTCCGAACTTATAAGTGGATGAAACACACATGTTTTCGCATAGAAAACGATACACACAAGAAACTAGGCACTCAATTGCTTAACTCGGGGCGTTCTAAGGCGAAAAAACAACTTTCCGTAAGTAAAAACGAGGTTTATGTCTGTCCGTTCGGTCGGTATTTACTGGGTTTTTTGTCTGAACTTGGAAATGGACGGAACTCACTTGTTTTGGAATCTAAAACCTCAATATCGACAAGGCTTAGCTGGGACATTTTAAGGCCAATATAGAACATTTGGACCATGGGAACGGAGTTTTGTCCGGATATTCGGCTTGGTATGTACAAGATTTTTGTTCCGAACTTATAAGTGAACGAAACACACATGTTTCCGCATGGAAAACGATACATCGAAGAGACTAGCTACTCAATAGCTTAACTTGGGGCGTTCTAAGGAGAAAAAACAACGTTCCGCCCATTAAAACGAGGTTTATGTCCATCCGTTCGGTCAGTATTTACTTGGTTTTCGGTTCAAACTTGGAAATGGGCTAAAACTAAATTGTTTTCGGAATCTAAAACCTCAAGATCGACAAGGCTTTGTTGGGACGTTTTAAGGCCAATATAGAACATTTGGATCTTGGGAACGAGGTTTTGTCCGGACATTCGGCAAGGTATGTACAAGAATTTTGTTCCGAACATATAAGTGGAAAAAACACACATGTTTCCGCATGGAGAATGATACATCGAAGAGACTAGCTACTCAATAGCTTAACTCGGGGCGTTCTAAGGAGAAAAATCAACATTCCGTCCGTTAAAACGAGGTTTATGTCCATCCGTTCGGTCGGTATTTACTCGGTTTTCGGTCCAAACTTGGAAATGGACTAAAACTAAATTGTTTTTGGAATCTAAAACCTCAAGATTGAAAAGGCTTTGTTGGGAAGTTTTAAGGCCAATATAGAACATTTGGACCATAGGAACGGGGTTTTTTCCGGACATTCGGCTTGGTATGTACAAGATTTTTGTTCTGAACTTATAAGTGGACGAAACACACATGTTTTCTCATAGAAAAAGATACACATAAGAAACTAGCCACTCAATTGCTTAACTCGGGGCGTTCTAAGGCTAAAAACAATGTTCCGTAAGTAAAAATGAGGTTTACATCTGTCCGTTCGGTCGGTATTTACTCGGTTCTCGTTCCGAACTTGGAAATGGACGGAAACTCAATTGTTTTTGGAATCTAAAACCTCAAGATCGACAAGGCTTAGCCGGGACGTTTTAAGGCCAATATAGAACATTTGGACCATGGGAACGGGGTTTTGTCCGGACATTCGGCTTGGTATGTACAAGATTTTTGTTTCGAACTTATAAGTGGACGAAACACACATGTTTTCGCATAGAAAACGATACACATAAGAAACTAGCCACTCAATAGCTTAACACGAGGCGTTCTAAGGAGAAAAAACAACATTCCGTCCGTTAAAACGAGGTTTATGTCCATCCGTTCGGTCGGTATTTACTCCGTTTTCGGTCCAAACTTGGAAATGGACTAAAACTAAATTGTTTTTGGAATCTAAAACCTCAAGATCGACAAGGCTTTATTGGAAAGTTTTAGGCCAATATAGAACATTTGGACCATAGGAACGGGGTTTCATCTGGACATTGGGCTTGGTATGTACAAGATTTTTGTTCCGAAATTATAATTGAACGAAACACACATGTTTTCGCATAGAAAACGATACACATAAGAAACTAGCCACTCAATTTCTTAACTCGGGGTGTTCTAAGGTTAAAAACAATGTTCCATAAGTAAAAACGAGGTTTACATATGTCTGTTCGGTCGGTATTTACTCGGTTTTCGTTCCGAACTTGGAAATGGACGGAAACTCAATTGTTTTTGGAATCTATAACCTCAAGATCGACAAGGCTTAGCCGGGACGTTTTAAGGCCAATATAGAACATTTGGACCATGGGAACGGGGTTTTGTCCGAACATTCGGCTTGCTATGTACAAGATTTTTGTTCCGAACTTGTAAGTGGACGAAACACACATGTTTCCGCATGGAAAACGATACATCGAATAGACTAGCCACTCAATAGCTTAACTCGGGGCGTTCGAAGGAGAAAAAACTACGTTCCATCTGTAAAAACGAGGTTCACGTCCGTCCGTTCGGTCGGTATTTACTCGGTTTTCGTTACGAACTTGGAAATGGACGAATACTGAATTGTTTTTGGAATCTAAAACCTCAAGATCGATAAGGCTTAGCCGGGACGTTTTAAGGCCAATATAGAACATTTGGACCATGGGAACGGGGTTTTGTCCGGACATTCGGTTTGGTATGTACAAGATTTTTGTTCCGAACTTATAAGTGTACGAAATACACATGTTTCCGCATGGAAAACGATACATCGAAGAGACTAGCCACTCAATAGCTTAACTCGGGGCGTTCTATGGAGAAAAAACAACGTTCCATCAGTAAAAACGAGGTTTACGTCCGTCCATTCGGTCGGTATTTACTCGATTTTTGTTCCGAAATTGGAAATGGACGAAAACTCAATTGTTTTTGGAATCTAAAAACTCAAGATCGACAAGGCTTAGCCGGGACGTTTTAAGGCCAATATAGAACATTTGGACCATGGGAACGGGGTTTTGTCCGGACATTCGGCTTGGTATGTACAAGATTTTTGTTCCGAACTTATAAGTGTACGAAATACACATGTTTCCGCATGGAAAACGATACATCGAAGAGACTAGCCACTCAATAGCTTAACTCGGGGCGTTCTAAGGAGAAAAAACAACGTTCCATCAGTAAAAACGAGGTTTACGTCCGTCCATTCGGTCGGTATTTACTCGATTTTTGTTCCGAAATTGGAAATGGACGAAAACTCAATTGTTTTTGGAATCTAAAAACTCAAGATCGACAAGGCTTAGCCGGGACGTTTTAAGGCCAATATAGAACATTTGGACCATGGGAACGGGGTTTTGTCCGGA
Source organism: Aquilegia eximia (assembly GCA_023053565.1). Taxonomy (NCBI): domain Eukaryota; kingdom Viridiplantae; phylum Streptophyta; class Magnoliopsida; order Ranunculales; family Ranunculaceae; genus Aquilegia; species Aquilegia eximia. Next base: position 816,004 of record JALIGU010000024.1, read on the forward strand.
CATTCGGTTTGGTATGTACAAGATTTTTGTTCCGAACTTATAAGTGTACGAAATACACATGTTTCCGCATGGAAAACGATACATCGAAGAGACTAGCCACTCAATAGCTTAACTCGGGGCGTTCTAAGGAGAAAAAACAACGTTCCATCAGTAAAAACGAGGTTTACGTCCGTCCATTCGGTCGGTATTTACTCGATTTTTGTTCCGAAATTGGAAATGGACGAAAACTCAATTGTTTTTGGAATCTAAAAACTCAAGATCGACAAGGCTTAGCCGGGACGTTTTAAGGCCAATATAGAACATTTGGACCATGGGAACGGGGTTTTGTCCGGACATTCGGCTTGGTATGTACAAGATTTTTGTTCCGAACTTATAAGTGTACGAAATACACATGTTTCCGCATGGAAAACGATACATCGAAGAGACTAGCCACTCAATAGCTTAACTCGGGGCGTTCTAAGGAGAAAAAACAACGTTCCATCAGTAAAAACGAGGTTTACGTCCGTCCATTCGGTCGGTATTTACTCGATTTTTGTTCCGAAATTGGAAATGGACGAAAACTCAATTGTTTTTGGAATCTAAAAACTCAAGATCGACAAGGCTTAGCCGGGACGTTTTAAGGCCAATATAGAACATTTGGACCATGGGAACGGGGTTTTGTCCGGACATTCGGTTTGGTATGTACAAGATTTTTGTTCCGAACTTATAAGTGTACGAAATACACATGTTTCCGCATGGAAAACGATACATCGAAGAGACTAGCCACTCAATAGCTTAACTCGGGGCGTTCTAAGGAGAAAAAACAACGTTCCATCAGTAAAAACGAGGTTTACGTCCGTCCATTCGGTCGGTATTTACTCAATTTTTGTTCCGAAATTGGAAATGGACGAAAACTCAATTGTTTTTGGAATCTAAAAACTCAAGATCGACAAGGCTTAGCCGGGACGTTTTAAGGCCAATATAGAACATTTGGACCATGGGAACGGGGTTTTGTCCGGACATTCGGCTTGGTATGTACAAGATTTTTGTTCCGAACTTATAAGTGGACGAAATACACATGTTTCCGCATGGAAAACGATACATCGAAGAGACTAGCCACTCAATAGCTTACCTCGGGGCGTTCTAAGGAGAAAAAACAATGTTCCATCTGTAAAAACGAGGTTTATGTCCGTCCGTTCGGTCGGTATTTACTCGGTTTTCAGTCGGAACTTAAAAATGGACGAAACTCACTTGTTTTGGAATCTAAAACCTCAAGATCGACAAGGCTTAGCCGGGACGTTTTAAGGCCAATATAGAACATTTGGACGATGGGAACGGGGTTTTGTACGGACATTCGACTTGGTATGTACTCGATTTTTGTTTCGAAGTTATAAGTGGACGAAACACACATGTTTTCGCATAGAAAATGATACACATAAGAGACTAGCCACTCAATTGCTTAACTCAGGGCGTTCTATGGCGAAAAAACAATGTTTCGTCCGTAAAAACAAGGTTTATGTCCGTCCGTTCAGTCGGTATTTACTCGGTTTTCGGTTCGAACTTGGAAATAGAGGAAACTCACATGTTTTGGAATCTAAAACCTCAAGATCGACAAGGCTTAGCCGGGACGTTTTAAGGCCAGTATAGAACATTTAGACCATGGGAACGGGGTTTTGTCCGGACATTCGGCTTGGTATGTACTCGATTTTTGTTCCGAACTTATAAGTGTACGTAACACACATGTTTCCGCATGGAAAACGATACATCAAAGAGACTAGCTACTCAATAGCTTAACTCGGGGCGTTCTAAGGAGAAAAAACAACGTTCCGTCCGTAAAAACGAGGTTTATGTCCATCCGTTCGGTCTGTATTTACTCGGTTTTTGGTCCAAACTTGGAAATGGACTAAAACTAAATTGTTTTTGGAATCTAAAACCTCAAGATCGACAAGGCTTTGTTGGGAAGTTTTAAGGCCAATATAGAACATTTGGACCATAGGAACGGGGTTTTGTCCGGACATTCGGCTTGGTATGTACAAGATTTTTGTTCCGAACTTATAAGTGGACAAAACACACATGTTTTCGCATCGAAAATGATACACATAAGAAACTAGCCACTCAATTGCTTAACTCGGGGCGTTCTAATTAGAAAAAACAACATTCCGTCCGTTAAAATGAGGTTTATGTCCATCCGTTCGGTCGGTATTTACTCGGTTTTCGTTCCGAACTTGGAAATGGACGAAAACTCAATTGTTTTTGGAATCTAAAAACTCAAGATCGACAAGGCTTAGCCGGGACGTTTTTAGGCCAATATAGAACATTTGGACCATGGGAACGGGGTTTTGTCCGGACATTCGGCTTGTCATGTACAAGATTTTTGTTCTGAACTTATAAGTGGACGAAACACACATGTTTTCGCATAGAAAACGATACACATATGAGATTAGCCACTCAATTGCTTAACTCGGGGCGTTCTTAGGCGAAAAAACAACGTTCCGTAAGTAAAAACGAGGTTTATGTCCGTCCGTTCGGTCGGTATTTACTCGGTTTTCTGTCTGAACTTGGAAATGGACGAAACTCACTTGTTTTGGAATCTAAAACCTCAATATCGACAAGGCTTAGCTGGGACATTTTAAGTCCAATATAGAACATTTGGACCATGGGAACGGAGTTTTGTCCGGATATTCGGCTTGGTATGTACAAAATTTTTGTTCCGAACTTATAAGTGGACGAAATACACATGTTTCCGCATGGAAACGATACATCGAAGAGACTAGCCACTCAATAGCTTAACTCGGGGCGTTCTAAGGAGAAAAAACTACGTTCCATCTATAAAAACGAGGTTTACGTCCGTCCGTTCGGTCGGTATTTTCTCGGTTTTCGGTCCGAACCTGGAAATGTACGAAACTCACTTATTTTGGAATCTAAAATCTCAAGATCGACAAGGCTTAGCCGGGACGTTTTTAGGCCAATATAGAACATTTGGACCATGGGAACGGGGTTTTGTCCGGACATTCGGCTTGTCATGTACAAGATTTTTGTTCTGAACTTATAAGTGGACGAAACACACATGTTTTCGCATAGAAAACGATACACATATGAGATTAGCCACTCAATTGCTTAACTCGGGGCGTTCTTAGGCGAAAAAACAACGTTCCGTAAGTAAAAACGAGGTTTATGTCCGTCCGTTCGGTCGGTATTTACTCGGTTTTCTGTCTGAACTTGGAAATGGACGAAACTCACTTGTTTTGGAATCTAAAACCTCAAGATCGACAAGGCTTAGCTGGGACATTTTAAGTCCAATATAGAACATTTGGACCATGGGAACGGAGTTTTGTCCGGATATTCGGCTTGGTATGTACAAAATTTTTGTTCCGAACTTATAAGTGGACGAAATACACATGTTTCCGCATGGAAACGATACATCGAAGAGACTAGCCACTCAATAGCTTAACTCGGGGCGTTCTAAGGAGAAAAAACTACGTTCCATCTATAAAAACGAGGTTTACGTCCGTCCGTTCGGTTGGTATTTACTCGGTTTTCGTTCCGAACTTGGAAATGGACGAAAACTCAATTGTTTTTGGAATCTAAAACCTCAAGATCGACAAGGCTTAGCCGGGACGTTTTATGGACAATATAGAACATTTGGACAATGGGAACGGGGTTTTGTCTGGACATTCGGCTTGGTATGTACAAGATTTTTGTTCCGAACTTATAAGTGGATGAAACACACATGTTTTCGCATAGAAAACGATACACACAAGAAACTAGGCACTCAATTGCTTAACTCGGGGCGTTCTAAGGCGAAAAAACAACTTTCCGTAAGTAAAAACGAGGTTTATGTCTGTCCGTTCGGTCGGTATTTACTGGGTTTTTTGTCTGAACTTGGAAATGGACGGAACTCACTTGTTTTGGAATCTAAAACCTCAATATCGACAAGGCTTAGCTGGGACATTTTAAGGCCAATATAGAACATTTGGACCATGGGAACGGAGTTTTGTCCGGATATTCGGCTTGGTATGTACAAGATTTTTGTTCCGAACTTATAAGTGAACGAAACACACATGTTTCCGCATGGAAAACGATACATCGAAGAGACTAGCTACTCAATAGCTTAACTTGGGGCGTTCTAAGGAGAAAAAACAACGTTCCGCCCATTAAAACGAGGTTTATGTCCATCCGTTCGGTCAGTATTTACTTGGTTTTCGGTTCAAACTTGGAAATGGGCTAAAACTAAATTGTTTTCGGAATCTAAAACCTCAAGATCGACAAGGCTTTGTTGGGACGTTTTAAGGCCAATATAGAACATTTGGATCTTGGGAACGAGGTTTTGTCCGGACATTCGGCAAGGTATGTACAAGAATTTTGTTCCGAACATATAAGTGGAAAAAACACACATGTTTCCGCATGGAGAATGATACATCGAAGAGACTAGCTACTCAATAGCTTAACTCGGGGCGTTCTAAGGAGAAAAATCAACATTCCGTCCGTTAAAACGAGGTTTATGTCCATCCGTTCGGTCGGTATTTACTCGGTTTTCGGTCCAAACTTGGAAATGGACTAAAACTAAATTGTTTTTGGAATCTAAAACCTCAAGATTGAAAAGGCTTTGTTGGGAAGTTTTAAGGCCAATATAGAACATTTGGACCATAGGAACGGGGTTTTTTCCGGACATTCGGCTTGGTATGTACAAGATTTTTGTTCTGAACTTATAAGTGGACGAAACACACATGTTTTCTCATAGAAAAAGATACACATAAGAAACTAGCCACTCAATTGCTTAACTCGGGGCGTTCTAAGGCTAAAAACAATGTTCCGTAAGTAAAAATGAGGTTTACATCTGTCCGTTCGGTCGGTATTTACTCGGTTCTCGTTCCGAACTTGGAAATGGACGGAAACTCAATTGTTTTTGGAATCTAAAACCTCAAGATCGACAAGGCTTAGCCGGGACGTTTTAAGGCCAATATAGAACATTTGGACCATGGGAACGGGGTTTTGTCCGGACATTCGGCTTGGTATGTACAAGATTTTTGTTTCGAACTTATAAGTGGACGAAACACACATGTTTTCGCATAGAAAACGATACACATAAGAAACTAGCCACTCAATGGCTTAACTCGGGGCGTTCTAAGGTGAAAAACAATGTTCCGTAAGAAAGAACGAGGTTTATGTCCGTTCGTTCGGTCAGTATTTACTTGGTTTTCAGTCTGAACTTCAAAATGGACGAAACTCACTTGTTTTGGAATCAGAAACTTCAAGATCGACAGAGCTTAGCCGGGACGTTTTAAGGTCAATATAGAACGTTTGGACCATGGGAACGGGGTTTTGTCCGGACATTCGGCTTGGTATGTACAAGATTTTTGTTCCGAACTTATAAATGGACGAAATAAACATGTGTCCGCATGGAAAACGATACATCGAAGAGACTAGCCACTCAATAGCTTAACTCGGGGTGTTCTAAGGCGAAAAACAATGTTGCGTAAGTAAAAACGAGGTTTATGTCCATCCGTTCGGTCGGTATTTACTTGATTTTCGGTCCAAACTTGGAAATGGACTAAAACTAAATTGTTTTTGGAATCTAAAACCTCAAGATCGACAAGGCTTTGTTGGGCCGTTTAAAGACCAATATAGAACATTTGGACAATGGGAACGGGGTTTTGTCCGGACATTCGGCTTGGTATGTACAGAATTTTTGTTCCGAACTTATAAGTGGACAAAACACATATGTTTTCGCATCGAAAACGATACACATATGAGATTAGCCACTCAATTGCTTAACTCGGGGCGTTCTAAGGCGAAAAAACAACGTTCCGTAAGTAAAAACGAGGTTTATGTCCGTCCGTTCGGTCGGTATTTACTCAGTTTTCAGTCGGAACTTAGAAATGGACGAAACTCACTTGTTTTGGAATCTAAAACCTCAAGATCTACAAGGCTTAGCCAGGACGTTTTAAAGCAATATAGAATATTAGGACGATGGGAACGAGGTTTTGTACGGACATTCGACTTGGTATGTACTCGATTTTTGTTTCGAACTTATAAGTGGACGAAACACACATGTTTTCGCATAGAAAATGATACACATAAGAGACTAGCCACTCAATTGCTTAACTCAGGGCGTTCTATGGCGAAAAAACAATGTTTCGTCCGTAAAAACGAGGTTTATGTCCGTCCGTTCAGTCGGTATTTACTCGGTTTTCGGTTCGAACTTGGAAATAGAGGAAACTCACTTGTTTTGGAATCTAAAACCTCAAGAACGACAAGGCTTAGCCGGGACGTTTTAAGGCCAGTATAGAACATTTAGACCATGGGAACGGGGTTTTGTCCGGACATTCGGCTTGGTATGTACTCGATTTTTGTTCCGAACTTATAATTGTACGAAACACACATGTTTTCGCGTGGAAAACGATACATCAAAGAGACTAGCTACTCAATAGCTTAACTCGGGGCGTTCTAAGGAGAAAAAACAACATTCTGTCCGTTAAAACGAGGTTTATGTCCATCCGTTCGGTCGGTATTTAATAGGTTTTCGGTCCAAACTTGGAAATGGACTAAAACTAAATTGTTTTTGGAATCTAAAACCTCAAGATCGACAAGGCTTTGTTGGGAAGTTATAAGGCCAATATAGAACATTTGGACCATAGGAACGGGGTTTTGTCCGGACGTTCGGCTTGGTAGGTACAGAATTTTTGTTCCGAACTTATAAGTGGACAAAACACACATGTTTTCACAACGAAAACGATACACATAAGAAACTAGCCACTCAATTGCTTAACTCGGAGCGTTCTAAGGAGAAAAAACAACATTTCGTCCGTTAAAAGGTGGTTTATGTCCATCCGTTCGGTCGGTATTTACTCGGTTTTCGGTCCAAACTTGGAAATGGACTAAAACTAAATTGTTTTTGGAATCTAAAACCTCAAGATCGACAAGGCTTTGTTGGGAAGTTATAAGGCCAATATAGAACATTTGGACCATAGGAACGGGGTTTTGTCCGGACGTTCGGCTTGGTATGTACAGGATTTTTATTCCGAACTTATAAGTGGACAAAACACACATGTTTTCGCAACGAAAACGATACACATAAGAAACTAGCCACTCAATTGCTTAACTCGGGGCGTTCTAAGGAGAAAAAACAACATTCCGTCCGTTAAAAGGAGGTTTATGTCCATCCGTTCGGTCGGTATTTACTCGGTTTTTGGTCCAAACTTGGAAATGACTAAAACTAACTTGTTTTGGGAATCTAAAACCTCAAGATCGACAAGGCTTTGTTGGAACATTTTAAGGCCAATATAGAACATTTGGACCATGGGAACGGGGTTTTGTCCGGACATTCGGCTTGGTATGTACAGGATTTTTGTTCCGAACTTATAAGTGGACAAAACACATATGTTTTCGCATAGAAAACGATACACAAATGAGATTAGCCACTCAATTGCTTAACTCGGTGCGTTCTAAGGCGAAAAAACAACGTTCCGTAAGTAAAAACGAGGTTTATGTCCGTCCGTTCGGTCGGTATTTACGCGATTTTTGGTCTGAACTTGGAAAGGGACGAAACTCACTTGTTTTGGAATCTAAAACCTCAGTATCGACAAGGCTTTGCCGTGACGTTTTAAGGCCAATATAGAACATTTGGACCATGGGAACGGGGTTTTGTCCGGACATTCGGCTTGGTATGTACAAGATTTTTGTTCCGAACTTATAAGTGGACGAAATACACATGTTTCCGCATGGAAACGATACATCGAAGAGACATGCCCCTCAATAGCTTAACTCGGGGCGTTCTAAGGAGAAAAAATAACCTTCCATCTGTAAAAACAAGGTTTATGTCCGTCCGTTCGGTAGGTATTTACTCGGTTTTCAGTCAGAACTTAGAAATGGACGAAACTCACTTGTTTTGGAATCTAAAACCTCAAGATCGACAAGGCTTAGACGGGACGTTTTAAGGCCAATATAGAACATTTGGACCATGGGAACGAGGTTTTGTACGGACATTGGACTTGGTATGTACTCGATTTTTGTTTCGAACTTATAAGTGGACGAAACACACATGTTTTCGCATAGAAAATGATACACATAAGAGACTAGCCACACAATTGCTTAACTCAGGGCGTTCTATGGCGAAAAAACAATGTTTCGTCCGTAAAAACGAGGTTTATGTCCGTCCGTTCAGTCGGTATTTACTCGGATTTCAGTTCGAACTTGGAAATAGAGGAAACTCACTTGTTTTGGAATCTAAAACCTCAAGATCGACAAGGCTTAGCCGGGACGTTTTAAGGCCAGTATAGAACATTTAGACCATGGGAACGGGGTTTTGTCCGGACATTCAGCTTGGTATGTACTCGATTTTTGTTCCGAACTTATAAGTGTACGAAACACACATGTTTCCGCATGGAAAACGATACATCAAAGAGACTAGCTACTCAATAGCTTAACTCGCGGCGTTCTAAGGAGAAAAAACAACATTCCGTCCGTTAAAACGAGGTTTATGTCCATCCGTTCGGTCGGTATTTACTCGGTTTTCGGTCCAAACTTGGAAATGGACTAAAACTAAATTGTTTTTGGAATCTAAAACCTCTAGATCGACAAGGCATTGTTGGGAAATTTTAAGGCCAATATAGAACATTTGGACCATAGGAAAGGGGTTTTGTCCGGACATTCGGCTTGGTATGTACAAGATTTTTGTTCCGAACTTATAAGTGGACGAAACACACATGTTTTCGCATAGAAAACGATACACATAAGAAACTTGCCACTCAATTGCTTAACTCGGGGCGTTCTAAGGCTAAAAACAATGTTCCGTAAGTAAAAACGAGGTTTACATCTGTCCGTTGGGTCGGTATTTACTCGGTTTTCGTTCCGAACTTGGAAATGGGCGAAAACTCAATTGTTTTTGGAATCTAAAACCTCAAGATCGAGAAGGCTTAGCCGGGATGTTTTAAGGCCAATATAGAACATTTGGACCAGGGAACGGGGTTTTGTCCGGACATTCGGCTTGGTATGTACAAGATTTTTATTCCGAACTTATAAGTGGACGAAACACACATGTTTTCGCATAGAAAATGATACACATAAGAAACTAGCCACTCAATTGCTTAACTCGGGGAGTTCTAAGGCTAAAAACAATGTTCCGTAAGTAAAAACGAGGTTTACATCTGTCCGTTGGGTCGGTATTTACTCGGTTTTCGTTCCGAACTTGGAAATGGACGAAAACTCAATTGTTTTCGGAATCTAAAACCTTAAGATCGACAAGGCTTAGCCGGGACGTTTTAAGGCCAATATAGAACATTTGGACCATGGGAACGGGATTTTTGTTCCGAACATAAGAAACTAGCCACTCAATTGCTTAACTCGGGGCATTCTAAGGCGAAAAACAATGTTCCGTAAGTAAAAACGAGGTTTATGTCCGTTCGTTCGGTCGGTATTTACTCGGTTTTAGGTCTGAACTTCGAAATGGACGAAACTCACTTGTTTTGGAATCTAAAACCTCCAGATCGACAAGGCTTAGCCGGGACGTTTTAAGGTCAATATTGAACGTTTAGACAATGGGAACGGGGTTTTGTCCGAACATTCGGCTTGGTATGTACAAGATTTTTGTTCCGAACTAATAAGTGGACGAAACACACATGTTTCCGCATGGAAAGCGATACATCGAAGAGACTAGCCACCCAATAGCTTAACTCGGGGCGTTCTAAGGAGAAAAAACAACGTTTTGTCCTTAAAAACGAGGTTTATGTCCATCCGTTCGGTCGGTATTTACTCGGTTTTCGGTCCAAACTTGGAAATGGACTAAAACTAAATTTTTTTTGGAATCTAAAACCTCAAGATCGACAAGGCTTTGTTGGGAAATTTTAAGGCCAATATAGAACATTTGGACCATAGGAAAGGGGTTTTGTCCGGACATTCGGCTTGGTATGTACAAGATTTTTGTTCCGAACTTATAAGTGGACGGAACACACATGTTTTCGCATTGAAAACGATACACATAAGAAACTAGCCACGCAATTGCTTAACTCGGGGCGTTTTAAGGCTAAAAACAATGTTCCGTAAGTAAAAACGAGGTTTACGTCCGTCCGTTCGGTCGGTATTTACTCGTTTTTCCTTCCGAACTTGGAAATGGACGAAAACTCAATTGTTTTTGGAATCTAAAACCTCAAGATCGACAAGGCTTAGCCGAGACGTTTTAAGGCCAATATAGAACATTTGGACCATGGGAACTGGGTTTTGTCCGGACATTCGGCTTGGTATGTACAAGATTTTTGTTCTGAACTTATAAGTGGACGAAACACACATGTTTTCGCATAGAAAACGATACACATATGAGATTAGCCACTCAATAGCTTAACTCGGGGCATTCTAAATAGCAAAAACAATGTTCCATCTGTAAAAACAAGGTTTATGTCCGTCCGTTCGGTAGGTATTTACTCGGTTTTCAGTCGGAATTTAGAAATGGACGAAACTCACTTGTTTTGGAATTCAAAACCTCAAGATCGAAAGGGCTTAGCCGGGACGTTTTAAGGCCAGTATAGAACATTTAGACCATCGGAACGGGGTTTTGTCCGGACATTCGGCTTGGTATGTACTCGATTTTTGTTCCGAACTTATAAGTGTACGAAACACACATGTTTACGCATGGAAAACGATACATCAAAGAGACTAGCTCTCAATTGCTTAACTCGGGGAGTTCTAAGGAGAAAAAACAACGTTCCGTCCGTAAAAACGAGGTTTATGTCCATCCGTTCCGTCGGTATTTACTCGGTTTTCGGTCCAAACTTGGAAATGGACTAAAACTAAATTGTTTTTGGAATCTAAAACCTCAAGATCGACAAGGCTTTGTTGGGAAGTTTTAAGGCCAATATAGAACATTTGGACCATAGGAACGGGGTTTTGTCCGGACATTCGGCTTGGTATGTACAAGATTTTTATTCCGAACTTATAATTGGACAAAACACATGTTTTCGCATCGAAAACGATACACATAAGAAACTAGTCACTCAATTGCTTAACTCGGGGCGTTCTAAGGCTAAAAACAATGTTCCGTAAGTAAAAACGAGGTTTACGTCCGTCCGTTCGGTCGGTATTTACTCGATTTTTGTTCCGAACTTGGAAATGGACGAAAACTCAATTGCTTTTGGAATCTAAAACCTCAAGATCGACAAGGCTTAGCCGGGACATTTTAAGGCCAATATAAAACATTTGGACCATGGGAACGGGGTTTTGTCCGGACATTCGGCTTGGTATGTACAAGATTATTGTTCCGAACTTTTAAGAGGACGAAACACACATGTTTACGCATAGAAAACAATACACATAAGAAACTAGCCACTCAATTGCTTAACTCGGGGCGTTCTAAGGCTAAAAACAATGTTCCGTAAGTAAAAACGAGGTTTACGTCCGTCCGTTCGGTCGGTATTTACTCGGTTTTCGGTCTGAACTTGGAAATGGACGAAACTCACTTGTTTTGGAATCTAAAACCTCAATATCGACAAGGCTTAGCCGGGACGTTTTAAGGCCAATGTAGAACATTTGGACCATGGGAACGGGGTTTTGTCCAGACATTCGGCTTGGTATGTACAAGATTTTTGTTCCGAACTTATAAGTGGACGAAATACACATGTTTCCGCATGGAAAACGATACATCGAATAGACTAGCAAGTCAATAGCTTAACTTGGGGAATTCTAAGGAGAAAAAACTACGTTCCATCTGTAAAAACGAGGTTTACGTCCGCCCGTTCGGTCGGTATTTACTCGGTTTTCGTTCTGAACTTGGAAATGGACGAAAACTCAATTGTTTTTGGAATCTAAAACCTCAAGATCAACAAGGCTTAGCCGGGACGTTTTAAGGCCAATATAGAACATTTGGACCATGGGAACGGGGTTTTGTCCGGACATTCGACTTGGTATGTACAAGATTTTTGTTCCAAATTTATAAGTGGACGAAAAACACATGTTTCCGAATGGAAAACGATACATCGAAGAGACTAGCCACTCAATAGCATACCTCGGGGCGTTCTAAGGAGAAAAAACTATGTTTCATCTGTAAAAACGAGGTTTACGTCCGTTCGTTCGGTCAGTATTTACTCGGTTTTCGTTCCGAACTTGGAAATGGACGAAAACTCAATTGTTTTTGGAATCTAAAAAGTCAAGATAGACAAGGCTTAGCCGGGACGTTTTAAGGCCAATATAGAACATTTGGACCATGGGAACGGGGTTTTGTCCGGACATTCGGCTTGGTATGTACAAGATTTTTGTTCCGAACTTATAAGTGGACGAAACACACATGTTTTCGCATAGAAAACGATACACATAAGAAACTAGCCACTCAATTGCTTAACTCGAGGCGTTCTAAGGCGAAAAACAATGTTCCATAAGTAAAAACGAGGTTTATGTCCGTCCGTTCAGTCGGTATTTACTCGGTTTTTGGTATGAACTTGGAAAAGGACGAAACTCACTTGTTTTGGAATCTAAAACCTCAAGATCGACAAGGCTTAGGCGGGAGGTTTTGAGGTCAATATAGAACATTTGGACCATGGGAACGGGGTTTTGTCCGAACATTCGGCTTGGTATGTACAAGATTTTTGTTCCGAACTTATAAGTGGACGAAATACACATGTTTCCGCATGGAAAACGATACATCGAAGAGACTAGCCACTCAATAGCTTAACTCGGGGAGTTTTAAGGAGAAAAAACTACGTTCCATCTGTAAAAACGAGGTTTACGTCCGTTCGTTTGGTAGGTATTTACTCGGTTTTCGTTCCGAACTTGGAAATGGACGAAAACTCAATTGTTTTTGGAATCTAAAACCTCAAGATCGACAAGGCTTAGCCGGGACGTTTTAAGGCCAATATAGAACATTTGGACCATGGGAACGGGGTTTTGTCCGGACATTCGGCTTAGTATGTACAAGATTTTTGTTCCGAACTTATAAGTGGACGAAACACAGATGTTTTCGCATAGAAAACGATACACATAAGAAACTAGCCACTCAATTGCTTAACTCGAGGCGTTCTAAGGCGAAAAACAATGTTCCGTAAGTAAAAACGAGGTTTATGTCCGTCCGTTCAGTCGGTATTTACTCGATTTTTTGTCTGAACTTGGAAATGGACGAAACTCACTTGTTTTGGAATCTAAAACCTCAAGATCGACAAGGCTTAGCCGGGACGTTTTAAGGTCAATACAGAACATTTGGACCATGGGAACGGGGTTTTGTCCGAACATTCGGCTTGGTATGTACAATATTTTTGTTCCGAACTTATAAGTGGACCAAACACACATGTTTCCGCATGGAAAACGATATATCGAAGAGACTATCCACTCAATAGCTTAAGTCGGGGTGTTCTAAGGAGAAAAAACAACGTTCCATCTGTAAAAACGAGGTTTATGTCCGTACGTTCGATCGGTATGTACTCGGTTTTCGTTCCGAACTTGGAAATGGACGAAAACTCAATTGTTTTGCAATCTTAAACCTCAAGATCGACAAGGCTTAGCCGGGACGTTTTAAGGCCAATATAGAACATTTGGACCATGGGAACGGGGTTATGTCCGGACATTCGGCTTGGTGTGTACAAGATTTTTGTTCCGATCTTAAAAGTGGACAAAACACATATGTTTTCGCATAGAAAACGATACACATAAGAGATTAGCCACTCAATTGCTTAACTCGGGGCGTTCTAAGGCGAAAAAACAACGTTCCGTAAGTAAAAACGAGGTTTACGTCCATCCGTTCGGTCGGTGTTTACTCGGTTTTCGTTCCGAACTTGTAAATGGATGAAAACTCAATTGTTTTTGGAATCTAAAAAGTCAAGATAGACAAGGCTTAGCCGGGATGTTTTAAGGCCAATATAGAACATTTTGACCATGGGAACGGGGTTTTGTCCGGACATTCGGCTTGGTATGTACAAGATTTTTGTTCCGAACTTATAAGTGGACGAAACACACATGTTTTCGCATAGAAAACGATACACATAAGAAACTAGCCACTCAATTGCTTAACTCGAAGCGTTCTAAGGCGAAAAACAATGTTCCGTAAGTAAAAACGAGGTTTATGTCCGTCCGTTCAGTCGGTATTTACTCGGTTTTTTGTCTGAACTTCGAAATGGACGAAACTCACTTGTTTTGGAATCTAAAACCTCAAGATCGACAAGGCTTAGCCGGGACGTCTTAAGGTCAATACAGAACATTTGGACCATGGGAACGGGGTTTTGTCCGAACATTCGGCTTGGTATGTACAAGATTTTTGTTCCGAACTTATAAGTGGACGAAACACACATGTTTCCGCATGGAAAACGATATATCGAAGAGACTAGCCACTCAATAGCTTAAGTCGGGGCGTTCTAAAGAGAAAAAACAACGTTCCATCTGTAAAAACGTGGTTTATGTCCGTACGTTTGATCGGTATTTACTCGGTTTTCGTTCCAAACTTGGAAATGGACGAAAACTCAATTGTTTTGGAATCTTAAACCTCAAGATCGACAAGGCTTAGCCGGGACGTTTTAAGGCCAATATAGAACATTTGGACCATGGGAACGGGGTTTTGTCCGGACATTCGGCTTGGTGTGTACAAGATTTTTGTTTTGAACTTAAAAGTGGACAAAACACATATGTTTTCTCATAGAAAATGATACACATAAGAGATTAGCCACTCAATGGCTTAACTCGGGGCGTTCTAAGGCGAAAAAACAACGTTCCGTAAGTAAAAACGAGGTTTACGTCCATCCGTTCGGTCGGGATTTACTCGGTTTTCGTTCCGAACTTGTAAATGGACGAAAACTCATTTGTTTTTGGAATCTAAAAACTCAAGATAGACAAGGCTTAGCCGGGACGTTTTAAGGCCAATATAGAACATTTGGACCATGGGAACGGGGTTTTGTCCGGACATTCGGCTTGGTATGTACAAGATTTTTGTTCCGAACTTATAAGTGGACGAAACACACATGTTTTCGCATAGAAAACGATACACATAAGAAACTAGCCACTCAATTGCTTAACTCGAGGCGTTCTAAGGCGAAAAACAATGTTCCGTAAGTAAAAACGAGGTTTATGTCCGTCCGTTCAGTCGGTATTTACTCGGTTTTTTGTCTGAACTTGGAAATGGACGAAACTCACTTGTTTTGGAATCTAAAACCTCAAGATCGACAAGGCTTAGCCGGGACGTTTTAAGGTCAATACAGAACATTTGGACCATGGGAACAGGGTTTTGTCCGAACATTCGGCTTGGTATGTACAAGATTTTTGTTCCGAACTTATAAGTGGACGAAACACACATGTTTTCGCATGGAAAACGATATATCGAAGAGACTAGCCACTCAATAGCTTAAGTCGGGGCGTTCTAAGGAGAAAAAACAACGTTCCATCTGTAAAAACGAGGTTTATGTCCGTACGTTCGGTCGGTATTTACTCGGTTTTCGTTCCGAACTTGGAAATGGACGAAAACTCAATTGTTTTTGGAATCTTAAACCTCAAGATCGACAAGGCTTAGCCGGGACGTTTTAAGGCCAATATAGAATATTTGGACCATGGGAACGGGGTTTTGTCCGGACATTCAGCTTGGTGTGTACAAGATTTTTGTTCCGAACTTAAAAGTGGACAAAACACATATGTTTTCGCATAGAAAATGATACACATAAGAGATTAGCCACTCAATTGCTTAACTTGGGGCGTTCTAAGGCGAAAAAACAACGTTCCGTAAGTAAAAACGAGGTTTACGTCCATCCGTTCGGTCGGTATTTACTCGGTTTTCGTTCCGAACTTGTAAATGGACCAAAACTCAATTGTTTTTGGAATCTAAAAAATCAAGATAGACAAGGCTTAGCCGTGACATTTTAAGGCCAATATAGAACATTTGGACCATGGGAACGGGGTTTTGTCCGGACATTCGGCTTGGTATGTACAAGATTTTTGTTCCGAACTTATAAGTGGACGAAATACACATGTTTCTGCATGGAAAACGATACATCGAAGAGACTAGCCACTCAATAGCTTAACTCGGGGCGTTCTAAGGAGAATAAACAACGTTCCATCTATAAAAACGAGGTTTATCTCCGTCTGTTCGGTTGGTATTTACTCGGTTTTCGTTCCGAACCTGGAAATGAACTTGTTTTTGGAATCTAAAACCTCAAGATCGATAAGGCTTAGCTGGGACGTTTTAAGGCCAATATAGAACATTTGGAGCAAGGGAACGGAGTTTTGTCCGGACATTCGGCTTGGTATGTACAAGATTTTTGTTCCGAACTTATAAGTGGATGAAACAGACATGTTTTCGCATAGAAAACGATACACATAAGAAACTAGCCACTCAATTGCTTAACTCAGGGCGTTCAATGGCGAAAAAACAATGTTTCGTCCGTAAAAACGAGTTTTATGTTCGTCCGTTCAGTCGGTATTTACTCAGTTTTCGGTTCGAACTTGGAAATAGAGGAAACTCACTTGTTTTGGAATCTAAAACCTCAAGATCGACAAGGCTTTGTTGGGACGTTTTAAGGCCAATATAGAACATTTGGACCATGGGAACGGGGTTTTGTCCGAACATTCAACAAGGTATGTACAAAATTTTTGTTCCGAACTTATAAGTGGACAAAACAGACATGTTTGCGCATGGAAAATGATACATCGAAGAGACTAGCTACCCAATAGCTTAACTCAGGGCGTTCTAAGGAGAAAAAACAACGTTTCGTCCGTAAAAACGAGGTTTATGTCCATCCGTCCGGTCGGAATTTACTCGGTTTTCGGTCCAAACTTGGAAATGGACTAAAACTAAATTGTTTTTGGAATCTAAAATCTCAAGATCGACAAGGCTTTGTTGGGACGTTTTAAGGCCAATTTAGAACATTTGGACCATGGGAACGGGATTTTGTCTGGACATTCGGGTATGTACAAAATTTTTGTTCCGAACTTATAAGTGGACAAAACACATATGTTTTCGCATAGAAAACGATACACATAAGAGATTAGCCACTCAATTGCTTAACTCGGGGCGTTCTAAGGCGAAAAAACAACGGTCCGTAAGTAAAAACGAGGTTTTTGTCCGTCCGTTCGGTCGGTATTGACTCGGTTTTAGGTCTGAACTTGGAAATGGACGAAACTCACTTGTTTTGGAATCTAAAACCTCAATATCGACAATGCTTAGCCGGGACGTTTTAAGGCAAATATTGAACATTTGGACGATGGGAACGGGGTTTTGTCCGGACATTCGGCTTGGTATGTACAGAATTTTTGTTCCGAACTTATAAGTGGACGAAACACACATGTTTTCGAGTAGAAAACGATACACATAAGAAACTAGCCACTCAATTGCTTAACTCGGGGCGTTCTAAGGCGAAAAACAATGTTCCATATGTAAAAACGAGGTTTATATTCGTCCGTTCGGTCGGTATTTACTCGGTTTTTTGTCTGAACTTGGAAATGGACGAAACTCACTTGTTTTGGAATCTAAAAACTCAAGATCGACAAGGCTTAGCCGGGATGTTTTAAGGTCAATGTAGATCATTTGGACCATGGGAACGGGGTTTTGTCCGAACATTCGGCTTGGTATGTACAAGATTTTAGTTCCGAACTTATAAGTGGACGAAACACAGATGTTTCCGCATGGAAAACGATACATCGAAGAGACTAGCCACTCAATAGCTTAACTCGGGGCGTTCTAAGGAGAAAAAACAACGTTCCATCTGTAAAAACAAGGTTTATGTCCGTCCGTTCGGTCGGTATTTACTAGGTTTTCAGTCGGAAGTTGGAAATGGACGAAACTCACTTGTTTTGGAATCTAAAATCTCAAGATCGACAAGGCTTAGCCGGGACGTTTTAAGGCCAATATATAACATTTGGACGATGGGAACGGGGTTTTGTACGGACATTCGACTTGGTATGTACTCGATTTTTGTTTCGAACTTATAAGTGGACGAAAAACACATGTTTTCACATAGAAAATGATGCAAATAAGAGACTTGCCACTCAATTGCTTAACTCAGGGCGTTCTATGGCGAAAATACAATGTTTCGTCCGTAAGAACGAGGTTTATGTCCGTCCGTTTGGTTGGTATTTACTCGGTTTTTGTTCCGAACTTGGAATTGGACGAAAACTCAATTGATTTTGGAATCTAAAACCTCAAGATCGACAAGGATTAGCCGGGACGTTTTAAGGCCGATATAGAACATTTCGACCATGGGAACGGGGTTTTGTCCAGACATTCGTCTTGCTATGTAGAAGATTTTTGTTCCGAACTTATAAGTGGACAAAACACATATGTTTTCGCATAGAAAACGATACACATAAGAGATTAGCCACTCAATTGCTTAACTCGGGGCGTTCTAAGGCGAAAAACAATGTTCCGTAAGTAAAAACGAGGTTTATGTCCATCCGTTCGGTCGGTATTTACTCGGTTTTCGGTCCAAACTTAGAAATGGACTAAAACTAAATTGTTTTTGGAATATAAAACCTCAAGATCGACAAGGCTTTGTTGGGACGTTTTAAGGACAATATAGAACATTTGGACCATGGGAACGGGGTTTTGTCCGGACATTCGGCAAGGTATGTACAAGATTTTTGTTCCGAACTTATAAGTGGACAAAACACACATGTTTCCGCATGGAAAATGATACATCGAAGAGACTAGCTACTCAATAGCTTAACTCGGGGCATTCTAAGGAGAAAAAACAATGTTCCGTCCGTAAAAACGAGGTTTATGTCCATCCGTTCGGTCGGTATTTACTCGATTTTCGGTCGAAACTTGGAAATGGACTAAAACTAAATTGTTTTTGGAATCTAAAACATCACGATTGACAAAGATTTGTTGGGACGTTTTAAGATCAATTTAGAACATTTGGACCATGGGAACGGGGTTTTGTCCGGACATTCGGCTTGGTATGTACAAGATTTTTGTTCCGAACTTATAAATGGACAAAACACATATGTTTTCGCATAAAAACGATACACATAAGAGATTAGCCACTCAATTGCTTAACTCGGGGCGTTCTAAGGCGAAAAAACTACGTTCCGTAAGTAAAAACGAGGTTTTTGTCCGTCCGTTCGGTCGGTACTTACTCGGTTTTCGGTCTGAACTTGGAATTGGACGAAACTCAACTGTTTTGGAATCTAAAACCTCAATATCGACAAGGCCTAGCCGGGACGTTTTAAGGCCAATATAGAACATTTGGACCATGGGAACGGGGTTTTGTCCGGACATTCGGCTTGGTATGTACAAAATTTTTGTTCCGAACTTATAAGTGGACGAAATACACATGTTTCCGCATAGAAAACGATATACATAAGAGACTAGGCACTCAATTGCTTAACTCGGGGCGTTCTATGGCGAAAAACAATGTTCTGTAAGTAAAAACGAGGTTTATGTCCGTCCGTTCGGTCGGTATTTACTCGGTTTTCGGTTTGAACTTGGAAATGGACGAAACTCACTTGTTTTGGAATCTAAAACCTCAAGATCGACAAGGCTTAGCCGGGACGTTTTAAGGTCAATATAGAACATTTGGACCATGGGAACAGGGTTTTGTCCGAACATTCGGCTTGGTATGTACAAGATTTTAGTTCCGAACTTATAAGTGGACGAAACACACATGTTTCCGCATGGAAAACGATACATCGAAGAAACTAGCCACTCAATAGCTTAACTCGGGGCGTTCTAAGGAGAAAAAACAACGTTCCATCTGTAAAAACGAGGTTTATATCCGTCCGTTCGGTCGGTATTTACTCGGTTTTTGTTCCAAACTTGGAAATGGACGAAAACTCAATTGTTTTTGGAATCTAAAACCTCAAGATCGACAAGGCTTAGCCGGGACGTTTTAAGGCCAATATAGAACATTTGGACCATGGGAACAGGGTTTTGTCCGGACATTCGGCTTGGTATGTACAAGATTTTTGTTCCGAACTTATAAGTGGACGAAACACACATGTTTTCGTATAGAAAACGATATACATAAGAAACTAGGCACTCAATTGCTTAACTCGGGGCGTTCTATGGCGAAAAAGACTGTTCTGTAAGTAAAAACGAGATTTATGTCCGTCCGTTCGGTTGATATTTACTCGGTTTTCGGTCTGAACTTGGAAATGGACGAAACTCACTTGTTTTGGAATCTAAAACCTCAAGATCGACAAGGCTTAGCCGGGACGTTTTAGGGTCAATATAGAACATTTGGACCATGGGAACAGGGTTTTGTCCGAACATTCGGCTTGGTATGTACAAGATTTTAGTTCCGAACTTATAAGTGGACGAAACACACATGTTTCCGCATGGAAAACGATACATCGAAGAGACTAGCCACTCAATAGCTTAACTCGGGGCGTTCTAAGGAGAAAAAACAACGTTCCATCTGTAAAAACAATGTTTCGTCAGTAAAAATGAGGTTTATGTCCGTCCGTTCAGTCGGTATTTACTCGGTTTTCGGTTCGAACTTGGAAATAGAGGAAACTCACTTGTTTTGGAATCTAAAACCTCAAGATCGACAAGGCTTAGCCGGGACGTTTTAAAGCCAATATAGAACATTTGGACCATGGGAACGGGGTTTTGTCCGGACATTCGGCTTGGTGTGTACAAGATTTTTGTTCCGAACTTAAAAGTGGACAAAACACATATGTTTTCGCATAGAAAACGATACACATAAGAGATTAGCCACTCAATTGCTTAATTCGGGGCGTTCTAAGGCGAAAAAACAACGTTCCGTAAGTAAAAACGAAGTTTACGTCCATCCGTTCGGTCGGTATTTACTCGGTTTTCGTTCCGAACTTGTAAATGGACGAAAACTCAATTGTTTTTGGAATCTAAAAACTCAAGATAGACAAGGCTTAGCCGGGACGTTTTAAGGCCAATATAGAACATTTGGACCATGGGAACGGGGTTTTGTCCGGACATTCGGCTTGGTATGTACAAGATTTTTGTTCCGAACTTATAAGTGGACGAAACACACATGTTTTCGCATAGAAAACGATACACATAAGAAACTAGCCACTCAATTGCTTAACTCGAGGCGTTCTAAGGCGAAAAACAATGTTCCGTAAGTAAAAACGAGGTTTATGTCCGTCCGTTCAGTCGGTATTTACTCGGTTTTTTGTCTGAACTTGGAAATGGACGAAACTCACTTGTTTTGGAATCTAAAACCTCAAGATCGACAAGGCTTAGCCGGGACGTTTTAAGGTCAATACAGAACATTTGGACCATGGGAACGGGGTTTTGTCCGAACATTCGGCTTGGTATGTACAAGATTTTTGTTCCGAACTTATAAGTGGACGAAACACACATGTTTCCGCATGGAAAACGATATATCGAAGAGACTAGCCACTCAATAGCTTAAGTCGGGGCGTTCTAAGGAGAAAAAACAACGTTCCATCTGTAAAAACGAGGTTTATGTCCGTACGTTCGGTCGGTATTTACTCGGTTTTCGTTCCGAACTTGGAAATGGACGAAAACTCAATTGTTTTTGGAATCTTAAACCTCAAGATCGACAAGGCTTAGCCGGGACGTTTTAAGGCCAATATAGAATATTTGGACCATGGGAACGGGGTTTTGTCCGGACATTCAGCTTGGTGTGTACAAGATTTTTGTTCCGAACTTAAAAGTGGACAAAACACATATGTTTTCGCATAGAAAACGATACACATAAGAGATTAGCCACTCAATTGCTTAACTCGGGGCGTTCTAAGGCGAAAAAACAACGTTCCGTAAGTAAAAACGAGGTTTACGTCCATCCGTTCGGTCGGTATTTACTCGGTTTTCGTTCCGAACTTGTAAATGGACGAAAACTCAATTGTTTTTGGAATCTAAAAAATCAAGATAGACAAGGCTTAGCCGGGACGTTTTAAGGCAAATATAGAACATTTGGACCATGGGAACAGGGTTTTGTCCGGACATTCGGCTTGGTATGTACAAGATTTTTGTTCCGAACTTATAAGTGGACGAAATACACATGTTTCTGCATGGAAAACGATACATCGAAGAGACTAGCCACTCAATAGCTTAACTCGGGGCGTTCTAAGGAGAATAAACAACGTTCCATCTATAAAAACGAGGTTTATGTCCGTCCGTTCGGTTGGTATTTACTCGGTTTTCGTTCCGAACTTGGAAATGAACTTGTTTTTGGAATCTAAAACCTCAAGATCGACAAGGATTAGCTGGGATATTTTAAGGCCAATATAGAACATTTGGACCAAGGGAACGGGGTTTTGTCCGGACATTCGGCTTGGTATGTACAAGATTTTTGTTCCGAACTTATAAGTGGACGAAACAGACATGTTTTCACATAGAAAACGATACACATAAGAAACTAGCCACTCAATTGCTTAACTCAGGGCGTTCAATGGCGAAAAAACAATGTTTCGTCCGTAAAAACGAGGTTTATGTTCGTCCGTTCAGTCGGTATTTACTCGGTTTTTGGTTCAAACTTGGAAATAGAGGAAACTCACTTGTTTTGGAATCTAAAACCTCAAGATCGACAAGGCTTTGTTGGGACGTTTTAAGGCCAATATAGAACATTTGGACCATGGGAACGGGGTTTTGTCCGAACATTCAACAAGGTATGTACAAAATTTTTGTTCCGAACTTATAAGTGGACAAAACAGACATGTTTGCGCATGGAAAATGATACATCGAAGAGACTAGCTACCCAATAGCTTAACTCAGGGCGTTCTAAGGACAAAAAACAACGTTTCGTCCGTAAAAACGAGGTTTATGTCCATCCGTCCGGTCGGAATTTACTCGGTTTTCGGTCCGAACTTGGAAATGGACTAAAACTAAATTGTTTTTGGAATCTAAAACCTCAAGATCGACAAGGCTTTGTTGGGACGTTTTAAGGCCAATTTAGAACATTTGGACCATGGGAACGGGATTTTGTCCGGACATTCGGGTATGTACAAGATTTTTGTTCCGAACTTATAAGTGGACAAAACACATATGTTTTCGCATAGAAAACGATACACATAAGAGATTAGCCACTCAATTGCTTAACTCGGGGCGTTCTAAGGCGAAAAAACAACGGTCCGTAAGTAAAAACGAGGTTTTTGTCCGTCCGTTCGGTCGGTATTGACTCGGTTTTAGGTCTGAACTTGGAAATGAACGAAACTCACTTGTTTTGGAATCTAAAACCTCAATATCGACAATGCTTAGCCGGGACGTTTTAAGGCAAATATTGAACATTTGGACGATGGGAACGGGGTTTTGTCCGGGCATTCGGCTTGGTATGTACAAGATTTTTGTTCCGAACTTATAAGTGGACGAAACACACATGTTTTCGAGTAGAAAACGATACACATAAGAAACTAGCCACTCAATTGCTTAACTCGGGGCGTTCTAAGGCGAAAAACAATGTTCCGTATGTAAAAACGAGGTTTATATTCGT
Source organism: Aquilegia eximia (assembly GCA_023053565.1). Lineage (NCBI taxonomy): Eukaryota > Viridiplantae > Streptophyta > Magnoliopsida > Ranunculales > Ranunculaceae > Aquilegia > Aquilegia eximia. The sequence goes on from JALIGU010000024.1 coordinate 839,307, forward strand.
CCGTTCGGTCTGTATTTACTCGGTTTTCGGTCTGAACTTGGAAATGGACGAAACTCATTTGTTTTGGAATCTAAAAACTCAAGATGGACAAGGCTTAGCCGGGATGTTTTAAGGTCAATGTAGATCATTTGGACCATGGGAACGGGGTTTTGTCCGAACATTCGGCTTGGTATGTACAAGATTTTAGTTCCGAACTTATAAGTGGACGAAACACAGATGTTTCTGCATGGAAAACGATACATCGAAGAGACTAGCCACTCAATAGCTTAACTCGGGGCGTTCTAAGGAGAAAAAACAACGTTCCATCTGTAAAAACAAGGTTTATGTCCGTCCGTTCGGTCGGTATTTACTCGGTTTTCAGTCGGAAGTTGGAAATGGACGAAACTCACTTGTTTTGGAATCTAAAATCTCAAGATCGACAAGGCTTAGCCGGGACGTTTTAAGGCCAATATATAACATTTGGACGATGGGAACGGGGTTTTGTACGAACATTCGACTTGGTATGTACTCGATTTTTGTTTCGAACTTATAAGTGGACGAAAAACACATGTTTTCACATAGAAAATGATGCAAATAAGAGACTTGTCACTCAATTGCTTATGTCAGGGCGTTCTATGGCGAAAATACAATGTTTCGTCCGTAAGAACGAGGTTTATGTCCGTCCGTTCGGTTGGTACTTACTCGGTTTTCGTTCCAAACTTGGAATTGGACGAAAACTCAATTGATTTTGGAATCTAAAACCTCAAGATCGACAAGGATTAGCCGGGACGTTTTAAGGCCGATATAGAACATTTCGACCATGGGAACGGGGTTTTATCCGGACATTCGGCTTGGTATGTAGAAGATTTTTGTTCCGAACTTATAAGTGGACAAAACACATATGTTTTCGCATAGAAAACGATACACATAAGAGATTAGCCACTCAATTGCTTAACTCGGGGCGTTCTAAGGCGAAAAAACAACATTCCGTAAGTAAAAACTAGGTTTTTGTCCGTCCGTTCGGTCGGTATTTACTCGGTTTTCGGTCTGAACTTGGAAATGGACGAAACTCAATTGTTTTGGAATCTAAAACCTCAATATCGACAAGACTTAGCGGGGACGTTTTAAGGCCAATATAGAACATTTGGACCATGGGAACGGGGTTTTTTCCGGACATTCGGCTTGGTGTGTACAAGATTTTTGTTCCGAACTTATAAGTGGACAAAATACGCATGTTTCCGCATGGAAACGATACATCGAAGAGACTAGCCACTCAATAGCTTAACTCGGGACAATAAACAACGTTCCATCTGTAAAAACAAGGTTTATGTCCGTCCGTTCGGTCGGTATTTACTCGGTTTTCAGTCGAAACATGGTAATGGATGAACAAGGCTTAGCCGGGACGTTTTAAGGCAAATATAGAACATTTGGACGATGGGAACGGGGTTTTGTACCGACATTCGACTTGGTATGTACTCGATTTTTGTTTCGAACTTATAAATGGACGAAACACACATGTTTTCGCATAGAAAACGATACATCAAAAAGACTAGCTACTCAATAGCTTAACTCGGGGCGTTCTAAGGTGAAAAAACAACGTTCCGTCCGTAAAAACGAGGTTTATGTCCATCCGTTCGGTCGGTATTTACTCGGTTTTCGGTCCAAACTTCGAAATGGACTAAAACTAAATTGTTTTTGGAATATAAAATCTCAAGATCGACAAGGATTTGTTGGGACGTTTTAAGGCCAATATAGAACATTTGGACCATGGGAACGGGGTTTTGTCCGGACATTCGGCAAGGTATGTACAAGATTTTTGTTCCGAACTTATAAGTGGACAAAACACACATGTTTCCGCATGGAAAATGATACATCGAAGAGACTAGCTACTCAATAGCTTAACTCGGGGCATTTTAAGGAGAAAAAACAACGTTCCGTCCGTAAAAACGAGGTTTATGTCCATCCGTTCGGTCGGTATTTACTCGGTTTTCGGTCCAAACTTGGAAATGGACTAAAACTAAATTGTTTTTGGAATCTAAAACATCACGATTGACAAGGATTTGTTGGGACGTTTTAAGACCAATTTAGAACATTTGGACCATGGGAACGGGGTTTTGTCCGGACATTCGGCTTGGTATGTACAAGATTTTTGTTCCGAACTTATAAGTGGACAAAACACATATGTTTTCGCATAAAAACGATACACATAAGAGATTAGCCACTCAATTGCTTAACTCGGGGCGTTCAAAGGCGAAAAAACAACGTTCCGCAAGTAAAAACGAGGTTTTTGTTCGTCCGTTCGGTCGGTACTTACTCGGTTTTCGGTCTGAACTTGGAAATGGACGAAACTCAACTGTTTTGGAATCTAAAACCTCAATATCGACAAGGCCTAGCCGGGACGTTTTAAGGCCAATATAAACATTTGGACCATGGGAACGGAGTTTTGTCCGGACATTCGGCTTGGTATGTACAAGATTTTTGTTCCGAACTTATAAGTGGACGAAATACACATGTTTCCGCATAGAAAACGATATACATAAGAGACAAGGCACTCAATTGCTTAACTCGGGGCGTTCTATGGCGAAAAACAATGTTCTGTAAGTAAAAACGAGGTTTATGTCCGTCCGTTCGGTCGGTATTTACTCGGTTTTCGGTCTGAACTTGGAAATGGACGAAACTCACTTGTTTTGGAATCTAAAACCTCAAGATCGATAAGGCTTAGCCGGGACGTTTTAAGGTCAATATAGAACATTTGGACCATGGGAACAGGGTTTTGTCCGAACATTCGGCTTGGTATGTACAAGATTTTAGTTCCGAACTTATAAGTGGACGAAACACACATGTTTCCGCATGGAAAACGATACATCAAAGAGACTAGCCACTCAATAGCTTAACTCGGGGCGTTCTAAGGAGAAAAAACAACGTTCCATCTGTAAAAACGAGGTTTATGTCCGTCCATTCGGTCGGTATTTACTCGGTTTTCGTTACAAACTTGGAAATGGACGAAAACTCTATTGTTTTTGGAATCTAAAACCTCAAGATCGACAAGGCTTAGCCGGGACGTTTTAAGGCCAATATAGAACATTTGGACCATGGGAACAGGGTTTTGTCCGGACATTCGGCTTGGTATCTACAAGATTTTTGTTCCGAACTTATAAGTGGACGAAACACACTTGTTTTCGCATAGAAAACGATATACATAAGAAACTAGGCACTCAATTGCTTAACTCGGGGCGTTCTATGGCGAAAAACAATGTTCTGTAAATAAAAACGAGGTTTATGTCCGTCCGTTCGGTCGGTATTTACTCGGTTTTCGGTCTGAACTTGGAAATAGACGAAACTCACTTGTTTTGGAATCTAAAACCTCAAGATCGACAAGGCTTAGCAAGGACGTTTTAAGGTCAATATAGAACATTTGGACCATGGGAACAGGGTTTTGTCCGAACATTCGGCTTGGAATGTACAAGATTTTAGTTCCGAACTTATAAGTGGACGAAACACACATGTTTCCGCATGGAAAACGATACATCGAAGAGACTAGCCACTCAATAGCTTAACTCGGGGCGTTCTAAGGAGAAAAAACAACGTTCCATTGTAAAAACAAGGTTTATGTCTGTCTGTTCGGTCGGTAGTTACTCGGTTTTCAGTCGGAACTTGGAAATGGACGAAACTCACTTGTTTTAGAATCTAAAACCTCAAGATCGACAAGGCTTAGCCGGGACGTTCTAAGGCCAATATAGAACGTTTGGACGATGGGAACGGGGTTTTGTACGGACATTCGAATTCGTAAGTACTCGATTTTTGTTTCGAAATTATAAGTGGACGAAACACACATGTTTTCGCATAGAAAATGATACACATAAGAGACTAGCCACTCAATTGCTTAACTCAGGGCGTTCTATGGCGAAAAACAATGTTTCGTCAGTAAAAACGAGGTTTATGTCCGTCCGTTCAGTCGGTATTTACTCGGTTTTCGGTTCGAACTTGGAAATAGAGGAAACTCACTTGTTTTGGAATCTAAAACCTCAAGATAGACAAGGCTTACACGGGACGTTTTAAGGCCAGTATAGAACATTTAGACCATGGGAATGGGGTTTTGTCCGGACATTCGGCTTGGTATGTACAAGATTTTAGTTCCGAACTTATAAGTGGACGAAACACACATGTTTCCGCATGGAAAACGATACATCGAAGAGCCTAGCCACTCCATAGCTTAACTCGGGGCGTTCTAAGGAGAAAAAACAACGTTCCATCTGTAAAAACGGGGTTTATGTCCGTCCGTTCGGTCGGTATTTACTCTGTTTTCGTTCCAAACTTGGAAATGGACCAAAACTCAATTGTTTTTGGAATCTAAAACCTCAAGATCGACAAGGCTTAGCCGGGACGTTTTAAGGCCAATATAGAACATTTGGACCATGGGAACAGGGTTTTGTCCGGACATTCGGCTTGGTATGTACAAGATTTTTGTTCCGAACTTATAAGTGGACGAAACACACATGTTTTCGCATAGAAAACGATATACATAAGAAACTAGGCACTCAATTGCTTAACTCGGGGCGTTCTATGGCGAAAAAGAATGTTCTGTAAGTAAAAACGAGATTTATGTCCGTCCGTTCGGTCGGTATTTACTCGGTTTTCGGTATGAACTTGGAAATGGACGAAACTCACTTGTTTTGGAATCTAAAACCTCAAGATCGACAAGGCTTAACGGGACGTTTTAGGGTCAATATAGAACATTTGGACCATGGGAACAGGGTTTTGTCCGAACATTCGGCTTGGTATGTACAAGATTTTAGTTCCGAACTTATAAGTGGACGAAACACACATGTTTCCGCATGGAAAACGATACATCGAAGAGACTAGCCACTCAATAGCTTAACTCGGGGCGTTCTAAGGAGAAAAAACAACGTTCCATCTGTAAAAACAATGTTTCGTCAGTAAAAACGAGGTTTATGTCCGTCCGTTCAGTCGGTATTTACTCGGTTTTCGGTTCGAACTTGGAAATAGAGGAAACTCACTTGTTTTGGAATCTAAAACCTCAAGATCGACAAGGCTTAGCCGGGACGTTTTAAGGCCAGTATAGAACATTTAGACCATGGGAATGGGGTTTTGTCCGGACATTCGGCTTGGTATGTACTTTATTTTTGTTCCGAACTTATAAGTGTACTAAACACACATGTTTCCGCATGAAAAACGATACATCAAAAAGACTAGCTACTCAATAGCTTAACTCGGGGCATTCTAAGAAGAAAAAACAACGTTCCGTCCGAAAAAACGAGGTTTATGTCCATCCGTTCGGTCGGTATTTACTCGGTTTTCGGTCCAAACTTGGAAATGGACTAAAACTAAATTGTTTTTGGAATATAAAACCTCAAGATCGACAAGGCTTTGTTGGGACGTTTTAAGGCCAATATAGAACATTTGGACCATGGGAACGGGGTTTTGTCCGGACATTCGGCAAGGTATGTACAAGATTTTTGTTCCGAACTTATAAGTGGACAAAACACACATGTTTCCGCATGGAAAATGATATATCGAAGAGACTAGCTACTCAATAGCTTAACTCGGGGCGTTCTAAGGAGAAAAAACAACGTTCCGTCCGTAAAAACGAGGTTTATGTCCATCCGTTCGGTCGGTATTTACTCGGTTTTCGGTCCAAACTTGGAAATGGACTAAAACTAAATTGTTTTTGTAATCTAAAACCTCAAGATAGACAAGGATTTGTTGGGAAGTTTTACGACCAATTTAGAACATTTGGACTATGGGAACGGGGTTTTGTCCGGACATTCGGCTTGGTATGTACAAGATTTTTGTTCCGAACTTATAAGTGGATAAAACACATATGTTTTCGCAAAAAAAACGATACACTTAAGAGATTAGCCACTCAATTGCTTAACTCGGGGCGTTCTAAGGCGAAAAAACAACGTTCCGTAAGTAAAAACGAGGTTTTTGTCCGTCCGTTCGGTCGGTACTTACTCGGTTTTCGGTCTAAACTTGGAAATGGACAAAACTCAACTGTTTTGGAATCTAAAACCTCAAGATCGACAAGGCTTAGCCGGGACGTTCTAAGGCCAATATAGAACATTTGGACGATGGGAACGGGGTTTTGTACGGACATTCGAATTGGTAAGTACTCGATTTTTGTTTCGAAATTATAAGTGGACGAAACACACATGTTTTCGCATAGAAAATTATACACATAAGAGACAAGCCACTCAATTGCTTAACTCAGGGCGTTCTATGGCGAAAAAACAATGTTTCGTCAGTAAAAACGAGGTTTATGTCCGTCCGTTCAGTCGGTATTTACTCGGTTTTCGGTTCGAACTTGGAAATAGAGGAAACTCACTTGTTTTGGAATCTAAAACCTCAAGATCGACAAGGCTTAGTCGGGACGTTTTAAGGCCAGTATAGAACATTTAGACCATGGGAATGGGGTTTTGTCCGGACATTCGGCTTGGTATGTACTTGATTTTTGTTCCGAACTTATAAGTGTACGAAACACACATGTTTCCGCATGAAAAACGATACATCAAAAAGACTAGCTACTCAATAGCTTAACTCGGGGCGTTCCAAGGAGAAAAAACAACGTTCCGTCCGTAAAAACGAGGTTTATGTCCATCCGTTCGGTCGGTATTTACTCGGTTTTCGGTCCAAACTTGGAAATGGACTAAAACTAAATTGTTTTTGGAATATAAAACCTCAAGATCGACAAGGCTTTGTTGGGACGTTTTAAGCCAATATAGAACATTTGGACCATGGGAACGGGGTTTTGTCCGGACATTCGGCAAGGTATGTACAAGATTTTTGTTCCATACTTATAAGTGGACAAAACACACATGTTTCCGCATGGAAAATGATACATCGAAGAGACTAGCTACTCAATAGCTTAACTCGGGGCATTCTAAGGAGAAAAAACAACGTCCCGTCCGTAAAAACGAGGTTTATGTCCATCCGTTCGGTCGGTATTTACTCGGTTTTCGGTCCAAACTTGGAAATGGACTAAAACTAAATTGTTTTCGGAATCTAAAACCTCAAGATTGACAAGGATTTGTTGGGAAGTTTTAAGATCAATTTAGAACATTTGGACCATGGGAACGGGGTTTTGTCCGGACATTCGGCTTGGTATGTACAAGATTTTTGTTCCGAACTTATAAGTGGGCAAAACACATATGTTTTCGCATAAAAAACGATACACATAAGAGATTAGCCACTCAATTGCTTAACTCGGGGCGTTCTAAGGCGAAAAAACAACGTTCCGTAAGTAAAAACGAGGTTTTTGTCCGTCCGTTCGGTCGGTACTTACTCGATTTTCGGTCTGAACTTGGAAATGGACGAAACTCAACTGTTTTGGAATCTAAAACCTCAATATCGACAAGGCCTAGCCGGGACGTTTTAAGGCCAATATAGAACATATGGACCATGGGAACGGGGTTTTGTCCGGACATTCGGCATGGTATGTACAAGATTTTTGTTCCGAACTTATAAGTGGACGAAATACATATGTTTTCGCATAGAAAACGATATACATAAGAAACTAGGCACTCAATGGTTTAACTCGGGGCGTTCTATGGCGAAAAACAATGTTTTGTAAGTAAAAACGAGGTTTATGTCCGTCCGTTCGGTCGGTATTTACTCGGTTTTCGGTTTGAACTTGGAAATGGACAAAACTCACTTGTTTTGGAATCTAAAACCTCAAGATCGACAAGGCTTAGCCGGGACGTTTTAAGGTCAATATAGAACATTTGGACCATGGGAACAGGGTTTTGTCCGAACATTCGGCTTGGTATGTACAAGATTTTAGTTCCGAACTTATAAGTGGACGAAACACACATGTTTCCGCATGGAAAACGATACATCGAAGAGACTAGCCACTCAATAGCTTAACTCGGGGCGTTCTAAGGAGAAAAAACAACGTTCCATCTGTAAAAACAAGGTTTATGTCTGTCTGTTCGGTCGGTAGTTACTCGGTTTTCAGTCGAAACTTGGAAATGGACGAAACTCACTTGTTTTAGAATCTAAAACCTCAAGATCGACAAGGCTTAGCCGGGACGTTCTAAGGCCAATATAGAACATTTGGACGATGGGAACGGGGTTTTGTACGGACATTTGAATTGGTAAGTACTCGATTTTTGTTTCGAACTTATAAGTGGACGAAACACACATGTTTTCGCATAGAAAATGATACACATAAGACACTAACCACTCAATTGCTTAACTCAGGGCGTTCTATGGCGAAAAAACAATGTTTCGTCAGTAAAAACGAGGTTTATGTCCGTCCGTTCAGTCGGTATTTACTCGGTTTTTGGTTCGAACTTGGAAATAGAGGAAACTCACTTGTTTTGGAATCTAAAACCTCAAGATCGACAAGGCTTAGCCGGGACGTTTTAAGGCCAGTATAGAACATTTAGACCATGGGAATGGGGTTTTGTCCGGACATTCGGCTTGGTATGTACTTGATTTTTGTTCCGAACTTATAAGTGTACGAAACACACATGTTTCCGCATGAAAAACGATACATCAAAAAGACTAGCTACTCAATAGCTTAACTCGGGGCATTCTAAGAAGAAAAAACAACGTTCCGTCCGTAAAAACGAGGTTTATGTCCATCCGTTCGGTCGGTATTTACTCGGTTTTCGGTCCAAACTTGGAAATGGACTAAAACTAAATTGTTTTTGGAATATAAAACCCCAAGATCGACAAGGCTTAGCGGGACGTTTTAAGGTCAATATAGAACATTCGGACAATGGGAACGGGGTTTTGTCCGGACATTCGGCTTGGTATGTACAAGATTTTTGTTCCGAACTTATAAGTGGACGAAATACACATGTTTCCGCATGGAAAACGATACATCGAAGAGACTAGCCACTCAATAGCTTAACTCGGGGCGTTCTAAGGAGAAAAAACAACGTTCCATCTGTAAAAACGAGGTTTATGTCCGTCTGTTCGGTCGGTATTTACTCGGTTTCCGTTCCAAACTTGGAAATGGACGAAAACTCAATTGTTTTTCGAATATAAAACCTCAAGATCGACAAGGCTTTGTTGGGACTTTTTAAGGCCAATATAGAACATTTGGACCATGGGAACGGGGTTTTGTCCGGACATTCGGCAAGGTATGTACAAGATTTTTGTTCCGAACTTATAAGTGGACAAAACACACATGTTTCCGCATGGAAAATGATACATCGAAGAGACTAGCTACTCAATAGCTTAACTCGAGGCGTTCTAAGGAGAAAAAACAATGTTCCGCAAGTAAAAACGAGGTTTATGTCCATCCGTTCGGTCGGTATTTACTCGGTTTTCGGTCCAAACTTGGAAATGGACTAAAACTAAATTGTTTTTGGAATCTAAAACCTCAAGATTGACAAGGATTTGTTGGGAAGTTTTAAGACCAATTTAGAACATTTGGACCATGGGAACGGGGTTTTGTCCGGACATTCGGCTTGGTATGTACAAGATTTTTGTTCGGAACTTATAAGTGGACAAAACAAATATGTTTTCGCATAAAAAACGATACACATAAGAGATTAGCAACTCAATTGCTTAACTCGGGGGGTTCTAAGGCGAAAAAACAACGTTCCGTAAGTAAAACGAGGTTTTTTTCCGTCCGTTCGGTCGGTATTTACTCGGTTTTTGGTCTGAACTTGGAAATGGACGAAACTCAACTGTTTTGGAATCTAAAAACTCGATATCGACAAGGCCTAGCGGGGACGTTTTAAGGCCAATATAGAACATTTGGACCATGGGAACGGGGTTTTGTCCGGACATTCGGCTTGGTATGTACAAGATTTTTGTTCGAACTTATAAGTGGACGAAATACACATGTTTCCGCATGGAAAACGATACATCTAAGAGACTAGCAACTCAATAGCTTAACTCGGGCGTTCTAATGAGAAAAAACAACGTTCCATCTGTAAAAACGAGGTTTATGTCCGTCCATTCGGTCGGTATTTACTCGGTTTTTGTTCCAAACTTGGAAATGGACGAAAACTCAATTGTTTTTGGAATCTAAAACCTCAAGATCGACAAGGCTTAGCCGGGACGTTTTAAGGCCAATATAGAACATTTGGACCATGGGAACAAGGTTTTGTCCGGACATTCGGCTTGGTATGTACAAGATTTTTGTTCCGAACTTATAAGTGGACAAAACACACATGTTTCCGCATGGAAAATGATACATCGAAGAGACTAGCTACTCAATAGCTTAACTCGGGGCGTTCTAAGGAGAAAAAACAACGTTCCGCAAGTAAAAACTAGGTTTATGTCCATCCGTTCGGTCGGTATTTACTCGGTTTTCGGTCCAAACTTGGAAATTAACTAAAACTAAATTGTTTTTGGAATCTAAAACCTTAAGATTGACAAGGATTTGTTGGGAAGTTTTAAGACCAATTTAGAACATTTGGACCATGGGAACGGGGTTTTGTCCGGACATTCGGCTTGGTATGTACAAGATTTGAGTTCCGAACTTATAAGTGTAGGAAACACACATGTTTCCGCATGGAAAACGATGCATCGAAGAGACAAGCGACTCAATAGCTTATCTCGGGGCGTTCTAAGGAGAAAAAACAACGTTCCGTCCGTACAAACGAGGTTTCTGTCCATCCGTTCGGTCGGTATTTACTCGGTTTTTGGTCCAAACTTGGAAATGGACTAAAACTAAATTGTTTATGTAATCTAAAACCTCAAGATCGACAAGGCTTTGTTGGGACGTTTTAAGGCCAATATACAACATTTTGACCATGGGAACGGGGTTTTGTCCGTACATTCGGCTTGGTATGTACAAGATTTTTGTTCCGAACTTATAAGTGGACAAAACACATATGTTTTCGCATAGAAAACGATACACATAAGAGATTAGCAACTCAATTGCTTAACTCGGGCCGTTCTAAGGCGAAAAAACAACGTTCCGTAAGTAAAACGAGGTTTTTTTCCGTCCGTTCGGTCGGTGTTTACTCGGTTTTCGGTCTGAACTTGGAAATGGACGAAACTCAGTTGTTTTGGAATCTAAAACCTCAAGATCGACAAGGCATAGCTGGGACGTTTTAAAGCCAATATAGAACATTTGTACCATGGGAACGGGGTTTTGTCTGGACATTCCGCTTGGTATGTACAAGATTTTTGTTCCGAACTTATAAGTGGACGAAACACACATGTTCCCGCATGGAAAACGATACATCAAAGAGTCTAGCCACTCAATAGCTTAACTCGGGGCGTTCTAAGGAGAAAAAACAACGTTTTATCTGTCAAAACGAGGTTTATCTCCTTCCGTTCGGTTGGTATTTACTCGATTTTCGGTCCGAACTTGAAAATGGACGAAACTCACTTGTTTTGGAATCTAAAGACTCAAGATCGACAAGGCTTAGCCAGGACGTTTTATGGCCAATATAAAACATTTGGACCAAGGGAACGTGGTTTTGTCCGGACATTCGGCTTGGTATGTACAAAATTTTTGTTCCGAACTTATAAGTGGCTAAAACACACATGTTTCCGCATGGAAAACGATACAACGAAGAGTCTAGCCACTAAATACTTAACTCGGGGTTTTCTAAGGAGAAAAAACAACGTTTTATCTGTAAAAACGAGGTTTATGTTCGTCCGTTCGGTTGGTATTTACTTGGTTTTCGGTCCGAACTTGGAAATGGACGAAACTCACTTGTTTTGGAATCTAAAACCTCAAGATCGACAAGGCTTAGCCAGGACGTTTTAAGGCCAATATAAAACATTTGGACCATGGGAACAGGGTTTTGTCCGGACATTCGGCTTGGTATGTACAAGATTTTTGTTCCGAACTTATAAGTGGACAAAACACATATGTTTTCGCATAAAAAACAATACACATAAAAGATTAGCCACTCAATTGCTCAACTCGGGGCGTTCTAAGGCGAAAAAACAACGCTCCGTAAGTAAAAACGATGTTTATGTCCGTCCGTTCGGTCGGTATTTACTCGGTTTTCAGTCTGAACTTGGAAATGGACGAAACACACTGGTTTTGAAATCTAAAACCTCAATATTGACAAGGCTTAGCCGGGACGTTTTATGCCCAATAAAGAACATTTGGACCAAGGGAACGGGGTTTTGTCCGGACATTCGGCAAGGTATGTACAAGATTTTTGTTCCGAACTTATAAGTGGACAAAACGCACATGTTTCCGCATGGAAAATGATACATCGAAGAGACTAGCTACTCAATAGCTTAACTCGGGGCGTTCTAAGGAGAAAAAACAACGTTCCGTCCGTAAAAACGAGGTTTATGTCCATCCGTTTGGTCGGTATTTACTCGGTTTTTTGTCCAAACTTGGAAATGGACTAAAACTAAATTGTTTTTCGAATCTAAAACCTCAAGATCGACAAGGCTTTGTTGGGACGTTTTAAGGCCAATATAGAACATTTGGACCATGGGAACGGGGTTTTGTCCGGACATTCGGCTTGGTATGTACAAGATTTTTGTTCCGAACTTATAAGTGGACGAAACACACATGTTTCCGCATGGAAAACGATACATCGAAGAGACTAGCCACTCAATAGCTTAACTTGGGGCGTTCTAAAGAGAAAAAACAACGTTCCATCTGTAAAAACGAGGTTTATGTCCGTCCGTTCGGTCGGTATTTACTCGGTTTTCGGTCCGAACTTGGAAATGGACGAAACTCACTTGTTTTGGAATCTAAAACCTCATGATCGACAAGGCTTAGCCGGGACGTTTTAAGGCCAATATAGAACATTTGGACGATGGGAACGGGGTTTTGTACGTACATTCGACTTGGTATCTACTCGATTTTTATTTCAAACTTATAAGTGGACGAAACACACATGTTTTCGCATAGAAAATGATACACATAAGAGACTAGCCACTCAATTGCTTAACTCAAGGCGTTCTTCGGCGAAAAAACAATGTTCCGTCCGTAATAACGAAGTTTATGTCCATCCGTTCGGTCGGTATTTACTCGGTTTTTGGTCCAAACTTGGAAATGGATGGAACTCACTTGTTTTGGAATCTAAAACCTCAAGATCGACAAGGCTTAGCCGGGACGTTTTAAGGCCAATATAGAACATTTGGACGATGGGAACGGGGTTTTGTACGGACATTCGACTTGGTATGTACTCGATTTTTGTTTCGAACTTATAAGTGGACGAAAAACACATGTTTTCGCATAGAAAACGATACACATAAAAGACTAGCCACTCAATTGCTTAACTCAAGGCGTTCTATGGCAAAAAAACAATGTTCCGTCCGTAAAAACGAGGTTTTAGATTCGAACTTGGAAACGTAGGAAACTCATGTTTTGGAATCTAAAACCTCAAGATCAACAAGGCTTAGCCGGGACGTTTTAAGGCCAATATAGGACATTTGGACCATGGGAACGAGGTTTTGTCCGGACAATCAGCTTGGTATGTACTCGATTTTTGTTCCGAAGTTTTAAGTGGATGAAACACACACGTTTCCGCATGGAAAACGATACATCGAAGAGACTAGCTACTCAATTGCTGAACTCTGGACGTTCTAAGGCGATAAAAAACCGTTCCGTCCGTAAAAACGAGGTTTATATTTGTCCGTTCGGTCGGTATTTACTCGGTTTTCGGTCTGAACTTGGAAACGGACGAGACTCACTTGTTTTGGAATCTAAAACCTCAAGATCGACAAGGCTTAGCTGGGATGTTTTAATGCCAATATAGAACATTTGGACGATGGGAACGGGGTTTTGTACGGAAATTTGACTTGGTATGTACTCGATTTTTGTTTTGAACTTATAAGTGGACGAAACACACATGTTTTCGCATAGAAAATGATACACATAAGAGAATAGCCACTCAATTGCTTAACTCGGGGCGTTCTAAGGCGAAAAAACAACGTTCCGTAAGTAAAAACGAGGTTTATGTCTCTCCGTCTGGTCGGTATTTACTCGGTTTTCGGTTAAAACTTCGAAACGAACGAAAATCACTTGTTTTGTAATCTAAAACCTCAAGATCGATAATGCATAGTCGGGACGTTTTAAGGCCAATATAGAACATTTAGACCATGGGAACGGGGTTTTGTCCGGACATTCGGCTTGGTATGTACTCGATTTTTGTTCCGAACTTATAAGTGGACAAAACTCACATGTTTCCCTAAGGAAAACGATACATCGAAAAGACTAGCCACTCAATTGCTTAACTCGGGGCGTTTGAAGGCGAAAATACAACGTTCCGTAAGTAAAAACGAGGTTTATGTCCGTCCGTTCAGTCGATATTTACTCGGTTTTCGGTCCGAACTTGGAAATGGACGAAACCACCTTGTTTTGGAATCTAAAACCTCAAGATCGATAAGGCTTAGCGGGGATGTTTTAAGGCCAATATAGAACATTAGGACCATGGGAACGGGGTTTTGTCTGGAGATTCGGCTTGGTATGTACTCGATTTTTGTTCCGAACTTATAAGTGGACGAAACACACATGGTTCCGCATGGAAAACGATACACCTAAGAGACTAGCCACTCAATTGCTTAACTCGGGGCGTTCTAAGGAGAAAAAACAACGTTCCGTTTGTAAAAACGAGGTTTAGGTCCGTTCGTTCGGTCAGTATTTACTCGGTTTTCGTTCTGAACTTGGAAATGGACGGAACTCACTTGTTTTGGAATCTAAAGCCTCAAGATCGACAAGGCTTAGTCGGGACGTTTTAAGGGCAATATAGAACATTTGGACTATGGGAACGGGGTTTTGTAAGAATATTCGGCTTGGTATGTACTCGATTTTTATTCTGAACTTATAAGTGGATGAAACACACATGTTTCCGCATGGAAAACGATACATCGAAGAGACTAGCCTCTCAATAGCTTAACTCGGGGTGTTCTAAGGCGAAAAAACAATGTTTGTCCGTAAAAACGATGTTTATGTCCGTCCGTTGGGTTGACAAGGCTTAGCCGGGACGTTTTAAGGCAAATATAGAACATTTGGACCATGAGAATGTGGTTTTGTCCGGACATTCGGCTTGGTATGTACTCGATTTTTGTTCCAAACTTATAAGTGGACGAAACACACATGTTTCCGCATGGAAAACGATACATCGAAGAGACTAGCCACTCAATAGCTTAACTCGGGGCGTTCTAATGAAAAAAAACAACGTTTCGTCCGTAAAAACGAGGTTTATGTCCGTCCGTTTGGTCGGTATTTACTCGGTTTTCGGTCCGAATTTGGAAATGGACGAAACGCACTTGTTTTGGAATCTAAAACCTCAAGATCGACAAGGCTTAGCTGGGACGTTTTAAGGCCAATATAGAACATTTGGACCATGAGAATGGGGTTTTGTCCGGACATTCGGCTTGGTATGTGATAGTGGCCAAAAGGTGTTTAATCTCTATCCTCTATCAAAATATTAGATTTTGTGTTGAATTTTCCTTGCCAAAAGGTGTTTAATCTCTATCCTCTATCAAAATATTAGATTTTGTGTTGAATTTTTCTTCTTGTGTCTGTATAAATTGGATATCAAAGTAGACAAGTAACAAGCAAGGGTTGTACCCACATCAGAGGGGGAGATCTTAGCTCAAACACAATAGTAAACAATGGTTAAAGAACACCAAGGGAATCAATAATAAGATTGGAGATTGATTCTACTTCCTACAGACAATAATAAATAGTAAACCCTAACTTAAGAATATGGTAGAGATGAAAAGAAGATATATGATGACAAAGGGGGAGAATTGGTATCCACTAACTAAATCATACAAACATAACATGTTGTTCCTTCATGTTCAATTTATAACAATCAATTAGTCACCTCTCGGTTATTCCAACTAATCATTAATTCCTATAATAATTAAGTAGTCACCTCTCACCTATTCCACCTAATTAAAATGGGATTCTCTTATGCATACTATTGAATATGTCTTATTAATTAAACCGTCACCTCTCAGCTATTCAATCTAATTAATTCAAGATATTAATTCATAAATAAACCGTCACCTCTCGGATATCAATTTAAATATAAAAGGGTTCCAATAAAAGATATATATTGCAAGCATGTAATAATCACCTCTCAGTTATTTCATTACACATCTACAATAAATATAAACACTACCATTAATGTTAGGTCTCCCTAAACCCTAACAATAATATTTTAACATCATGGATATCAATAACATGCAAACAATCATACTTACCTCATATCGCGAATTAGAAGTAAATAAGCATTTAGTATTTTGAATCACAATGAACAATAAGAACAAACATGGTGCTTTTGCATAATCTAGAGAGCTTCCACCATCCCACCTAGGGAGATTTAACTACTCATCCTTGATGATGACACCATGGAATAAATAAATAAATCACAAGACATCATAATGGAAAAGATAATGGAATTGATATTGATTATTGAGTTTGATACAAAAGAAGAAAAAGATGAACTTTTCTCTTCAATCTTCAATTCATAAAAAGCTACCTAAACCTTAGCTACTACTTCTCTTATATAGAAAATAAAAAGTAGAATACTTGCATGCAAAGACTTCCAAACTAGGTCAAATTCGTGGCTGCTGCTGTTGGTCTTATAGAGGCATTAGGTTTTTAGCAAAACCTAATTCTCTTGGGCTTAAGTTGTAGTTAAAATAAAGCCCTAAATAGAAATTCTGACTTGTGGGCTCCAATAGGACCCGGTTTGGGCTGAGAATTGGACCGCCCCACTTTGACATAAAGTCAAGTCAACAGAGCTGACCGTGGGGTGCCCTTAGCAGATCTTGTGGGTGCAAAAATTGATTCTCCTTCCCATGTGCAAATAACACCATTTTGCTTGCTTTTCTTGACTTTTCGCGGGCTTTTACATAATATTCGCATTTCGGCTCATAAAACCTACACAATGATCAAATGCCCCCAAACAACACTTTGCTTGTCCTCAAGCATAGATGAGAAGAAAGAATTAAGGACTCAAAAGAGAAGTAAAACTAAGGTGACTGCATTAACCATATGCATCAAGGCTTTGAACCACAAGGATTTCCCAGGTGGAGGAGTTATAGTCTTCTGAGTGTTTTCCAGAGAAGATACCCACAAACTTACTACAATGACTAATCCAAGAATAGGAATTTCTACCATTTACCTCAGAAATGGTTATATCAAGGATAAGGATAAGTATTGTAAAACCGTTCATATGAGATAGCATACTACAAATGCATGAATAAGATATGAAATATAAACCAAGCATAACGGTTTCAAATGCATTGAAGACAGGGATGTACCCATGCTATCACGAGTCTTAAGTTACCATTGGAAAGGTCACCTTGACTTCTGCCTCACAGACAGACACTCAGAAATAAATGTCACTCAAAGATGGACAATCATCTCACATATATCAATTAGAACGGACTGGTGTAATGGAATGAACTTAGTCTCAAAGAATGGAAAAATCAGCCTTGCTTGAGATGTCGGGTTTTTCACCTCAGCACCTTCTCACCTACTCGCCACATCCTACCATATCAGCTTAGATCTACAAAAGACAGTAATGGGTTGTAACTTGGTTTAGGACAGGGCTAGAAATGGAAAAGGCTTTTGTGAAATATTTTTGGAACATTCGGGCCTTCAATACTTGTGATTTGTAATAACAACACATGGAGAAATTTTTGGAATTTTTCTTTTGGGAAGAAGTGTTTCTCATCTTCTTTTGGGAAAATTTCTATGAAGCTCTAGCCAATATTTGGGAATCTTTCTTTCCTTTTGGATTCGAAATGGTTTGGAAGATTCTGGCTTTTTCTGGAATTTCTTCAAACTTTTGGTTTTCAATATTTGGTTCATCTCACTAGTTTGGAGATTTTCTATGTATTTCTCCTTTCTTCTTGTAACCACATAAACAATCATCCTCATGTTCCAAAAACAATGGGTAAAGGACCTAAAACATTCTAAGGTTTTTTACTCCTAATGGAGTTGGGTAAGGATAATGGGCTAAAGAAAAATGCTAAGTAACAAGAAAGGCTCAGAATGGTCAACCTAAGGGATAAATATCATCAGGGTAGGCTAAGGTAAACAAGGTTTATCTAAAAGTCTTTGTATCATCTCTAAGTACTGATATGGTGATCACATCTTGAATAAGCTACAAGACCCAAGTTAACATTACACCCACTTGATGTCATCTTAAGGCTAACTATAAGGGATTTTTAGACTTAACCCCCCCTTTTATGGTCACGTTTTGAGTAACCCCCCCCCCCCCCCCCCCCCTATTTGTCCAAGTTTGGACTTTATCCCCTCTCCGTCTGCTTCTGTCAAATTTAACATCTATTTTTATTTTTTCTTCCTAAAATACCCTTCTCTCATATTTTAAGGGGGGTTAAGTCTAAAGCAACAATCGAGGATATTTTGGGAAGTTAAAATAAAATTGGCGTTAAATTTGACAGAAGCAGACGAAGAGGGGGTAAAGTCCAAACTTGGACAAATGGGGGGGTTTACTCAAAAAATGACCATAAAAGGGGGGGGGGGGGGGGGGGGGGGGGGGTTAAGTCCAAAAATACCTAACTATAAAAAATGAATATGAGACTAAAAACAAACAAAACTGAGAGGTTGAATCTTTTGACTCCAGATTGATGTAATATCTCTCCAAGAAAAGGACGGGGCTCAAAAGTTCACTAGGTTAAGTCTCCACACTTATTCCTCAAGTTTCTCAAGGTGTAGTTGTATTTGCACATGTAATCTGTAATAAATGCAAATGAATGCCATATTTATGCTCATGCAAATGTAGTATAAGACTCAACTACTTGGTGAAGCAATAAATGTCCTTAAACTTGAAAAGGAGAGAATTCAACCATCATATTCATCATTGATGGTGTACTTATCCTATTTGAAAAAGTCTTTGTAAGAAAAAAAAAATTTGGATTTTTCAAAAAATTTGAATTTTTATACAAGTACGGAAAAAGAAGTTTGAAAATCATTTGCAAAAAAAATTGTAATACTTCCTCACCCCCAAACAAAAAGATTGCCTTGTCCTCAAGGCTCATACTATGCATAGGAGAGAGAGAGAGTAAGAAAGATATTACCATGAATGTACTAAAAATTCAAACCGCTTTATAAATTCCTGCCAAACAAAATTATCTCCACATATATAGAGATTACAAGGAATTCCATACTAAGACACAACTGAAATAAAGGACTAACTCAACAGAAAAGGAAATCCTACTTTACACTCTTGGTTTCAAACTATTTCTATTGGCAAACCATCGAACCTATAGCGCCAAAGAGTTAATGCCTCTTTGATTACATTCCAAGGCCCCTCACCATTATCCATAAAATTATCATTTCTATGCAAATCTGGATACTCTACATATGCAGTGTTAGGCACCCAAGTGAATAGACGACTTCTCCTGATAAACGATGTGTAGGATCCATAGGGATAAGGTGAGTCCAATCATTGTACCTGTTCCTCCAGTCAAGATAGCTATCAAGAATAATCTTACAGATAGCAGTAGGGAACACAAGCTTATCCTCACCGAATAAGAACATATTCCTAATACCATCTAAAATCCAAGTGGATATGTCAAGAACATAGAAATTAGTAACAATACCAACTACCGCATGCATGGTACTATCATTGACATAATCCATCTTCTCAACACCCAACAAATTACGCAAAACCCATAAAGCAGCAGTAGCTACATTAGCAGGAAGGCAAGTGGTAGGTGCAATACTAGGGTATCCTTCAGGATGGAATGAGAAGGTACACAGGCCAAAGTGATTGAGGTAATTGTCTATGATATCTACACGATTATCACGAACATAATTGTCAAAAGGCACGATCGGTTGAAAGACAAAAGGATTACCCATGGTAATAGAGACGGCAATAGCATTAAAAACCACCGGGGAACCATGCATGTGAACTTGGAAACCATCAAAGGGAAGAGGGTCGGTAAAGGGTAACATAAGGTAAAAGTCTCTTACCATAGAAGGGGAATACACAGCAGTAGAATCATAAAGAAAACCTTCCAAACCTTTGTCAAAAATCCCATCCTTAAAAGAAGCTCCATAAGGACTATCCATAATTCCCGAAAAATCCATCTCGGGGATGATATCCATGCCATCGGGCATCCACAACCCATTCTGAACATTAGCCATTGCAAAAGAAGGAAGAAAACACCAAAAACTAGCGCAAAAATCGAGAAGAAATCACACAAAACAAGTTCAGAAAACTGCTGCCACGTTCAATCTCGACTCGAGATCGAAATGGCCTATAAGGAACTCGACTCGAGTTCGGGCCAAATCCAGAAAATAAAAAAGTTTTGAAAAGTTTTTCTGATTTTTGAGTGACGATCCTCCAACCTTGGTTTGGTATATATAGGCAAAAAATAAAGAGTTTGAGCCCTAATAGGACTCCAAGTATTGCCTAAAACCTTAGGGTTTCCAAAAATCAAACCATAACCTCCTTTCTTTTTAAAATATTTGGACTTAGGTCCCTAGGACCAGAAAATTTTCAAAATAACTCCACAAGTCTAGATTTTTGCAATGAAACCCAAGAATGGCTAAGAATTTTCAGAAAAGGACAAGTTTGCAAAAAAATTAAAAATTCAACCATTTTCATTAATATTTGAAAATAAGTACAATGATTGAAAATTTAATACAAGAGTGCAATAATTAAAAAAAAACAAAAACAAAATACATAATAAGAAAATACAATGGCTAATAAACAGAAATAAAATCAACCCCATCGTCGACGAGGTTGCCCCTGGCCTTTGTCGAAGCAACGCTGCAAGTCCTCGACTGCAGTCAGAATCTCGCCCATACCCCTCCAGAGAAGCTGGAACCGCTCCTCATTGGTATGGAGCTGAAAGAACGCCCTCTGGTCGCCGGGCCTGTACTGGATGGGCACCTCATCTTGAGGGTCCCACAAAAACTGTCTGTAGGCAGACAATCCTTGGTTGGAGACCTCGAGCCGGACGACCGACTCCAGAGAAAGGGCAGGCAGAACAAGCGCCTCCTAGAAGCGCAGAATACCCATTACTAGGCTAGGAAGAAGAGCATAAGTGGTTCGAGCTCCAGTGATGGTGGCGAAAAGATGACGGACCATGCAGTAGCCGTGGAGGTCCTCCTGAAGCAATCGGAGGATATGAATCCCCTCCGAGAACAGCTCGCTCGTCCTTGTCGTCCCAAGGACATTGGTGGTCAGCCAGTGTGCCACCAAGCCGTTAGAAAGGTGATTGCTATACCGGTGAAGTACCCGGTCATCAACGAGGACGGCCTCGATGATGTCCGGTGTCACCAGCGCAGCCTCCTGCTGCAGGGGAGCCTCGTCATGCTCGAGCGCCATTACTACGGATACAGTCTCAGGCGTGAGCAGGAAGCGATGGGCTGGATCCCAATTGATGTACACGCCGTCATCGGCCAACTCCATCGACTCATAAAAACGACAAACCATTTGAGGATCAAATGGCTCGTAATTAGAGCCAAGGAGTACATCCCAGCCTCGGGCATGAATTCTCTCCACAAAAGTGCTTCCTAAGCGATTATCGTCGAACAGACGAGAATAATCGCCCTCACGGATAATCACTCTTTCTCTTCGTCTTGGAGGCATGATACTATGGGTTTTTGGTATGGAAATGAAGAGCACGAAGAAAGGAACAAAACCCCACAAAAAATTTTGAATTTGGTCAAGAATTGAGAAAGATAAGAGGAGAGAGAATCGAGATCTGCCTCGATTCTCGAGTCGAGTTTGAAATGCACATTAAGGAATTCGACTCGAGTTCTGGAAGGGAAGAAGACTTCTGTTGACCCGATTTTGACTTGGTTTGACTTTGGATTTGAAAGTGACTTGTGACTTTTCTAAAGACACCCGAGGGAATATATACAGAAGTGACTTCCCCTAGACGCATCCCCACTACTGAAATTAGTGGAAATGACGATTTTACCCCTGGAAAGCGTAAATGCACGAAATAATTCAAATTTAAATTTGAAAATTCCGCGATAATGTATAAATATATTCTCGCGAATATACGTACCATTAAGGGTGTCAAATAAAATCCCAAAAATCATGCAATAATTATTAAATCCCAAAAATTGAAATAATTTCAAATTCGTAATTGTAATAATTATTTAACCAAGCAACTGCAACAAAGAGTGGTGGGCTACGCCCACCCCCAAACAGAACTAGCACGCAGATTCAAAAGATAGTTTATTATCAAAAAAACAACTAAACCCGACAACTAATAAAAAACACTACAGCACGATCGGGTTTAGAAGATACACAGGGTTGCCTCCCAGGAGCGCTAAGTTTAACGTCTTCAGCCAGACAGGTGGACAACCAGGATTCACTCCCTAGATAAACGCTACTCTAAATAAAGATACAGGAGAGACAAAATGCTAGAATGGAATGCGCGAAATCCTGATGTCTAATATATAACAAAGAGTCTTTTAAAGTCAGATACTCGAGACTTTAAAGCAGATGAGAAATAACGTTCCCACCCCCAAACAGAGCGGAAAACAGGTTTGTTTGGTGATGTCGCTCAAGAGAAAAGCGTGCACTGGGTCAATTATACTCAGCCAGTAAGAGTTCGTGGACTATGGTCCCGGCACTTTCAACCACACCTCTCAAAAAGAGACAACAGAATAGAGTAAGAGAGGGTCCGGATACCAGCAGGTCAAAGGTCAGTCTAAATAGGTAGGGTCCTCTAATAGGGTTTCCTCAACCTCAGGGGACCTTAATTCATGGAAATGCTTAAGACGTTGACCATTGACTTGAAATTCAGGGTTGTCTGCAGGGTTTAAACATGTGATAGCACCAAAGGGCGTCACTGCAGACACAACAAAAGGACCCGACCAACGAGACTGTAGTTTACCAGGAAATAAATGCAACCTAGAGTTATACAGTAAAACTTTGTCCACAATTTAGAATCTCTACGTAAGATCTGACGATCATGTAGTTTATTCATATTAGCTTAATCGGACTTGGAAAGATCATAAGCTTCATTCTGAAGTTCCTGAAGCTCAGAAAGGTGGAGTTTTCTCCTCTTACCTGCCTGGTTGAGATTAAAGTTGAGCTTTGTCATTGCCCAGAAGGCTCGGTGCTCAAGCTCTACAAGTAGGTGACAGGGTTTTCCAAAAACAAGACGAAAGGGAGACATGCCTATGGGAGTTTTAAAAGTAGTACGATAGGCCCATAATGAATCACTGACTCTACGAGACCAATCAACCTTTACAGAGTCAATCGTTTTTTGTAAAATATTTTTAATCTCTCTATTCGACACCTCAGCTTGGCCATTAGTTTGCGGATGGTACGCAAGGGCCACTTTGTGAGTAACTCCATACTTTTGGACAAGTTTTTGAAAAGCTTTATTGCAGAAATGGCTCCCCCCATCACTAATGATCGCACGGGGAGCGCCAAATCGGGCAAATATATACTCTTTTAGAAAATTTACTACAGTTTCTTGGTCGTTGTGCCTTGTGGGAATGGCCTCGATCCATTTAGAAACATAATCAACTGTGACCAAAATGTACAAAAAACCATGACAACCAGGAAAAGGACCCATGAAATCTATGCCCCATACATCAAACACTTCCACAGGAAGAATTGGTTGTAAGGGCATCATGTGACGCCTAGTGATTTTCCCTAGTTGCTGACAACGAGTGCACACAGTACAATGCATGTGAGCGTCCTTAAAAAGAGTTGGCCAATAAAAACCACACTGCAATACTTTAGCAACTGTCATTTTTGCACTAAAATGTCCACCACAAGCATGCTCATGGCAGAACTTAAGGACCTCTTGTTGCTCCCAGTCAGGGATACAACGACGAATGATCTAGTCAGGATAGTACTTAAAAAGGTAAGGGTCATCCCAGAAATAATGCTTGGCATTAGCAAGGAATTTGGATCTATCATGCTTGTTCCAATCACTTGGAAACTTGTTGCTAGCCAAGTAATTAACTATATCTGCGAACCATGGAACATTTGATATTGCAAAAAGAAGCTCATCCGGAAAGTTCTCAGAAATGACACTAGAACCCTCAAGACGGTCGAGTCTAGACAAGTGGTCGGCTACTACATTTTCGGTCCATTTTTTATCTGTAATTTCAAGGTCAAACTCTTGAAGCAACAAAATCCAACGAATAAATCGAAGTTTAGTTTCCTTCTTGGAGAGAAGAAATTTAATAGCAGCATGATCCATGAAGATGACCGTACGGGTATCCAAAAGGTAGGAACGAAACTTATCAAAAGCATATACTATGGCTAACAATTCTTTCTCCGTCGTGGTATAATTACGTTGAGCATCATTGAGAGTTTTGCTAGCATAATATATGACATGGGGCTTACCATCTAGACGTTGACCTAAAACAGCCCCAACAGCAAAGTCTGATGCATCGCACATCAGCTCAAAGGGTTTACTCCAATCAGGTGGCCTAATGATGGGTGCAGTCGTGAGGGCGGTCTTAAGTTTTTCAAAGGCGCTCTTGCATTCTTTTGTGAAATCAAAAGGTGCATCCTTAAGCAATAAATTGGTAAAGGGGCGAGCTATCTTTGAAAAATCTTGGATAAAGCGTCGATAGAATCCTGCGTGGCCCAGAAAGGCTCGAATATCCCTAATAGACTTAGGAATAGGCAGGATGAAACAAGATCTACTTTAGCTTTATCAACCTGGATACCCTCCGGAGAGACGACATGACCCAGAACTATCCCCTTCCTAACCATAAAATGGCACTTTTCCCAGTTAAGTACCAAATTCTTCTCAATGCAACGCTTAAAAACCAACGAAAGATGACTAAGACAATCTTCAAAAGATGAACCATATATGGAGAAGCCATCCATAAACACCTCCATAAATCGTTCTACCATATCACTAAAGATGTGTAACATACACGTCTCGAAAGTAGCAGGTGCATTATGAGAGCCCAATATATGTGCAATATAACAATAGTAAAACAAACAAGAATAAAACAATAAAGAAGTAAAGAACACACAGAAATTTTTAACGTGGTAAAACCCAATATGGGAAACGTCCACGGTTGTCCTCGCGACAACAAATAAATCCACTAGATGAAAAGAGATGTACAAACCTATCAACTACCTGCAATCACTGCGAGTTGACACTACTGGTTATCTCTAACACCTTGACTTCACCAGAGCACCTTGATGTACGCACAAGACACTCGACTTCTTGATGAACACACAAGAAGACTCGAAGCCGAACTATGAAACAAGCTTACACCAGAGTTCCTTGATGAACACACAAGGATACTCGACTTCTTGATGAACACACAAGAAGACTCGAAGCTAAATCACTATTCAATAATGAAGAAGAAGATGAATAGGAAAGAAGGAAGAAGAAGATGAGTTCAATCACCAAAACAACCTAAATCAAAATCTAAACAAAATCCAAGAATCAGACTTCAATTGGACGGCCAAAGAACTAACTAGTTCTTTGGAAGAGAAACCCTATATATACTTAGGGTTGGAAACCAAGGAAAATGGGCCGAAATAGTGAAAACCCACATTGGACGTACGTACGTCGATATGACGTTCGTACGTCTCCATACGAAAATACGCCTGCTGCCTGCTGCGACGTACGAACGTCCTGTAAAGGTACGTACGTCCAGAACTCAAACTAACTTGCTGACATACAATACATACGTACGTCCTTAAGCAGTACGTACGTCCTGAACCAAAAAACACACTAATGACACACGACGCGAAGACAAGGACACGGGACGACGTGCGTACAACTAGGTTTTCTTAACAATGAACTCAAGGCGAAATAACCAAGGACACTTTGTCACAAAATTGATGTCAAACCACTTCGTGCCGGTTTCACATTACACAGACCGAAAAGCATACGGGCATAAGTGAAAATGCCGAAAGGACAAGTAAATGTTGTCTTACCTTGATCTTCAGGGGCGATAGGAATTTTGTTATAACCAGAGTAACCATCCAAGAAACAATAGAAGGAATGACCAGCTAGGCGTTCCAACATTTAGTCTATGAAGGGAAGAGGAAAATGGTCCTTCCGGGTGACTGTATTAAGCTTTCTATAGTCGATACAAACACGCCACTTGGTTGGAACTTTAGTGGCGACTTGTTCGTTCTTATCATTGGTAACTACAGTCATGTCGGCCTTCTTAGGAACCACACGAATAGGACTAACCCAGGGACTATCCGAAATTGGATATATCACACCTGCATCAATAAGTTTCAGAATCTCTGCTCGGACAACTTCTTTCATCGCAGGGTTAAGACGTCTCTGAGGTTCACGAGAAGTTTTAGCATCGTCCTCAAGATGAACACGATGAGAACAGACAGAAGGGCTAATGCCTTTAATGTCATGGATAGACCTGGCAATAGCAGAACGATGCTCTAAGATAACTTCTAAAAGCTGACTCTCCTGTTCGGTAGTGAGAGAAGAAGAAATAATGACAGGATGACTACCGTCTGAATCAAGATGAGCGTATTTCAGCTCAGGAGGAAGAGGACTCAGAGTAATAGGAGGTGGAGTAATGGTCTCTAGTTGGGTCTCAGAATCTATGGTACAAACCGAATCAAGGGCCTCAAGGTCTTTAGGTTCAAAGATAGGCACAGTATCAAGAAGAGCATTGGTTTGGGCAATAGATTGGTCAATTTCAAAGTCTACATTATGCATGGCAAGGCAGTGAACAACCGGATCTTCAGGGTAATAACTATGCACCATTTCATAAGGTAATGAGTCTAGAAGGCACACATCTTCAGATAAGGAAAGATCAGGGGGTTGTTGGCCAAGGTTAAATATATTAACTTCAACAGTCATAGAGCCAAAAGTGAGAACCATGGAACTGTTCCGGCAGTTTATGAGAGCATTAGAGGTGTCCAAAAATGGACGGCCAAGGATGATGGGTACCGAGTCATCGACAGTAGGTTCAGTATCCAACACAACAAAGTCAACGGGGTAGTAAAAGTCAGACACTTTAACTAACAGGTCCTCAACTATTCCTCTAGGTACTTTCAATGATCTGTCGGCCAGTTGTAAAGACATTTTCGTGGGTTTCATGTTTGTTAGACTTAGACTGAGGTACAAGGAGTAAGACAAAAGGTTAACACTCGCTCCTAACTCTAGCAAAGCTTTGCCTACGAATTTGTCACCAAGCTTGCAGGGTATGGTCGGTTTTCCGGGGTCCTTATATTTTACCACGTCGTTATGTTGGACAAGTGCAGAGAATTCTTCCGCCACAAATGTGTTTTTAGGCACATTTGTTTTTTTCTTGGCGGTACACAAGTCTTTCAAAACCTTAGCATACGAAGGTATATGTTTAATAGCCGGAGCTCAGCAAGCACGCAAAACATAAGGGCAAAAATGAAAGCAAGGTCAGACGCATGCTTACCTATGAAGTCCCGCGGCACCTGGATGTTGCGTTCAGACGACCACCCTGACACCCGGTAGCAGGGCTCGAACCCGTTCTCATAATGATTGGGAAGTCCAGATAGCCTCCGGGCAGTACGCCAAGAGATGGCGTAGAAGCAGAGTTCTTTGGCCTCCCGGGCGACCAGCTTCATGAGCAGGAACATCTCAACCGGGCCAAAGGGAACCTCGAAGTGGAGGGCGATCAGCCCGATCCGATGCACAATTATCCAAAAGGACACGTGCATCTAACCCGGCGGCATCCCCCACAATGACAGCAGTATCAAAATAGAAGAGTGCAGCGGTAGTTGGATACCATACAGGAGCTGATAAAGACTTACTGCGATTAGGTTGCCAGAGAAACAATTGGAGATGGAGGGGTGGGAGCCGAATCGAACCCCCCTCCAACCAAGCTGCTCCTGGACCTCCGCCGCACTCATCCGCTCGAGTTCAGGATTTCGGGGGAGGTTAGAGGAAGCTTGCCACCTCCTCCTTCCGACAAAGGCTCAGCAGTATCTAAAAGAGCCACCTCCGCCACACTAGCAGGCGAAGGAGGCCCAGTTGCCGGAATACCGCTTGGTCCGCCCTCATCATTAGCGGGACGGGGAGCCGAATTTTGAGTTTGATGTCTCGACTGAGGACAAAACCCTTATACTACAGACAAAAAGAAAATTGGATTGCCATGAAAAGTTCATAAAAACGTTTAATGTATAGTTAACTTCACAAAAGACTATATACTCTTTTTAGGTTATATCCCAAACCATAAGAAAGAGAACATAATCCAGTCTGAACATAAATCCCTCATTTTACCTGGTGCAATGCCAAGAAGCTCGTCAAATTTGTACTCCATTCTTCTTTCCCATCCCCCACACCATAACAATATAATAGCTCACATCTCTAACCATTTTTTTTTTTTTTTGGCAAACGTGGTTGAGGGCACTCCTTACCCCTTTAAATTACGTGAGGAAACTTATATCCAACAATCAGTTACTGGCGTGTTTCGAACCAACGACCTCTCCACTTTGTGAGATGGATGCAACCGTTGAGCCACAAACTCATGTGCTCTCTAATCATCATTGAAACTGATAATTTCCCTTTGTCATGCATTCTTATTTTTCCACAAAATCTAAGTAATACATATGGAACCATGACCAATATACTTTGATAACCAACTTTAATCCACTTCTCAACACTTTTCAATATATAATGTGATTTAGTAAAATTGCATATTAAGTGGATACAATAGCTTGTTTAGAGGATAAAGGTATATTGTTTAGAGAACAACAATCAATATTTTAGCAGACAAGACCCTTACATTATATAGAGAAAAAAATTTCGAGAAAATAAAAATCATATGTTTTTTTTTCATGGTCATGTGGGATCTTGTTAGGTAGATCTCGTCGACATCTTTCCAACCATATACATCATATTGATTTTTAATTTCTTAATCAAAAGATATACAAGTTACAAATAATATAACAAAAAAAATTAATTAATATTAAAAAAAATATGTTTTATCTCTTTCTTATTTGTCTTATTCTAATTTTCTCTTTTGTCTTTAGTACAAAAGGTATTTTAGTTAAACAAAATAAATAAAAGTAGGGTAAGGGCTAGTTTGAGAAGATGACCCCATGTCAGGGCCTATTGGGGAAGAGGCACTAAACATTGGGCTTCTTTAGGATATTACCCTTAACAAAACACAACCCCAAACCAATTCAGATTATAATAAAAGAAGAAAATATATTTAAAAAAAAAATTCTACTAAATAAACACAAAAATTAAAACTTTGTTTCAAAGAATGATTAAAACGAAGCCAAAGTTTAAAGTTTATTGAAGCCATACCAACAAGTCTCATAATCACTTTTTTCTATTCTATACCTTGTTCTATTTCCATCGAATTAAACAAGAATTATACACGTAATGAAGATACTTTGTTGATGATTGCTTTATATTGATGATAAATCCACATCGAGATTTTAGCTTTAATTTTAATTTAATTAACAATCTCACAAAAGGGAGGAAGGAAAAGGAAGAAGAGAAACCATAGAGATTTTAGTTTTAATTTTAATTTAATTAACAATCTCACAAAGGGAAGGAAGGAAAAGGAAGAAGAGAAACCATAGATCTCTGCGTTTTCAAGCTGGGGAGGGCATTTTCATAAAAAATCTTCCAAAATTATTGTGGGCTGACATGGAAAGAAGGCCGATTTTACAATTCCTGCGCTAAATGGGTAATTTCTTAACCTACAAATGCTTAAACAGGGCAAAATGTACAAATCAGGCCTTAGTTGGGCCATTTGTGGTTTGTGGACTCTTAATGGATCCCAAAACCATTTCCATGGGTATTTCCTAGTACCACATAGTACATGTAAAAGTTGGTTAACAATATTATTTGGTACATTGGATGCGCCTATAAATGAGCTTCAGATGTAATATTATTACTATACTACATACTACAAGAAGGTTTGTACCAATATCCATCAGTTATTACTACTCAAGCTTTGGAATTACCATCCTATGTCAAATATTGCTTACAGCATTTTTGCAACTATAAATGCGCAAATCACTGCAACTGCGTTTTAGACTTCACAGAGCTCCGCCTTTCCCAGCCTTACGCTGCCACAAACACTGCATGATATGAGAGCAAATTAGAAAGGCAAAAATGTTCACAAATATAGATACTATACAAAGTTAAAGGTAGTAATTACAAGAGGCTCATCATCAGAGTCTTTGGTATCTGCAGACTCGTCCAAATCTGATCTATCATGGTCAGGATGTATGATGTATGTATTGTTCTTCACACTAACTTTGGCTTGTTTCTCAAGTGAATTTGACTCGTCCACTTTGTCAGAATCATTTGCCCCTTGCACTTCATTATCAGATTTCTCATCTCTGTCAGAATCTTCTCCATCAGCCAGGCTTTTCTCTTCATGTAGCTCATGTGATTCCAAATCGCATTTGTCTTTGTCAACTTCCAGTGAATTTCTTTGTCTCCACTTCGCAATTTTGACTTGTTTCCCTTCAGAGTCTGAGTTTTGCTCGTTGCTGCCTTTGGTGTTTTTTAACATCTTCTCAGATTCTTTTATCTTCTGCACTTTAGAATCACCTGGAATAGAACATAGCATACATTAAGGACGTGAACCTAATTGAAATCACTATGCAACACAAGTGACAGAGATTCCATGAAGACCACTTCACAAAAGCCAATTAGTATATCAATATACGTGCGATTTCTCCATCTATCAGCTACTGCCGCTTTGATTCTTGCAGTGAAAACATAAACCAACAGATACAGACTTATATTTGCAGATTGTCTGAAAACAAATGTTTGAAGTATAGTGCTACATCAGATGGTGGTTAATCCGAAGGCCACTGGCAAGTTTCAAGTGAAGCACATTCTAACGCAAACTATTTCCTCTGCTAAGCAATGCAGTCTACCATTCAGAAAAGAGCATAACTTGCCAGAGACTAAATGGTTTTCAGCACAATATGCAGCATTTCGTCTCGCTACAATCATGTTACAAATTACTTTAACTGATACAAAAAGTATTTGCACATTCTTGCTGACCTAATGCCTATACTAAAAATAGACAATCAATCAACCATGGTACACATCCAGATATTCAGTCCATTTAAAAAAAGGTGCTGAAAATATAACCTGAGTATGCATAATCAACTTTTAACACCGCAGCAGGCTCAGAATCTGATACATCGGAACCACCTTTGCTCTCAACTTTATCACAGTCGGTATCCATGTTATCTTCCAAATCATCACTGTGATTTTCTTCCCTACTTTCTTCCGGAGTTCCTCTCAGTCTGAGTTTAAAACATGAAGTCCTGAAATCCAGAGCATGAATTAATAGCTGCAGAAGCAGCAGCAACAAAGATTAAGTAATAACTGAAAGATTCTTCTCACTTCTTATTAGATATCTTCTTCTGCCGCAAGCTACTAGGGGTCCTATTGTTCTTTTTATTTACAGATGACCTGTAACACTAAATCAAATTACTACAACAAAACAATCTCATAATATTAATACAGTTGGAAGCCTATTGAGACGATGAATGCACAGGAAAAAGGGTGGAAAAGACTACTACTTACAATCCTTCTGTAGGTGATACCTTCAGTGAATTTAGTAGCTGAAAAGTGAAAACAAGATTAAATAAGAAATCTTAGATTCATCAACAAGTAAAAAATGCTACAAAACGTAAATTACAGAAGAGGACCTTCCTAGGATTTTGACCATTATGAATGAGCTCCCAACACTCTTTATCGAGATGAAGGACTTCCACATCTCCGTCATCATACAAAATCTTCAAAATATACACATATTAGTTGAGAAGAGATTGTTCTTAAAAAAAGCTGATATGATGAACATGTAATCTTTATAAAAATTCAGAGTACCTCATGTTTATCCATTTTCAGATCATAAGACTGCACCAGACCTTCATAAAACCTGTGATAAAATCCAAATTACAGATTAAATACAATATTGCAACATGCAAAGCAACAGTTTTGAAATTACTCCACAGCTTTAGAATACTCTTTCTTATACTCTGTCTGGATGAACAAATTAAAAGGACACTTACTTCTTATCTAATGGCCACCAAACGTTAATTCTAGACCCAACCAAGCTAGTCTTTTCACCTTCCTTTGTTGAACACTGTAAAGTAGAGCAAGTATATCATATTTTGTAATTTTTTGTTGAACTTGTGGTGAAAGCTTCTTTTAAACAAAGTTGAAACCCCAGTCGCAAAAGCAACAGAGATGTTACAAGGAAGCATAAAACATTGATCAATGACCAACCTTTGCCAAACCACCCATACTTCTCTTCCTCTTCTTGCTGGATTTGATGGAGGATTTAGAACTAGAACTATTCCCATCAGCTCTCCCTTGTGCATTACGTATCTGCATTCAAGGATCCAGAAAGATTCAGACACATCTAACCAAGATGAAAGACAGTGAACAGCTCATATCATGATCATAAGAGAAAACATTACCTCCAGTTCAGGGCCTGCGACTTCCCCTATTACATTCGTTGTGTCACTCACATCACAACCAGTGTCTTTGTCTTTTCTATTTGTTTGGTGTGAAGTTAGCACGTCCATCTCCACACGTTGCATATCTTCTATAGAAACTTTATCAATTGATTCAACATGATCTTCCTGCTCCTTTACATTAGACTGGCAGGATGGTGATTTTTTTTTGTGGGAATGTGTTTCTGAAGCTTTTATTATGCCCTTTAAGGAACTCCTAGAGCGTGATGCTTTGTGAATGTCCTGAATTGCTGATGATCGTTTTTCTTTAGATGATGCCAAGGATATTGCTACATCTGTTTTTCGCCTATTCTTTTTCTTCGATATCAAAACTTTCTCTACATTCTTTTTATCAGTTTCTCTGCTTTGAATATCTTCATGGCCATTAACTGATTCTGAATTCACGGATTTCTCAAGACGATCCAGATTTATTTCTCTCACCATGCCCAATATATCAAAATCCTTTTCTATGTTATTTGTTTCAGCTAATAAAACCTTCTTTTTCGCAATATTTTTAGCTTTTGATCCTTGAGATTTAAACTTCCTTATCATCTTCCCTAAAGGCACATCATTTTCATCTTCATCATTATCCTCCATAACTTTCTTATCAGCAACCTAATTCAACAAAACCGAGTACAATCCAAAGTTAGACAAAAGAAAATATACTGGAGACTGTATTCATTAATAGTAATATTTAGATTATTTTCAAAAAGAACTAGGACAGTAACATTCTTGAGTATACGTACAGTTCCATCAAGTTCCAACTTGAATGATTCGAAATGAGCCAGGACACTGTCACGCGCCAGCCATGTCTGCTCTTCACATGCATACAAGGAACATGCATTATAAGAAGTTGACATGATGAACTGATATAAAAACAAGATAATGAAAAACGAACCAGAGCCAACTTCCAATTACTACAAATAAAAATTGATATATATCAACTCCGAGGCATACTGGTTCATAGCGACTTCATAAAGTTAAAGTCCTAACTTTCAAAACCCTATATGTGTATGTGTCCAAACAAAAACACATATCATGAAGCCACCTTTTGTAAAGGGTATTTTCTCTGACTCAAAAAACAAAAAAATATTAGAAATAGGTGCTAAGATATCGGCTCATAACCTGAAATACAACTTTAGTTACACAGGCACTACAATTATGTCCTTACCAAATTTGGCATGAATTAGCATTTTTAAATGTAATCACGTTCTCATTGTGTAAAAGTTTTTAACATAGGACTGCTATTCTAAAAGGTTTTTATTATGCTAGATGCTCGTTTGTGGCTAAAGAAGACACAAGAATTTTTAAGAAAAACTCACTACTTTTGAACAGATCTTCTATAATGTTACCATAATTATATGGAGTTGGGTTCCTTACTCTCCTTCTCTGATATTTTCTTCTTGTACTGGGGTACGGCGTGATCCTGACGCAATCTAAGACTTAATCCTTGGTGTGGATATGACGTTAAGAAACTTGAGATGTATTCACATCCAAATAAGGTGGAAATCTAAGGGTGTCATAGAATCTTATAAAGTTTTGGGGTACTAAAAGTGTATGTTAGAGTTCTTTTTAAATTTATGCTAGGGGAGGCAAATTTTCCCTCAGGCAGACAAGTGCCCAGTTCATTAATCACGATCCGTCAAGTTTGTAAGTGTTAAGGATACATCTTCTTTATGATGCTGGTATGTAAATTCCATGTTCTACACTATTAAGGAGAGTGCAAAGAAAATTATTTACCAAGAAAAACCTTTATTGATAAAACAAGGAGGTCACAAAAGGATGACAGCATCCAGGAGCACCTACTCTTTCATCAGAGAATAACAGTCTGAAATCAGTTAATTCTGTGGTTCCTTCAGAAGTAATTAGTACACGTGAAATGCTTTACTACCCAATACAGCCCTATCCAATCTTGGTTCTCTGTCGCCGAAATTTTTATCCTTCCTGATCATCCATATTCCCGAACAGGATGCAGTTAGGCAGCTCCAAAGGCCTTGCACCAAGCAGCTTACTTCTGCCATAGGCCATTTCTTGAGCATATCTCTTATCCCGCTACTCTCTCTTAGTTGTTGTACCCCCGTCTGTCTTGCTCTAGTCAGCTGTGTCCATGCGTCCTCCTACACTTAAATACGAAGTCTTCCAATGTTTCATCGTCCTGTCCAGAATAGCACAGACAGCTGGAACTTCAACTCCTTTATATCTAAGTGGCTCGTTTTTCATAACACTTCCAAAGGATCTGGTCTTGATCATTGCTTAGCATCCTGCCTTCTAGAACTTGAACAAGTTGTGCAACCCTTCTACTACTTGGCAATCCCATAAGCCATTACTCAACCACAAGTTCCATGCCCCAGCATTATTCCACTGGTTCCACTGCTGTGCTATCATGCCAGTCTTCTTTCTTGGGTTTTTTTTCTTTTTTTGTCAACTTATAATCCACCCAACAGGAACAGTAAGCAGAGATAAGAATCATAGACGCAAGTTGTCGAGTGTACTCTTAATAAGAGCCATACTACCTCCATTAATTTGTATCTTCTTTTCAAGACTGCCAACGTTTTCTATAACATTGCCATGTTTGAATTCGGCACAGTTATGTCTTTAAAGTTCAAAGGAAGGACCTAACTGCATATTCTGATAGTTAACTGGTGAGGGGACCTTCTTATAACCTAATGCCTGAGCTAAACTTCCAAATTTTCCACATCTCCCACCCCGATCAATGAAGTCTTATGCAAATCGATCGGCAGCCCGATATAAATTCAAACGAGAGTAGGAACAAGCAATGTGCCATTTGTAACTGACGAAAAGTAATGGGGCCATCTCCACCAATAGGATATCCTCAAATCAGCTCCCTCTCTGCCGCTTTTCTCACTTTTGAGTTTTGATTGAGTGCTTCAGAGAACATAAGAACAATAAAGTACAGAATAGGGTCTCCTTGCCTCACACAGCTCTTGTTTTTTTATTAAACACAGGTGATCATCGAGCAAGATAGAAAAGGATGTTGTCAACAAACATGTTTACCCCTCCATTTGAACAACTGTAGACCCCATACGGCACAACATATAGTCCAAAGAAACCCCAATTAACCATGTCATAGGCTTTGGTGAAATTAATTATACAAAGAACCCTGCTTCCATGGCTTTCAACCTAATTACTGTTGTATTTAACACATTGTCAAATATCTGCCAGGCACATCAAAATGCTCCTTGATCTTGTGATATAAATTCGGGGTAACACCAACTTCAGTCTTGAGGAAGTGAGGCTACAGCTTACAAAGAACTCCTATTAGGCTTATCGGCCTGAAAACAGATATCAACGTGGCATCATCCTTTTCCAGTATGTGTTTTACGAATGGGGATTTTGTCTCCAAACTATACCTGTATCCTGAAATTTCTCACTGCCTATTACTTCATCCTTTATGAATCCATTGGACAACCGTCAGGCCGTGGAGTTTTTCACCAACAAACTCACAAAGAGCCTGTCACATCTCATCCTCCGGTGAAGCTTCTAGCTATCATATGTCACTCCTCGTCAAGTATCCCATCAAAGTAACTATTCATTGACAAGGACCTCTACTCGCAGGAGGGAGAATAGGACGGGGAATGAGGGATTATTCGAGGTACGGTTATGTCTATTGGTGTTTGATGCAAAAGGGTGATTTTTTTAGGATCCACATAAAAGTTTTCACAAAAGAATGCAAATAAAATTAATATTTTTTATAGTGACAAATTCAGGATGAGGTCTACACAACATTGTGGATGTCTAATGTCAAGGCATGCCTATACATATACACCCCCCCCCCCCCCCCCCCCTCGCTACACATACATATTGATCTTTTTTCATAAATAAGAAAACACGGAAGAATAATGAAGCAAGAGGCTAGGAAGTAAGAAGTTCACAGAAATTGAACAAACAGAAATAAACTATTTATCCATTACGAAAATCAGTAACAATTACCAATGAGACATCCTCTTCTTTCGTATCACGTGGTTTATACAACGTTAAAGGTAGTGGAGCTGATGTTGTCATCCCAATTAAATTATCATGCTTTTGTGATAAAGCCTTGAGGATTAATAACCCCAGGTCAGATACTGCATGCGAATTCTGTAAAATATAATACCATGCGTTAAAATGATTTTAAGTTAAACAAAAATACAATCTAAAATGTTTTTACAAAGAAAAATAACAAAATTGATACAACCCTACGCAACATTTGTGTTCTGCATAACCTCTTGTTAAAATGATTTCCTACCTTTGACTTCATTATATCAACTACATCTTCCGAGCATTTGATACTTTGAAAGATAGAGGACACTGCAGAAATAATCTCCTTTTCTTTGGCGGCATTAACTTCTGACTTTCCATATTCATTTCCATGCATTAGCAAAGAAAGAAATAGATGCAATTGCCTGAAATCATACAGAAGATTTTAGGTACAGATGATATTGCACCTGTTGTTTTTGCTTCCATGACTATTTTACACCTTTTGAAACAGGAAAGATATTTTCCTAGCTAAATTACGACCAAGTTGGGGCATCTGGACATTTTGACATCATACGTAAACCATTTCTAGAGATTGCTACCTTAGATCACGTAAGAGTAGAAAAGATGATTAAATTTCAAAGGAAACATACGGTATGATTGCATAGTTACTATTCTCAAGACTGTTCCACTGGTCAAAATTGCATACACAATTCAAGGATTTCTTCCCTGAGTGCATTACCTTGAGCATACAATTGGATTATTTCAATAAAATATTCAGTTTAGCTTGCAGTGCCTCATGATCTCTTTGATATGCATCATTGGTGCACTGTGCACGTTACTACAGGCCAGATCAAAGACCAGTTTCAATATTAAAAGCTTTTTGAAATATATTAATGTAGAGTTTTGTTATTTCCATTTACGCTATATCTGAAGAAAAAGAACAAAATCTTGCAATATTTCCGTAGACTTTTAAAAAGATTCTGTTTTTTTTATTTTGCTTGAAAAGTGTCCCGGAATTTGAATAGGATTTCAATCAGTGGGAAAAAATCACCACTCCATTAAAATTTTGAGACACTTGGACGTTCAGATTTTAGCTGGAGGATAAGGCAGAAATAGGGACCTTCACGAGAATGGGAGAGAAAATAACTACCTTAAGATGAGATATATATATAAACAAGAAGAAAATGAGGTTAAAACTAGAAAAATTTAGCGTTGTATTTCATCTTTTGATTATGAGTAATTTTATCCCCAGATATTCATATCTTGAAGTTCATCTGAAACCACCCTTTAGCCTACAATTGGTTTTTCTAAAAGCTTTTCACAAACAAGATGCCACATTGGAACTCCTAGCATAATTTCAAACATGTGGGAGGATCTTTATTAACAAAATAGCTTTAAATCTTACCTATTTGCTTGAAACTTGGTGTTGAGGATATTAAGTCAACCTTTACAATCTATTATATATGTTGATAAATTCTAGTGTTTTAGAACCCCAATTTATATCAAGATTGTTACTATATCTTTTTATAATTATTAGGGATATTTAAATTTATATTAGGGATATTTAAATTAATGCTTAATTGATGTTTTTAGGTGTTTCAGGTATTTCTATTTTTAGGGTTATTTTAGTTCCGAGTTATGGTTTCTATTTTCATTGAAATTATTTTAAGTTTAGGTTTCCTTGCTTTCCAACGATTGCTTTTCCTATTTAAAGAGTTGTAGGTCATTGGCCAAGTTGAAATTGATTGGTTAATAGAATTGTGTTTGTTTTGAGAAAAGTCCTCTCTTTGTGTGAGTTTTTGGGTAAGAACATTGGTTGTCGAATCCCAAAAATCATCGTAGTTCTTTTAATTCGGCTCAAAGTTCATATCTTATTGCGCGAGTGCATCATATGTTATATTATTATTTTCAATAAAACAATCTAAAACATCTAATTTAATTTTCACCGTCAGCAATGCTCTGATTGCAACAAATGATTTTCCTCCCTAATTTTTAGCTGCATCTCATTTATATTCTATTCCCTAGTATCCATTAGATATCAGTAATCCTAGAGTCGTGTTGAGATGAATAGTCCCACATTACATATTAATATATAAGTTCTTAAGTCCCACATTAAGAACTTAGAATGTAACTATTTAAATTATCTATGGTTCATAGTTGTAGGAAAGTTCACTATATGTATACACATAGAAAATCATTTTAAGTTATAAATATTTGTCCATTTTCATCCGCTTATAAAAGCAAATATATATAGATAGATAGATAGAGATCCCTACCTGTATATTGTTTCAAATGAACCAACATCCGTGCATTTACCAATAGTAGGACATGAAGAATGATGTGCAATAGAGTGAACCAAGTATGGAAGGATATACTCTGGGTAAGTCATTGGTGGATTTGCATCACATATCATAGGATGCTGCCGTTCCTTCGCTTGGAAACACATTTGGATAACTTCAACAAGGTATTGTTTGTACTGCCAGATCAATTATAAATATAAGAAACACTTGCTACAGTTAATCAAAATGGAGGTAATGAATAACATAGGAAGAGAAATGCAATGAAAGCACTGATATATAACGGAGGATGCCATTAAGTTGAGAAACGAGTAAGTATAAATCTAAATCAAAACATAGACAGTAGTTGACAGTACTCATTCAGGAATATCTGGAATAAAAAATTATTAGAGAGGTTTATGTGTGTGTACATAAATTAGTAAATAACCATTAATTAAGACTTTTTTTTTTGAGAGAGAGAGGTAAACTAGCATAATATATTCACCATAATATATTTATAACAAACAGTTAAGTACAAACAAAGCCAACGGATAAAAAATCCTCATATCTCTGGTCAAGGAAACAAGAACAAAACAAGGTACATAAAACATAAAGATACAAAGAAACTCTACATCAAGGACCACTAAGAACAGCCTCCCAAGAGTAAGCAAAATAAACATAAGGAATCTCCCAGTAATCTTGCCATCTCTTGCAGCAAAGGGACTAGACTCTAGAGTCCTTGTTGTCAAGGATGGTGCGATCCAAGTCACACTGTACTCCCTGAAAATGTCTCTGCTTCCGGTCCAGCCATATACCCCACAGGATCACATACGAAATGATACCCCAAATTCTTTTTCTGACTTGGGACAAGAACCCTAATTGACGCCACATCAATAAAAGATCATTTACCGACTCATGCCCAACCCACGTTATAGAAGCAGACCTAACAAAGTAAACCCAAATAGAGTAAGAAAACCGAATGAGAGTGTGACCTATCGACTCCCCAGACTCATAACCCAACGGATAAAAATAAACAATAATTCTACCCCTCTTATGCAAATTATCTATAGTAAGAATACTCCCAAGACTAGAACACCAAGAAAAGAAAGCAACCCTAGTTGGAATTTGTACCCCCCCCCCCCCCCCCCCCACACACACACACACACACGGGATAGATTCTTCACAATCTTTCTCCTTCTCATCATATATCAGGGTTTATAGCAAACTCTAACCCCAAATAATGTGCATAAGTTTGTATGTGTTTGTGTGTATCCGACACGTGTATCCGACAATATGGAGTATCCATGTTACATAGGGTCTAGAACAAAATTACTCAAGGTAAAGTTTGTATAGCTTGTCATGGCATAGAGACGGGGAAAGTCCCTGCTCAAGGGACTATCACCAAACCAAACATCTTCCCAGAATCTCACTCTATCAAATACTATTAGTCCCTCGCTAATGCATGGGATAGGATGAACTTGCTCACCTCTCAATATTGGGGGGATTCTTGTCGAGGACGAGGACCTCGTTGGGGAGAAGATTGTGAGATCTTATATCGAGCCCTATATTGAACCCCTCATATCTAGGCTACTTCTAGATAATCTAGACATTAGGGAGATTTCTGTTGAAGATAGAGACCAAATAGAGCACCGCATCTT
Source organism: Aquilegia eximia (assembly GCA_023053565.1). Classification (NCBI taxonomy): domain Eukaryota; kingdom Viridiplantae; phylum Streptophyta; class Magnoliopsida; order Ranunculales; family Ranunculaceae; genus Aquilegia; species Aquilegia eximia. The sequence continues at coordinate 879,513 of JALIGU010000024.1, forward strand.
GGAGTGTGAAGTTCTTAGTGCGTTGAAGGGAATGTGGGGAGATAGGGCCCCTGGACCAAATGGTTTTTCTGCAGAATTTAATAAGTTTGGGGATATTCTCGAGGATGAGTTCATGGTTATGGTTGAGGATTATATACCGCACTGCTTTCTAGAGCAGTCTTAATCACACATTCATAACTCTCATTCTGAAAAGTCCAAGGGGTTATTGATATTAGAGATTGCAGGCCTATCAAGTTGGTGGGGACAACCAATATGCGTATCTCCAAAATCCTCTCCATTAGGCTTAAAGAGATTCTAGATAAACTCACTTTGGAGGAGCAAGGAGCCTTTGTGGCGGGGAGGCACATTTTAGAAGGAGTTATTATGGCCAATGAAGCCATTGATGATAGGAGGAGATCTAACGGACCAACTATAGTTTGTAAGATGGACTTGTCTAAAGCCTATGATCATGTTTGTTGGACTTCTATTGATTACCTCCATGAGCATATGGGTTTTGGTAGAATTTGGATGGAGTTGGATTCGCAAGTGCATCTTTCTTTGTCCTCGTCGATGGTCCACCGGCTAGTTGTTTTAAGAGGTCTTAGGCAGGGGGATCAACTGTCATTTCCCTTATTCATCATTGTGGCTAAAGCAATTAGCAGGATCACCAGAAGATCCAATGACTAGGGTGTATTGTCTAGCTTTAGAGTGGGTTTTTTTTTTTAATAATCTCTTTAGAGTGGGTATTGACCAGATTCTAGTGTCTTATCTCCAATTTGCTAATGACACTATTTTCTTTCTTAACAATGAGGTGAACAACCTGAGATATTCGAGAGGTCTTTTGGCCTATGTGGAGGCTGTGTCAGGTCTTAAAATTAACTTTAGGAAGAGTAAGGTGTTTTGTGTGGGGTCATTTCGATAACTCTGTCTACTTGACTGGAGTGTTGGGTTGTGCTGTTGGCGAGCTACCAACCTCCTACCGTTGGGAGCTAACTATCGAACTAGGGCTATTTGGGATCCAATGTGGAACAGTTTGAGAAGAAGCTCACAACATGGAAAGGGCCTTATTTGTTTTGAACAGGTAGAGTCATTCTTATTAAGAGCAGCCTTACTAGTTTGCATGTTTATTTTATGCCCCTGTCTCAGGCAACTGCCAAGGTGACAGATCGCTTAGACAAGCTTATGCGCGATTTTGGGGATGGACTCTGAGAAAATACATCATTACCACCTACTTAGCTGGGAGAGGGCTTGTGCCACTAAGCTCCACGAAGGTTTGGGGCTTAACAAAACCAAAGTGATGAATAAGGCTTTACTTTCCAAATGGTTGTGGATATTTAATAAGGAACAGGGGCATATATGGAGGTGTGTCATCGTATCTAGAGTTCTAGACATGGTCTGGATGCTTTGAGTTGGTACGATAAACAAGTGTCAACCCCTTATGGATGCAGGGTTTGGAAAGCTATCTTGGGAGAGCTTGGGGACTTTAAGTTCAACACTAGATTAAGACTATTTTCCAAAATCTAGTTAAACGGAGGTGGCGGGTTAAGAGATATCATTTAAACAACTTGCAATTGGCAGACACGAATTACCAGATACATCACTTAGTGTATTTGTCAAGAAAAAAGTGTATCTATTGACAATTAGTGGGTGAGGGAGGAGTTCATTGGAAAGTGCTTAGTCATCACTACGAGTGTTTTTAGTTCTTTCTAATATAATTACGAAAATGGAGATTTTTTTATTTGTGACTGTTGGTTTTTACACAAATAATATAATATTAACCACCTTAATTGCATATAAGAAAAGGTTTGCCATTTCATCGGTATGTGTTTACTAAATTTGTTATTTTTTATTTGAGCTTTGTGTTTGATTATTTTCCTTTTAAGCAATTTATCATGTTTATCCGACCAACACCCTATTTTCTGATCTTTTTAGGAACTTCAGCAAGGAGACTTAATCCTCCCTCTTTAAGAAGCTTGATTGGGAAAAAAGAATGTAAATTCATACAAAGTTATGTGGAATCTGGGTAATCTATGTGGTATCTTTTATATTTGTCATGTTTTGAAGTTTTATTTCTAGCTTTTTCACAATATCACCGATGTACAAATTGGTAGGTTTTAATTGTTGTACTGGTTTCATTGGGTTGTAAGTTGACTTAAATAAATTAAGCTCGAGGGAGACACTAGTTCAGAGACCAGTGGGTGTTATCATTGGACAACGGAGGAAGGCAAGGAAAACGATGAATTGGAACTTAGGGTGATGGGCGAGTGGTCCTTCATTGTTGGCCTGGAAAATTGAGCTATTCATGGGATCTTAACATTGGAAAAGGGACTAATACCACGATGGCGGGTTGGGTGGGAGTGTTTTGTATGTGCGATAGGTTTTAGGATTAGTACCTAGCTACTCTTTTTCCCATGATTTTTCTTGACGTAATAGCATTTGCTTTATATCAATGAATTTATTTATCGAAAAAAAATGTTAATCGTGCTTTGTAACCACATACTTTGTATTATAATTTTAGGTTTAATCTACAACCAGCTTTGTATGAGCAATCCCAGATGGTAGACTCGGTAGGGGACTTTTCTAACACTAAAAATATAAAAAAAATGAATATAGTATTGATAATAATAGGTTAAACTGACAAAGAAGCTATCTCTCTATATATAAAGAGAGAGATAACATAGACTTTATATCTAAGCTGTATGGGACTAAACTACACGTCAAACTCCTACAATACCCTTACTTCCAACAATCCCCTTCAAGCTAAACATTCAGACTTTGAATATCAGCTTGAAATACAAAAACGTTTTCTCACATCCCCCCTAAAGTATCTTGATAATAACACCGGAAGATGTGTTCAACGACAGGGATGACCAGTTGCGAGAAGAACCGTCTGCAAGAATAACCAGCTGCACAGACGTTTTCAGGGTAAGGATTACCAGCTGCTCATTAAATAAGGCGCCCTAAAGCAAGGTGTGGTGGTGACTACTAGGGTTTGTTCTTTTTGGTGGCAGGGGTTTACTTTCCACAAAGCATCTGATATAACTTCAGTCAATCAACAAAAATAGGCTACTCCAGGACAAAAAGGTCGTTGAAATGGCTGGACAGGAACGGTAAAACTGTAGACCGACGGTGGCAGTGGCACATAAGCATCACTAGTGGCAACGTAGAAAAGGCCCTAGAGAAGTAGATACGTTTGGACAAAAACGTTGGAGCCGCTGGACACAGGCAGCACCAAGACAAACAAGTCCCTAAAGAGAGCTAGACAAGAATGGCACGTGACAACCAACAATGTAGACAAGGCCCTAGAAAGGGCTAGACAAGAGCAGTGCATTATAGCCACAACGCAGACAACGGGGACGAGAGCAGTGCATGACACCATCAAATCAAACAAGGCCCTAGAAAGTGTTGAAGAATAGCAGGGCGTTACAGCAACACCGCAAGGGCATACTAACAACACAAACAACAAACCTGAACCTAAAATAGAATAGTGATCGCGATTCGCAATGATCAGTTCTCGGTGAACAGTACCCTGATGAAAATAATCTGTGAACAGTTACCGATGAAGAACACCATGAACAGTAACAACAACAATATTGTACCATGAAAAAAAGAAGTTATCTCTTTATATATAAAAAGAGAGACCATATAGACTTTATATCTAAGCTATGTGGAACTAAACTACACACGATGCATTCTAGGGTTTAAAACCCCTAGTTTGTATAAAGACTGCCACTACATGTTTTCATAATTATTGGGGATCTTAAGATGTATGTTTAATTGATGTTTTAGGTGTTTAAGGCTATTTTTATATTTAGGTTATTTAAATTTTGATTTCTATTCTCATTAAAAAAATTCTAAGTTTAGGTATCCTTGCTTTCCAAGGATTGTTTTTACTATTTAAAGAGTTATAGGCCTTTAGACAAGTCAGAGAGTTGATTGATTAATAGAATTGTGTTTGTTTGGGAAGAGTCTTCTCGAGGTGTGAATTCTTAATTATGAACATTGGTTGCCAAATCTCGAAACTTGTCATAATTCTTTGAATTCGGTTCAAAATTAATATTTCATGCACGAGTGCATCAAATTGGTATTCAGAGCAAAGTTTTGAGGCTTTAAATCCTCATTCATTTCTTCATCGTCGTTTCAAGCGTCATCACCGCCACCACTCTCTTCAAAGTTTTCCGCTACTTTTGTTATAATTAGAATTATCTTTTATCAAAAAACAAAAATCGAGTTATTGTTCATCTTTGCGAAGTTATTGTTCATGGCTTGCTATTCACGGGGTACACATCCAAAAAAAATTCAAATTTTATTCTCATATTTTTTTTCTTGAATTATGAATGCTCGTGATAAAACCATGGAAGAGGTTAATGTAAAGTTTGCGGCTTTCGAATTGGGTTGCAAAGAGATGAATGAGAAAATATCGTGTCATGATGACAGGTTTGCTAAGTTGGAAAGGAAGATGGATGATGGTTTCGTTGAATTGAAAGCATTGATTCAACAAATTCGAGGTTCTAGTAAAAACAATTCTCCTACACCAAATCAGGAAAATCGTTGTGCCTGTGTAGAGAAGATTTTATTGCTCCACCACCACCACCTCCACCACGTTTAGAGCAAATTTTTAAATCTAAGGTTATTCCAAAGTTTCATGGTACTACAAGTCCTAACAATTATATGGATTGGGAAGGTATTATTGATGATGTGTTTACTGTTAAAGATGCGTCTGATGATAAAAAAATTCCAATATTGCAACTAGGTTTAGATATCGAGCTCGTGCACGTGGCAAACTCAAAAACAATTGATTGTTGATAGGGTTGTGTTGTCATATCAAAATTGTGATGATTTAAAGCGAGCAATGCAATTAGAGTGCCTTTCCTACAATTTTAGGAGCATACAACTTCAAACTCTTTTGACTTCCCATAAAGATAACAAATTTGTTGATGATTATTATGATGAATTTACTTCTGCTTATGCGCATAATGGTTTTCGTGAGGATGAATCCGTGCGTATTTTTCGTTTGTTAATGGTTGGAGACCTCACATAAAAAATGATGTTATGGCATTTGATCCTCACATAGTGGCGGATGCACAATATACATCTAAATATTTAGAAGAATGGATCCATGGCTTGAAATATGGTGGTTCTTCATCCGTTGAGAAGCCAATTGAGGTGGATAAACCAAATGCTACTGAGATTGCAGAAGGTAAACAAAAGGTCATTTTTGATGGAAATTGTCACAAGTATAATGTCCATGGTCATCGTGCAACTGAGTGTAGAAAATTCCTCACTAAGCCAACATAATTGATGGTAATGATAGCGATTGACCCGGGTAGTTGTGAGAATGTGGTTTTATCTGTTGTAGTTAAAAAGCTTGGATTGAAGACTAACCCCATGTTGAGCCTTATGAATTTTTATGGATGCATGGTTCTTCAAGAGTAACAGCTATGCTGTCAGTGTGTCATTGTTGAATAGACAAGTGTGTAATGAGGTGTCCTAGAGAAACACTTGTGTAGACAGAAGAACAATGAGAGGGAGATGGAAAAGTTGAAGAAGCAGAGAACTTCTTTCTTTGAATTTCTTTGAATTAATGGTTCTTTGTTTTAACAAAATTTCCTTAAAGTTCAATACAGAAGGAGAGAAGAAGAAGAAGAAGAAGAAGAAAAAAAGGAAAAAGAAGAACCACCAGTCGCTACTCGCTAGAAGAACAGAGGAGCTCAAGATACGAAAATAGAGAAGATAGAGAAGACGAAGTGAAGAACTAGATCTAGATCTACTTCGATCTGATTTTCTTTTGGGTTTTTTTTTAATGGTCTTTTAAGGGATCTAGATCTACTTCGATCTGATTTTCTTTTGGGCTTTATTTTAATGGTCTTTTAAGGGTTGGATAGCTCCAAAACGCGTTTTTCGGGCCGCTTCTCCCTGGACGCTAGGCCTGAGCACCGCCCAGGCCGCCCAGTGCGTTTTAAGCAGTAGTTTCTATAGAGCGGGGCGTACCTATGTGAAATTAGCGACTAGGCGGCGCTGAGCCTCTAACTTTGTATAATTCCTGGAATTTTTATCAATAAAAATTGCTTTGGAAAAAAAAGGGGAGCGCTTGCAGTGCGCTTGTCCTCTAATTTTGTATAATTCCGAAAATTTTTATCAATAAAATTTGTTTTGGTTAGGAAACAAAAAAAAACAATGTACATAAGATAATAATTACCTCTTCAAACTCTGATGCTTGAGCCCCATTAATGGCATATATGAACACACATGCATACTTCACATCTACAACTTTATCCTTTACATATTGATGTACTTTGCCAAGGAATTCCTTTTTAGTTTCTTGGTATATAGCCTGTCAGCCAATAAGCAAGTTAACTTTAAATAATGATGAATGAGTTTGATAATAACAGTCCAAACAATCACTTCAACAAATGCGTATAATTTAGCAAGAAAGGGAACAACCTCACCTCAGAGATTCTTAAGGTTAAATGGTAGACATCAATAGGTATCTTATGATCCCAGTTTCTCGACAGACGTAAAACTGCTTTTGCTGAAGCTAACTTCATATAAGCCTTATCAACAGGACTGCAAGATAAACAAGAAAATGGTACACTCAGAAAGTCTCTGAAACCAAATTTTGCTCACAAGTAAACCAAGGACCACATAAGTTTGTTGAGGTTTATCCATGTGCAGCTTCTTTCTGAAAGTACCTCGACTCTACATGAGTTGAGATCTCTCCAATTGAAAGAATGTTTTTAATGCTTGCTAAGAAGTTCTCAATTCCTGGACGAAGATGTGCATCTTTAGCAGGCAAGTAGCTCTTTACCAATGTTTTCATACCAAAAACCTGTACCACAAAATATAGGGAAGAGATTAAAGGTAATTACAAAAACAGTAGTCTGAAAATGAACACCTCAGTAATAACAACGAAACAATTACAGGTTCCCATACACTAACTGACCTTCAATAAACAAAGTTCACTTCTTTCATCCCAACTGGTTTTATTACTATCTTCTGTTTTCTGAAATGGTAAAGATCCTACTTTAGAAAAACTTAATGTTCATATTACATAAATGATGAAATATAGAAGTCATATTGGTTGGAAAGAACATACGTTACTACGCTCCAAGATATTGTTTGTTATAAACCCTACAATCTCACTCTCTCTAGTTTCAAAGATCGGCATTGCAATTTGCGCTATACAACCCAGTGATTGCAATATCGCAGGCAAATGTGCTTTTTCAACGAGCATATCCACAAGCCTCTGCAAATAAAAAAGAGGTATGAGATCATGTAAATACATTACCAATGTAAATATTCATATCTACGTATATTAGGATTCAAGTAGATCAAACAGCATGGAAACTTGAAAGAAACACACCTTGTAAAGAACAGACAGGGATTTGAGTCCGTCATCTTTTGTTATAGCTGCTAGGGCATGTACAGCATACTTGGCCTGCTTTCTGCTACCCTCCAAACAGAGCCTTTCCAAAGTAAGATCTACTGAACTGCAATGAAAATGCAAATGATAATAGCATGTCAAAGGTAAGATGGTCCGCTTGAAGTAATTGAAGGTCTTAAAGGCCTTTACCTAGACACCGCTGCTAATTGTTCCCTTAAAGATCCACCAGCTCTAGCCAGGATATGCAGAGCACCTTCTTTAAGTAGTACATCATCCTCTTTTATAAAATTTACAAGATCTCCTACAGTCCCACTCAGTAGAGTAGGCGAGAAACGCGCAAGAATCTGAAATTTGATCTCATGAGTTTAAGAACTGGTAAAACCAAGATTACAATGAAATAAATAATCAAGATAAAGCCAATTCTCAATATACTACAGTGAAGCGAATGACAAGTCAACGAGTTATCCATTGTAACCAAAGTAACTATTTCACAAAAAATTGTTGATCTTACACCATGTTATATTGAGGAAGCTTTTCATCTACCTAATTGAAGAAGATGACTCGAAACTAAATTCTTTAACACGGGCCCATAAAAGGAATTCAAATACATATTACAGGGCGTATCGACGCAAAATTCTTTTCTATTATATTAGTATTCGTTAGTGATCCCGGCTCGGTGAGTCCTTTCTTCCGTGATGAACTGTTGACACCCGTCCTATATTTTTTCTCTGGAGAATGTATATTCTTCCTCAAATCGTTTATTGAGAGGTAGTGAAATCTTGAAATAATTCGCAAAATAAAGAAACAAATCCAAGGTAATAAAATAAGAAAGACAAAATAAAGACTTTCTTATTTAGAATCCAAAGAAGCCTAAAAGAGCTTGAAATATGTAAGCCGGATCAATAAAGTACGGAATGTGGTGCACAGGTGAAGGATTCAAATGACCCTAACTTGATTTCTCGATGCTTCAAGTGATTTTAGAGATATATATTTGCTCAAAACATAAATTAAAATCCTTGCTTTTTAAGTTTGGACTCTTATCAGTGGGGGAGTTGGTGGTGGATGTGAACTGAAATTAATTAGGATTTAGGACCGAAACCTAGAGGTGGTATCTCTTACCTCTCTTTCAATTCTTTCACTCTCGTCTTCAATCATCGCCATCTCTTTACTCTTCAGTTTTCCAATGTCAATTTTCAATGTATGTGGTTCATTTCCCCAATCCAATATAATCAAACTAATCTAGTGAAACTTGACCAACCCAAATCAAATTCGGGCAAAACTTCAAACAATAACAAAGGTTGAGATAGATGTGAATGGGCATGTGGCTCAATGGTAGCACCCCTCTCACAAAAGTGTAGAGGCTGTGGGTTCGAAACACGTCAACAGCTGATTGTTGATATAAGTTTCCACACGTAATTTAAAAGGGGTAGGGGTCCCTTCAACCCCGCTTGCCAATCAAAAAAAAAAAAGGTTGAGATAGATAACTTGGATTGGAAGAACTCCAAAAAGGAAAGACCAGTGAAGATAAAAGAATATAAATTAAAGCCCTCAACAATTGCTCATACAGATGATAATAAAGATCTAATAATAATTTATTAAGTCTAAGGAAACGAAGATACAAAGAACCGGATTGATTAAACAAGATGGCCGAACTAGATCTATTATGGATCAAGGGTTAGACAAATGCTAAAAAGACCATTCAGAAAATCAAGGCATTAATGCCATATACATACAAATAAATACTCTTACCACTGCTGCAAGGTCCTGATGAACTACTACTGAAGGCCACAAATAATTCAAGAGAAGAACACTTCAAACTACCCACATTTTTTAGTATTATTGAAAATTTTAATTTACTGTAGGAGAACATAAAAAAGTGGTCTAAAAACCTATACAATTACTAATTAACCAAAACAGTGAAAAACACGGAAATGATAGACAAAAGATGAATTTACCACTAATATATTCATGCACGTTCTAACAAATTGAGTTTCTCCTGAAGATTTTTGTTTGGTGATCCCCGCAAGAATTTCTGTTACACACTCCTTGTCGACAAGTAAATAAGAGCACCTCATTGAGAGCGTACCAAGAAAATCATAAAGTGGGTGTTTTTCGCCAAGGATGTTCAGCAAATCTTCCTGTATATAAAAAGTTACAATATAATCCTCCAAACGATTCTCAAGGATTTTCTACACACACACACACACACACACACAAATCCTTATGTTGAACTCAAGGTATTGCTTTACTGATGAACTATAAAAACACGAAAATATACCCGAAACGCCCAAGCTTGATGGAAGCTAGTGTTTGGGTCTAGTACTTTTGCTAAACTCTTCCAGACATTGACATCCTTAAGTTGATCAAGGACCTGGAAATTCTCCTCGGCCTTTACAGGGTCACTAAATGCACGAGACATGATTCGGAAGCTAATGAATATTTTCTTTTGAAGCTCACCATCCTGCAATTTTATGTTCAAATAACTGTGGAACATGATAACGATAATTATAATATCAGTCCAACAAGAAAACTTGCAAACCTGATGCATCTGTCTAACTGACAGGTATTTCTGCATTTCTTGCTGTAACCTGCAATCCAAGAGGAAATCCCCTGAAAATCCGTGAAAATTTATCAAGTAGAGGAATCTCAGAAGGAAGAGGGCTTTTGAAAACATCATGCAAAAACGCATGATGCTAAATCAAGCATCTTTAACAAACCTCTGCTTTTGCTCCAATATTTTTTCAAGAGCTTTAACCTCAACTTTGTCAAATTCAGTGAAAAGTGTAACCCAATGCTTCACCTTATCTTTGATTGTACACTCGATGGGGAAAAGTGAACCGCATAGGATAACTTCAATTGTCTCTGATCTGCAATGAGTAAATTATATTGTTCAAAACAAGTTGCTTTGGAAGAGATTGGGAAATGTTGGTGTATCCACCTCCCATGTTTGGTTAGGTGTGGATCACCATGTGTGCGGCCCATGACCCAGTTGTGAGAGTGGCAAAATAAGTGGTCCACCATATTTGGTTAAAAAGCGTATGCCTACCGGTTTATCCGGTATTTTGGTTGATATACTTTGGGGTAGCCTTTCTCTACAAATTCAAGCTTTTAGAGAAACTGGTTTACATCATGGTATCATAGCGGTTCGGTCTTTGGAGGTCACGGGTTTGAGTCTTTGCAGCAACATTTTAAAAATAAATATGTTGTTGAGGGGGGGTGTTGGTGGAGCAACCTCTCATGTTGAGGTAGGTGTAAGTCGAACCGTGTGTGCAGCCCCTGACCCAGTTGTGAGAGTGGCAAAATAAATGGTCCACCTCCGTGTTTGGTTTAAAGGCGTGTGCCTACCGGTTTATCCGGTATTCCGGTTGATATATATTGTGGTAGCCTCTCTCTACACGTTCGAACTTTTAGAGAAACTGGTTTACAACAGGAAACAACTAATGAGTCATTTTTCCTCAAGAATGCTAGAAACTTTTTCGATGAGGATAGATATCTATTAATGCCGAACTTAATGAAGATTAGAATATTGCATTTATTCTTATTTATGTTGATTAAGTTATTGATGCTTCCACCAACAAAATATGCATCAGATGTTCTCATGGCCTTGGATATAATCGTTGAGTTAAACATTGGAATTTAACTTTATTAATAAGAAAATAAAAGCAAACACTTGAACACTTTCCAAGAATGTCTTTGGCTTTATCTCTCACATAAATAGAAAAAAAATAAAAACAAAATGTCTTCGGCTTCAAACTTCAGCACGCTCTACATCATGTACAAGTTCAATTGGTCTAGCAAGTGTTCATTTTACCGAACAAAATAAATCTGCTTTTTGGGTCAGAAACATAGATTGGTTTTAATTTTCATTATAGAAATAAAAATGTTATTAATAAACTTGGCCGATTATGATGAAATGTCTCCATACCTCAGAAAATAAGAGTTGAATCAACATTAATAACAATAGAGCTCATTTCTTTCTAGTCAATAGCGATAGAGCTCATTTTTTTTCTTTTTTCTTTTTTTTCTGATAAACAAAAAAATATGAATATATTTGAACTCTTACCTCAATGGGTAGATTGGAGAATATTCCTACCCTAAATAAAAATTAACGTAACTTTGATGTTAATATCTCACCTGAAATCTTTGTCATAGAAACATCTTAGTATCCTCCCAGGAATCCATTCAAACTCAATAGTGCTGATTGAGCCGTCGGAACACTTTAAGCAATAAATTCTGTATATTTCTGCTAGCCTCTCCATGGTATATCTTTTAACAGGAAGCTGAAATGTTTGAAATACATTATCAAATTAAATCTAAATATTAGAATAACCAAACAATTTAATTAGCAATGTGTGTGTGTGTGTGTGTGTGAGAGAGAGAGAGAGAGGGGGGGGGGGGGGGGGGGGGGAATTACAGATTTGTCTCGAAGTCGCTCTGAAAGAACTTTTAGAGTTTCAATCGGAATAGATTTCAAAGTGCAACATGCAACATCACATAGTGTCCCAACAACTTGTTTCCGGACATTTTCATCGTAATCCAACAACCGATCACCGAGAGAACCTGAAAAACAAACAAAGGGTTAAAAATTTCTAACAAAAGATAACTAGCTATCCATGAAACAGTAGAATGACGCGTATTCTAGATGGAATGAGCAAAAAATATCAAAAACACTAACAGAAGATATGGTGTACTACAAGGAAATTGCTTAGAGATGGAACTGTCCTTGTTACACAGATGAAGGCAATAAAACTGAGAAACTTCCTCACCAATAATTTGAGGTGCTTCTACTCTGAAAGGATTTGACAGCAGACAGATCCTCATGTGTTCAACAACAGACATTCGAACTTCTACTGCCCTATCAGTTAACCTCTTCAAAAATTCTAAGAAGATTGGCTGAAATGCTTCAGAGATTGGCTCCAGAAGAGCAAAGAGGTCCCCAAGTAGCTTAACTGCTTTTAAACGAGTATCCAACTGATCCGCCTGTATAAGTAGATTTTTTGTAACACATTCATCAAATGTTCCAAAAGTATTATAGATAAGAGTAAGTGTTACTTTATTTTTAAACTATGTATCCGATCTACTTCAGAATAGGAATATATATGAAGCATATCTATTTGACTTTTGAAAGAGAAAATGTCCGAACTAGGAAGTGAACTTACTGGGAACTCACCTAATGTGCAATAAATATAATATAGGTAAATAATTAAATACGACGTGCAAGTTCAAACATGCATAGAGAAAGTAAGGCTGTATTCTTTTATCACTAAGACAACAATTATTTTCAATGGCTGTGATAAAGGGATCACACCAACTCGCAGCAAACAAGTTACATCAACTAATTACTGTTACGAAGAAGTCCCAATTTACAGAACACCTAGAATAATAACCCACATGACAGGTATAAAGAACGACCAATTCCACACCATAATAATAATGGCATCAACAGCTTGTTCCTTGGAGCATGCTTTGTCCTCAAGTAGTCTACATTTCTCTCTTAGCAAACCTCTTAACAAATGATATGTAAAAAGAACTTTTCCTACATGCCTCCGAGGTAATGGCAGGTTTCTGCCTCTCTAATTTCTAAGCATGGCCTTAAAGGAACCCCTATTGAGCATGCATAAACTAAGTGGCTTTAATGTCAACCTAGGAGAATTAATCAGAACCAGAGGAAAGCTTCAAGTGAACATAATGTTAAGTAAAAAGGGCATCAAAATGAGTAGTCAAGAAGCATTTACCAATAGTTCTTCAGTAAGGTACGGGATGACTTCAGACAGGATCTGAGGAGCACACTGATAAATATCATAGATAACTTCATGATAGTCGAGGTGACTATTCAGAGAAATGTCATCTCCAGACATCAATGACATCAGAAATTGTTTCACAGAAGATTCAAGTTTTGTTGCACAATGTCTTATAACATCCATAGCAAGTCTCCGTGCAGCCATAGAAATATCCTAGTAGCAAAAAATTGACAAATCAGTGCTGTAAAAGGTTGCAGACACTTAACTAGGATATGACAGTATTAAAAGAGAAAATGTGCAAAAATCACATTATAATCAACTTAGAAGCTACAGAACTGAACTACCAGCACAGAGAGTAGGGTCTCACACTTCTTTTGCGGCCTAAGACAGTCAGCAAAATATGTATCAAATTCTCGTGAATGTCCTCGCTCTCTTCTAAAAGAAGTACCATTATTGTCTGCATTGAAGTTAGAACATTTTCTGGATGAATGTCACTGCAAAACAGTTGAAAAAAACGATGAAGGGCCACAGCATTGTACATTGCACTTGAGAAATAGTTCAAAGTAATAAATATCACATATTTCCATCTTGAAGACAATAGTCTATAGTTAAATGGTCAGGTTTGTAATTCCTGCTAGAAAGTTTGTGAACTTATCACACAGGGATACAAGAAACTATTCCATACTCAATTTACTGATTAAAATAAGCAACCATTGAATGCATAGAATCATGGGCGAAACCCCGGGGGGGGGTTTGAAGAGGGCCATGGCCCCCCCAAAAATTTTGAAAAAAGTTACTTAGTGTTCAGCAAAAATTAGTTGATTGGCATTTTTTCAAAGATTCTTTGTACTTTTTGCTACCTATTAGTCTATTACTTATCCCATTTTACAATTTTCAAAGTAGAAAAACATTATACTAAACAATTTTTTATTTATCAAGAGAAAAGACACTGTATATATATTTTTTTGTTCATTAATACTTTACTTTTCATAGAATTTGATATAAATTTTATCATGTATGTATCTTATATATTGTTTTCATAGTCAAAATCTAGATTAAACTCAAGAAAATCTGGTTTATTGTTAACTAATAAGTAAAAAAAGAAATTCGGGGTGCTGCCCCCGAACCCCAATTATAGTAATTTTCCGGTGTACACTAACATCTTATATTCCCCCCCCCCCCTCTCTCCTATACAAAATTCCTGGTTACGCTCCTGCATAGAATCGTGCTGAAAATATTAGTTTAACAATAACAAAATTGAGATGGTCAAATGACCATATTTCTTATCCAAAAGTGAAATCCCTGGTACATATAGCAGACTTTGCTTAGATTAAAAGTATTGAAGAATCTTAAATTTGTTTTCTTTTAGTAAAAAACAATACCTTACAACAGTGAAAAATGTGCTAAACATATCATCCACTAGATCATCACATTCAAGATCTAACATCACAACACACGATCTATATCTTGCCACAGTCTCCAATATAACGACTCTCCTTCCAAATGATGGACTGTTTACATCATCTAACCCACTAAAGGTGCCCACAATTAAGTGAAAAATGTCCTGCAAAACAAAAGTCATTCAATTACTACGGTCGCACGATATTCCCAATAACTGCTTTCCAAACAAAAAGATGAAATATACCCTTAAAACATCATCACTGTAAGGAGCTTCCGGTGCAGTAATTCGGGTAATCTCACAAATGCAGGATGCCACAAGAAGTTTAACATCCCTATCTTGATGCTTCAGCAATTCAGGTTTGGCAATAGCATTAAGACAAGGCTCCATGGACTCCAACATTGATAGCGAGGGTGATTGTTCCAACTCAGACAGACAACTTGCAGCTTGCTGCATGCCAAATAGATTATATAAGAACTCTATTGGGGACCCACGCATGTACTCAACTAAGATAATCGGCATTTGGTGAAAAATATTTTTATAATATAAACTCCAAAAGACCTATCAAACTGTGATAAGAACAGCTGCTGGTGAATGAATACGAAGACGGAAATGGTGTTTGCAGAATAGTGGTGAAAAAATGGAGAATAAGAGGGATAAAAATCAATTAACAAGCAGCTAGAAGGAACAGCCCAACCCTGTGTTGAAGAGCGCATTCCACAATCGTAGCAGATTCCTTATACCTCATTTCCATACTCATGAGAAGTTGTACTTAGCAGCACTTGATGCAGTTTTTATTTGTACCATCTTGCAGTAGGACAGTAGGAGTTTTTTTGTTCCAAATTTTTGACAAGGGATATACTGCCCGTTTACCTCTACAAGCACCTAAACATGTTATCAATGGCTTCATGCGACCCTACTACCTATTTGCTGGGTGGCATTGCAGATATAGTATCAGTCAGTCAACGACAAGACAACCAACATCTTTGAACGGTATTATAGTCATTCATAAGGCAGAACCCAGAGTGAAACTTAGTAGTACCTTCCTTTTTGAAGTAATTTTCTATTTCTCCCCCACCTGTAAACTGATATACATGTTCTTCCGTAACGACGGTGGGTGTTCAAAGGATCAGAGGGCTTGTTATGGGTCTTTTTTATTCGAAAGGGCTTGTTATGAGTCTTTAATCCACCACAGATGTTGCAACCATCCATATATGTCAATACCTTCTATCTACCCAAGCACTTGGGCCGGTATACTAGGGAATAAAACTGGAGGTAAGCTCACATATATTCCCCCAACTTTTGTAAATGGTAAGCCAGTGGTACATGTGGAATCAAGCCAATATGTGCACTTACACAAAAAAAATGAACATTTGGTGGTGGGCAGCTTCATTGGGAAGAGACCTGGTTATATCTATGTAAAGGAGTTGGTCACCAAGGTTTGGAAGGTTCGACAATTTATAATGAAGACATATGGTGAGCATTCTTACACTTTTGAGTTTTCTAATGATGATGATAGAAAGAAAGTACTGGACATGGGATCATTTATTGCCAGTAGATTGTTTCTAGTCCAGCCATGGAAACTATTTCATGAGGTAGGTTGCAAGAATTGAAAACAATACCTATTTGGGTGATCTTTAAGAAGCTTCCGTTAGAGATGTGGGATGATAAGGGGTTCAGTCAAGTAGTGAGCGTCGTTGGGAATTCTTTGTATCCTGACAGATTAACAGAAGCAACAAGAGTAGAAAATTGAATACAATTGGAGAGCACCAAGGCGTTCAAAATGCAAGGTCTTTGGTCATTCGGATATTACATGCCCTAAGATGCAAACAAAGAAACAACACAAAGGTGCGGCTGTATGGCTTCAACGAACAGATGCTTAAGAGAATTCTAAGGACAACAATGACAACAAAGAGAAACCTGGTGAAGTTTCTGATGTGAACTTTAAGGGCAGTAATGAAGAGCTGCCACCTTGTAGTGTGCAACCTATACCCAGTAATGGATCTAGTTGTGGAGACAATACTAACAAGGAAGATGCACAACATGAAGATGAGGGCTGGGAAGTTCCCAAGAGAAAGCATATTTGCCGAGCAGGAGTGGAAAACCAGAGTACTACATTACAGGTGGAAGACAATCAGGGTGATGGGTATGTTGACGATAGTCAATGTAGGCCTGTAAAGCCGAGTGCAGCTCAAGACCAAAGCCTAATAAAGGACATAGGACAAGATAGAAGTAAATTAGGACCCAATGGGGTGGAACTAGGCCGAGGCCAGGATCCACCAAATTGAGTGTTTTATAGCTTCTTAAGTTACCCAATTGGGGTAGGCCATTTGCTTTGAGTATTTTTATCTGTCTCTCTCTCTTTGTATTATTTGTTTATGTTTGAGTGGAAGAGAGAGTGAGGGACAGAAGTTGTACCTCTATAATTATAATTTTAATATAGGGGTAGGGGGCCATTAACAACCTCGCTTGCCTACCAAAATATATATATGAGATTTTTGGACATACCCCCCCATTTGAAAGTCGAAATTTGAGATACCCCCCATTTGAAAAAAAATTTGAGATACCCCCCCAATTCAAGATGTGGTGTTATCTTAGCCGTCCATCATAATCCATCATAAAACTCACCTACGGCTGTAAAGCTCTTCTGTCTTGAATTGGGGGGGTATCTCAAATTTTTTTTCAAATGGGGGTATCTCAAATTTCGACTTTCAAATGGGGGGTATGTCCAAAAATCTCTCTCTATATATATATATAAGATCACCATGTACCCACGAACTGATAAAAGGTGATGTTCTTCAGTATTGGAACAAGGAAACTCCAGCTCTACAGCAGTGTTTTAATATCATATACCATCCTCTCATCCAATCTATATATACCCTTAACTTGAGAGCCAAAATTATTCAGTAATCTATAACTCAAACTCACGCATACTAGTGACTAACAATTAAAATGGAGTCAGTTGAGAAGCTCGTACCATGCAATTACAAAACAAATAAGGTCAGAAACCATGTGAATTGGGTAGAAATGTAAAAGATTTAGGGTTTCAAGTTCCCCTATATAACAAAATTTGAATCATTTAAGGAAATCTAAGAAAGAAACAAACAAACGAAAGAAGTTACCTTTAAAAGCTTAATTAGAGCATCTTTGGAAGTAGAAGTCTGGTCGAGTTGAAGTAAATTCGTTCCAATTTCTCTTAACTGTTTGTTTCCTTGTTGATGAACCAGCTTAAGCTGCTGGTGCTGTTTCTTCTTCTTCTTCTGCGGCGGCGCCATTAATTATGTTTATGAGCTGAGATTTTCTGGTTTCGAGGTCAGGGGAGGAGGATGAAGAAGAAAAGAAGAGCACACGTTAAGTTGAGGTGAAGAAGATGATTAGATCGACAATCCAAGAGCGAAATAAACGAACAAACAAACAACCAACCGACCAAAGCACTGCTTTTTTTTGGCCTTTTTTTTTCTTTTTTTTTAATAATCTTGGGGCCTTTGGGTAATAATTATGAAACACAGGGGTGGCAAATGGGTCGTGTTGGGGTGTGACTTTGTGTGCGTGTCGGGTCAATACCGTGTTGCGGGCTAAAACAGGTCAACCTATACAGTATATAACCCGGTTATAAAATGTGTCTACCTGAACCCGACACTGTTTGTTTAGCGGGTTATATAAACTGACACAGTTGACACGCTAATTTTTTTTTTCTTCGCTTGATATATTGTAATTTGAATAAAAAAGACAAATTGAGACTAAGAGCATCTCTAATGGGTCTCCTATTTCCTAAAACTTACGAAATCACAAAAAATCACGACCCTAACGCATCTCCTATATTTTTAGCAGCCGGCTATCCACGTAGGATGTGGTGGGCCGGTCTGCTAAAACTTCGTCCAAAATCGAACAAGGGATAGGATTATAGCAAATGGCAAAAATAAAATTTCACGCAGGTCTAACCAGCGTGGAACTATTTCCAACAAATTTTTTTGTTCCACGCCAGTTTAACCAGCGTGGAACGAACGGCTATATCCACAACGGCTACCACCAACGGCTATAATCTCGAACGGATATAATTTCGACATCTATATAAACTTTTCATCAGAAGACTTAAAACTTTGTCCAAACTCTTCTTCAAACTTCATCAAAACTCTTTTCTTTATCAGAACTCTTTTCTCAAACATGGCGCCACGAACGTCTAATTTTAGTAAGGCAGAAGATATTGCTTTATGTAAAGCTTGGGTGAAAATTTCTGAAGATGCTGTCGTCGACGCTGGTCAACCCAAACAGGCATTTTGGGACAAAGTTTGGGAAGAATTTGTTCTACTCTCTAATGGAAATCCGAAGAAAAGGTCACTCGATTCAATAATGTCGAAATGGGCGAAAATAAGTCCTGGTTGTACCAAATTTTTGTGTCATATTAATCGAGAAGTCCGCATAAATAGATCTGGAACCAGTCAGGAAGACAAGGTATACTTTTAACTTTAATTTTTAGGGTTCTATGTTTTTAATTCTAATATTTTTAATTCGTAAATAGTTTATTTCTTAATTATTTTTTTTTTTTGAATTATATTTTTTTAGTGGACAACTGCTCGTTCAGTCTACCAAACTGTGGAAGGGAAATCATTTAAATTTGGGCATTGCTATGAATATTTGCACACTTCTGCAAAGTGGATGGATTATGCTTCAGCAAGAACCCCTACGACTATTCAAAGAGAGAATGCATCTAAGAAGCAGAAATCAAACACAGACTCGGAGTTTACTGGTGCTTCAAACGACACTCCAACTTCAAATGTTCGGAACATGCAGAACATCAATCTGGGAGACGATACTCCAGCTTCAAATGCTCGTAGCCAACAGAACATCCATCTCAGTGATGATGACTCCCCAAATGAATTTTCAGAAGGTACAACTAATGTTGGGGTTACACCAAATGTTTTTCTCAACATTGGGGATGGTCCAGTACCACCACCAGCGCGACCAACTAGAAGAAAAGCTGCCAAAGAAAAAAGAAAGCTAGCACGACAATCATCTACTTCAGGGGGAGAGGTTAGTTCTTCTAGGGCCGAGTACGCAGCTCAACTGACAAAGGTAAATGAAACAACGAATGCAGAGTTGGCTCTAAAACAACTCAATTGGGAGTTGAAGATGAAAATGTACCAGCAGATGGAAGAAGAAAAGGCACGACTAAATGAAGAAAGAAGAGTAGAAAGAGAATCCAGTATCATGATGATACACAGAAAAAATTGCTAACCCTATCCGCAAACAATACTTTGAAGAGATGCAGAAAGCAATCTTTGATAGGCGTCACAAACAGATCAATAACTTCTCTCCTACGTGGACTGCATCCCCAGACGATCCAAATGGGCCTTCCTCACAGAATGATTTTACGGGTACTCCATTTGCTCCAACTAGTTTTCAGCAGCGCGAATGAGCCTGTGGCTCAATGGTAGCACCCCTCTCACAAAGTGGAGAGGTCGTGGGTTCGAAACACATCAACAACGGATTGTTGATATAAGTTTCCACACGTAATTTAAAAGGGGTAGGGGTCCCCACAACCTCGCTTACCAACCAAAAAAAAAAAAAAAAAACTAGTTTTCAGCAAGCTATTCTTAGTAGGCCTACTGGTTTTGTACCTTTTGGTTATAGGCCTTATGCACCAAATGATTTTTGGCCTAGTGGAGGCTTTGGGCCTAGTGGAGGTTTTGGGCCTAGTGGAGGTTATGGGCCTAATGGAGCATATGGGCCTAGTGGAGGTTATAGGCCTAGTGGAGCTTATGGGCCTTAGTTTTATATGTTTTGTACTATTATGGGCCTTAGTTTTATATGATTTGTACTAGTATGGGCCTTAGTTTTATATGTTTTGTACTATTAGCAATTATAAAACATGAAATTTCTTAATATAACATTGAAATCATCTTTTCAAACACAACACAAGAAAACAGAAACTAACATGGACTCAAACAAAAACTCAAACACAAACTCAAAATCAAACACAAACTACTACAGCAATTCAGTCCAAATCTTCATTGCCTCCATGACGATGCCATATATGCTCGATCAAATCATGCTTCAATAAGTCATGTGCAGGACCACTTCTTACAGCACAAATGCGATGAAGCATGTCTCTAACCTCATCCACATCGTTTGATTGTAACTCCACTATTACAGGTAATGGAGGCTCATCACGAGGGGGCTTCCACTTTGGAAGAACAATATCCCTCTCATCCTCAATAATCATGTTATGCATTATCAAACATGCCTTCATAAATATACCAAGTTGTGCCTTGTTCTAGGTACGTGCTGGTCTTGCAACCATGGCAAATCTAGCCTGCAAAACACCAAATGCACACTCAACATCTTTTCTGACAGCTTCTTGGGCTTTGGCAAACACTTTCTTCTTTCGCGTCCCTGGAAATCTCTCTGTTTGAATAAGAGTAGCCCACTGTGGGTAGATACCATCAGAAAGATAGTATCCCATATTATAATGATTCTCATTCACCTGGTAGTTGCAAGGAGGCGATCTGCCATTTACCATATCATCAAAAACATGAGAGTTTTCTAAGACATTGAGATCGTTGCAACTACCTGCCGTTCCAAAAAAGGCGTGCCATATCCAAAGCTCATGATCTGCAACAGCTTCCAAAATAATAGTAGCTTTCTTATGGTGTCCCATATGTTGCCCATGTTCTGCTGTAGGACAGTTCTTCCAAATCCAATGCATACAATCAATGGATCCCAACATACGTGGAAACCCTCGTTGAGCTCCTTTAGCAAGCAGACGTTCAACATCAGCTGGAGTGGGTGTCCTCAAATACTCGTTCTCAAAAATGTCGACAACAGTTTGAGAAAAAAATTTCAGAGAATTGAGTGCAGTTTGCTCACCTATTTTGATTGACTCATCAAGAGAATCAGCTGGACACCCATAACAGAGAAGGCGAAGTGCACATGTCGCTTTAATTAGGCCAGAAGGTCCAGGAACACCTAGAGCATCGTATTTCTGGTGAAAATAATCATTCTTTTCAACAACTGCGTTATACAGCTTCAAAAAAACATTCTGCCTCATACGATAACGACGTCGAAAAAACTTTGCACCAAAAACAGGTTGGGCTGCAAAATAATGGTTGATAAGCATGTTGTGTGATTGAACATGGTCACGCCTGTTAGCTGCTCGACCAAATTTAGAACCTCCCCATCTTGGTATGTTTTCTACATTTTCTTCTTCTTCCAAAGAAACCGAAATAGCTGGAAGCAGACGAATGATATGCTTTGTGCTAAGATCCTCATCATCAGATGAGTCCATAAGCAATTGGCGTTGTTGGTTCAGAATTTCAAGATGTCGGTCGTAAGAATTCATTGGAGAGAAGGAGTGCACAAAAATCTGTGATGAAAAGAGTTTTACTATTTGAGTGAATGAATGGAATGGAGGGGAAACGTATTGTAACACCCCAAAATTCGACCCATATCCCAATAAGACTTGAATCGAATCTCGAGGCATTATCATCAACACCATGGGCAATTCGTCATTTCTACTCTATTAATCATAACAAAAATCCGTGAAAGTCTGGTGTTGAATCAGTCATTTTATTAACTCGCACTTATCATAAATCCGTAAAAACACACTTTTATATTTATATAGAAAACTATACTTTATACATCCCAAGATTCTGATAATACATATATAAGACTGTTTCCGAGTGTGATATCTACGTATAATATATAACAGACCTGTCAAAAAGTTACAACCCTGGACTACACTCAATCTTACATCAGGCAAATGTAGTGATCATCCCTGTCATCGTCTGCTGCAACAGCAGGCTCCTCAACAACAGGCTCAGCTGAAAAGGATAATGGTAGGGTGAGCATAATCCACTTGCTCAGTAGAAACCTACATTCCCAAAATATTATCCAACCATGACGATAAATCATGCTAACAATTTAAATATGCAAGTTTAAATAAGAACCGTAAAGATAATAAATATAATGTAAAGTATTTTCTACTATAAATAATAACTAGTATTCAAACATTTATACAATATGGCGGGTAGCTGCATCGTATTAGAGTGGTGAGAATACGACTGGAACTCAGCCCCAACCCCAGGCAAATCATCTTGGTTCAGTACTTTCCAGTGTGAACCTGCACCGTTGCTTTCCTGATTATCCATTTATCCGGTCGGGTAGTGATTATCGTTTTTTTTGTGTCCGAAGACACTAACCCTCTTTTAGGGCTCAGGTGGGCCCTCTGACCACGCCTCCTGATACGAGGAGTCCCTAACTTATGGTGGTCAACCGTTCGACGACTGCAGACTGCACAGGATCCTGACACACGTCCAGGAGTGGACTAACTCTCAACCCTCGCGTCTAAACCTCCTCGAGGTAACATGTATCCCCACGACATACTAAGCACCAACAACGTACCACTAAAAGCATGGTAATCCAGGAAGGTAGAAGAGGAATTCCCGGAAACATCCAACAATGTTCGTCTCTAGAAAGTGCCCATTCACCGTCTAAAGGTGAACAAAGCATATGTAATCCTAGAAAGAACTGTTGTCTCCGGAATATAACAACAATTCCTTCTTGTAGGAATTCACAGATCCTTTGCCAGACCGCCTCGTGATACAATATATATAATATATAGGGTGTCTTTTAATAATAATTAATTTAATCTGGCATGTGTGACGAGTCCCTGAATTTATCAACCATTAAACCAGTTCCCTATTCACGGGTACCAGACACGGGCACCAGACACGGGCACTAGCCGAAGGAACTATCCCCTATTCACGGCTACCAGACACGGGCACTAGCCGGAGGGATCATAATCCGATCTGTAATAATATGTTCGTGTAAGCACCCAAATCATTCCCAATTCAGGAACCTCACACCATACCAACATACAACTGGGATCTCACATCCCACATACAAAATCCATCTCCTTTTTCCCATCCTGGAAAAGAGATGCAATAAAAACTTCGATTGTTTTTCCGTTTATAAAACCATTTCAATATATATATATATATATATTGTTTTAATACCTCCACTATAAAACATGATATCTGTAACTAATCACTTTATAAAAACTATAATCGATAAACCACGAGTAATCTATATATACCAAACAAAACCATGCATGCATTTTTATCATCACTATACGAATTGTACTGTAACAATATTTATTAAGAATATGAACCATGAGAGGATAATATAAAGAAAATGTAAGTCCCTACCTCAGCGCGCTCCCGCGTCACCTCTAAAACCCGAAGAACACTATTAAAGCCAAACACCTAAAACGCAAGCGAAACATAATTATAATCCTATAAGGGAACTATTATATATTTTCTATTCGTGCGTGTCTCGTGTTTCTATTAGGTTTTCTAATTGGGTATACATGCATTTAGTCCATAACCTATTAACGGGCTTGTAGTCGGTACTAAATTTCATATGACCAACACTTACTAATGGAACTTTAACTCAATATGTTTAGCTCATACACAACTGAAAGAACCAGATTTTTTTGTACTCGTTTACAATTTAATTAAACCATGAAATTCATGTTAAATGTCGTCCATTTTTCTGCCATAGATATTAGAGTAAAATTTAACCATCTAGGAGGTTCAAAATTCAGTAATACTTTCCTAGTTTGTACAAGATTAAAGGTAGCCAACAACCTATATGACTTGCTGCTTGTTTTCTCTTCTAAAGTTAAGCATGAAAATCACTCCAGCTCATTGAAATCCTAAGGACCTATTCATATTAATCATCTAGCTACTAACTAAAGCTTGAACTACTAATTGTATTGCTTGTTATTTCTATAAGTATACTACCAAGTTCAAGAATACAAACCTGTCAAATTGAATTTTTTCTAACTTGTCACTCTTTCAATATCCACTAGTTGCTAAGAAGCTAACAATTGAATTCAATGGTAGTGGTGTCTGATTTCTCTTTCTCTTCCCAAGCTTTAACTTAATCTCCAGCAAGTGGTTTCACACTCAGTTACTAGAAAAGGTTTAATACAGCTCATGTTTAATTCTAGCATGAGGTGTAAGCCTATGCTTGAGTCTTATCTAATAGAAATAGAATTGATTAAGTGTAATTAGGTGCAACTTAACAGAGTTACTCTTATTTGTAAAAACTCTTTCTAGCAACATATGTGGGTTCATTTCAAGCGTTTTTCGCGCACCCGATCCTAGGTGTAATGAGTTCATGTTAGAAATATAATGTGGTTTTTATATATTAAACATCGAATATCTTGCGACAAGTTTGCCAAATTTTTCAAAAATGTGTTATGAAGTTTTTATCGTCTATTTATTTATTTATTTATTTATTTTTCTGTATGTTTTCTATATATAAAAATGTCAACTAACTAAGGCCATTCGATTAAGATATACTATGATGCGATCATAGCCATAGAATCATAGGTGAGATTACTAAAATACCCCTAGAGAGTGCACGGGTCCTTACACGTATTTAAAGGGAAATGAGAAGTGGAGGGAAAAAATGGGAGGGAAATGAGAAGTGGCGGGAAAAAATGGGAGGGAAAAGAGAAATGGAGGGAAAGAATGGGAGGGAAATGAGAAGTGGCGGGAAAGAGTGGGAGGGAATGAGAAGTGGCGGGAAAGAATGGCGGGAAAAAACAGACCAAGTCCAATCCAGTCCAGTCCGCCATCAAAGCCCACCCGTGCGAAGGCCCAAAACTTCTCAACCAGCGTGGAACAGGAAGATAGGGAAAAAAAAGTTTTGCGTTAGGGTTACCCCTGATATAGGTATAGGAGACGTGAAAAAAAAGTGATGGGAAAGTAGGTGGCACCTACGTGTATGCTAAATCGTCCCATGTGTCGGCAATATTTGGCAGACCCATTAGAGATGCTCTAATTAAGAGTTTAAGATTTGATTTCTTATTATGATCGAGCTGTTGCTACCAGCTGCTGGTGATGGGATATGAAGATGGTGGTGGCGATTGAGAATAAAAGAGAAGAAAGAGGGTTTAGTGACAGTAAAACCAAGTTTGGGGTCAAAACTAATGCGTAGAAACACCATTAAGAAATCGACCCAAACAAGAAAACTCTAGTTTCAATCAGAAATAAGAAAATGGGTAGTTCCAAAATCATCTGAAAACGCAAATAGATGCTAAGAAATTGAGTTCGAATAATTACAGAAATCCCAATTTCCAGATTCAAAGATTTATGAAAAATTCAAAAATAAAGCCTTTTTCAATGAGTTGCTTGCTCTTCTTACTATTAATTTGTCTTTTTTCAGCAAGAAGAGCAAGCAACTGCCACCCCTATACACTCTGCGGCCGATAACATTACTCTCTAATTTGAACCATGGTTTTAAGAACCGTTTTTTTCAATCGAATTAGAGTAGAGCGATCCCGGTTCTACTCACTGAGTCAATAAAAAATCAGCTGATTCTTTGTTAAACTAAATATTAATCTTTAATACTAAAATATATTAAAAATTAATTTAATATTAATTTTTAATACTTTTTATGTAAAAAAATGGTAAATTTTTGAAATTATTAGTTTGACTTGGCGAGTTTTTCGATTCTATATAAAAATCGGCCGATTCAACCGGTTTTAACACTGATTCTGTGTTGATCCGAGTCAATAAAGAATTTTTCACCCAGTTACCTCCGATTCCGATTTGAAACAAATCTCGGTCGAGTCTTAAAACCATGGTTTGAACCGGTGGTCAGAGCCAGGATCCGCATAGTGTATAAGGGTGGCAGTTTTGACACGGACCCACTGACCCGACACAAACACGACCCGTCCTTACTATTAATTTGTCTTTTTACACCATTGTGGGCCGATGGACAAAATAACTGTTTCATTAGGGCCAAGGACAACCGGAACCTTTGGTTAGGTTTATGCAAATTTAGTGCAATGACAAAATTACCCTTTTATGGCTTATGAAATTACGTTCTTGTATCTCTTTGTTCTTCTAATTCTTCTTCATATCTCTCACTTAACGATCTCTTTGCGATTTCTTTGTCACCTCTCACCTCTCTCCTTCTCTATCTCATCTTGATATTGTAGGGGTATTACGTACAACATCCAATTAAAACACGACACGTGGCATGCCTTGACAGTCCAACAGGTCGTATACGATACGACCTGATCTACTCCGACAAGAATAGCTCGAGCAAGTAATCATTGGCGACCTCAATACAGACACGTGCGCTTAATCAATGCTCGGAGAATATCTTGGTCTGTTACACATTTATTGCCAAATATCACGTAGTTAATAGATGTCGAAGAATCCGTATGATCCCATGATCTGCGCCCTTCCATCTTCTATAAATATCACAGAACTACGATAGCTTGATCTCTAAGTTCCACTCCCCCGAACTAGAGTACGTAGGCAACCTCGACCTCATCGAGGTGCATCAACCCCCGATCTCAATATCCCATCTTGGTCAGGCAAACAACGACTTGGCCCAGTTAATGCATTAATCTGAAAACAAGTTAATACATTTGGCGCCGACTGAAAGGATTTGATTATATCGAAAAACCAGATCTCCCACCCAACTTAAAATCACAAACCACTATCTCATTCACAAATGCCTAACCAAGACGACATTATCCAAGAACTGGGGGATCAACTCACTCGTCTACAAGACGAGAACACGCAACTAAAGGCTGCAAGTGATGTCGACATAACTAACGACTAGGGAGGAGCCATTGCCACAAACAACAACCGCAAGTATGAAGAACTCAGCCAACAGCTAGCTTGTTGAATTCAAAGCCTCCCAGGCCGCATTCCAACTTGGCAGAGGTCGTACAACAGAGCAGCTCGCAGTCCAATCTTTGTAGCACTTTCAGGAGTCTCCATTCATGTAACACCCCAAAATCCGACCCATATCCCAATAAGACCTGAATCAAATCTCGAGGCATTAACATCAACACCATGGGCAATTTGTCATTTCTACTCTATTAATCATAACAAAAATCCGTGGAAGTCTGGTGTTGAATCCATCCATTTGTTAACTAGCAATTAACACAAATCCGCAAAAACACACTTTCATATTTATATAGAAAACCATACTGTATACATTACATGATTGTGATAATACATATATAAGATTTTATCGAGTGTGATATCTACATATATACATATAAAAGGACCTGTCAAAAAGTTACAACCCTGGACTACACTCGATCTCACATCAGACAAATGTAGTGATCATCCCTGTCATCGTCTGCTGCAACAGCAGGCTCCTCAACAACAGGCTCAGCTGAAAAGGGTAATGGTAGGGTGAGCATAATCCACTTGCTCAGTAGAAACCCACATTTCCAAAATATTATCTAACCATGACGATAAATCATGCTAACAGTTTAAATATGCAAGTTTAAAGAAGAACTGTACAGTTACTAGAAATATAATGTAAAGTATTTTCTACTATAAGTACTAAGTAATATTCAAGCATTCATACAATAAGTCGGGTACTTGTATCCTATTAGAGTGGTGAGGGTATGACTGGAACTCAGCCCCAGTCCCAGGCAAATTCTTGGTTCAGTACTTACCGGTGTTAACCTGCACCGTTGGTTCATGATTATCCGGTCGGGTGATTACCGTTTTGTGTCTCGAGCATACTAACCCTCTTTCAGGGCTCAGGTGGGCCCTCTGACCACGACGCTCCAGAGGGAGAATCACCTATCACGGTGGTCAACCGTTTGACGACTGCAGACTGCACAGGATCCTGACACACGTCCAGGAGTGGACTACCTCTCACTCCTCGCGTCTAACCTCCTCGAGGTAACATGTATCCCGACAACACACTAACTATCCACAGCAAATACCACTAAAAGCATGGCAATCCAGGAAGGTAGAAAAGGGATTCCCAGAAACATTCTACAATGTTCGCCTCTAGAAAGTGCCCATTCACCGTCTAAAGGTGAACACTGCATATGTAATCCTAGAGAACTGTCATCTCTAGAATATGACAACAATTCTTTCTTTGTAGAAATTCACAGGTCCCTTCCCAAACTGCCTCGTGATACAATATATATAATATATAGGGTATGTTTTAATAATAGTTAATTTAATCTGGCATGTGTGACGAGTCCCTGAATTTATCAACCATCAAACCAGTCCCCTATTCACGGCTACCCTAACCGGGCCAAAGCCGAAGAGACTATCCCCTATTCCATGGCTACCCTACCCGGGCCAAAGCCAAAGGGATTATATCCGATCTGTAATAATATGTTCGTGTAAGCACCCAGATCATATTCCCAATTCAGGAACCTCACACCATACCAACATACAACTGGGATCTCACATCCCACATACAAAATCCATCTCCCTTTTCCCATCTTGGAAAAGAGATGCAATAAAACCTTCAATAGTTTTTTCGTTTATAAAACCATTTCAATATACATATACTGCTTTAATAACTCCAGTATAAAACATGATATCTGTAACTAATCACTTTAATAAAAGCTACAATCGTAAAACCGCAAGTACTATATATATTCCAACCAAAATCATGCATGCATTTTCTTTTCATCACTATATTGATAATATTGTAACATTTGAAACATGAACCATGAGAAGATATTATAGAGGAAATGTAAGTCCCTACCTCGGCTCGCTCCCGCGTCACCTCTAATCTTAAGCTTACTACTATGTCCAAAAACCTATAAACGGAAGCGAAATATAATTACAATCTATATAGAAAATTATTATATATTTTCTATTTGTGCGCGTCTCGTGTTTCTAATGGGTTTTCTAATATAGCGACAAATCCGAGCTTTAGTCCATTTCTAATCGACTCGATTTATTAATTTTTACGTGTGAACCATATGTCAGAATATTATTATTTATTTCCTAGTAAAGTGCAACAGGCCATAATATTTTTTCTAATTTCTGCTCCTTTCCAATTATCTGTGCTAAGTTAAAACCTAACTAGCTAGTAAGGTAGGAGGTTCATGGTCTAGTGTGCACCAGTCATGGCCACAATCATGGAGATATATAGCAAATTAAACATCTAATTTGGTCTTCTCTTTAAAAATCCAAACATGGCCAGGAACTTAGATATCACAAATTCACAGCTCCGTGTACCGTTCCATTGTAAATAGTCTGATCATATGAGAAGAAACGACACAATAACCTGGTTATGCAGTTGGGTCCCTATAAAGAAAACCACTTCAACTATAACCAGTTTTAAGTTATGAATTTTGATTTCATGCGAGTGTTAATCCTAAGGTCGTGCTCACTAAGTGGGTACTATCAGTTTCTTTTATTTCAAGAATCAAAGTAATAACTTACAGATTATATATACATCTCAATCTTTTCTCTAATCCGCAACCCGACCTGGTTGATTCACCTTGCACCAACAATTAGTACATCACATAGCCTTCCCTCCTCAATCTCAACTGATCTACATACACCTTTGTAGAAAACAGGTTTGTGTTGGATCTAAAACAAAAACTAGATTCAAACCAGTTCTGGTTCTTGTAAGTTCTCTCTTTATATCTATCTTCGAAAGAGAAAGAAATGTGTTAGGACCCTTGAAGAAAACAAACGTGGAACTGGTTATTCTTCCCTTTCACACCTATCTAGCGAATGGACACATGTTAATCCTTAGTAAGTGCTGATGAGTCCAACTTTACCCAAGCAGGAGCTGTCCACTTGATGTTATATACATCCATGCAAAGTAACCCCACCTAAAAATCTAATACTCTTGGTTGCAAAAACTCTTCTAGCAACATATGTGGGTCCATTTAAATCTAATTTACGTGTTCGCGCTCGATGATACATTAATAAGTCATGTTAGTTTAAGTGTTTTCTATTAGCCATTGAAACGAACTTTAACACATTACGCCGATTTTATAATTTTTCGAAATACGTTTTAAGTTTTTGTGGCATATTTCTTTTCTATTAATATTATTATTATTTATTTTTTTTACTTTCCTTGCGATAACTACTTGACAATCCCACAACAATGTTTATTTCATTTATTAGGTTTTTCTTAACTTATGATCAAAACCTAAGTTTGTAGTAAGATTACTAAAATGCCCTTAATGAGTGCACGGGTCCTTACAATTCACAAAGGATTTCTTAGAGCAAGATCTACCAAGCAAACTCAATGCACCAAAATTCGATCAATATTCAGGCGTTAGATATCCAACAGATCACATCAAAAGCTTCCGCAAATTGCTTCTACTGATTAAAGAAGATCACCTGCTATGTCTACTGTTCCAATCCAGTCTCACTGGACCAGTGCTCGATTGGTTCCATCTTCTCAAGCCAGGGTCAATCAACTCGTTTAACGAACTAGAGAAGCAGTTCGTTATTTTCTACATCCATAACAAAAAATGTCCAGTCACCATCGACACGATGTTCAAGGTAAACCAGAGAGATGGAAAATTGTTAAGTGATTTCTTCGCTCGATTCAAAACTGAACTGCATTCTATTCAAGAGTTTGCAAATGATCATGAACCCCTTGCGACCATTGCATTCTACCACGTTCTGATCCTTGGATCCGACCTCCACAAATCATTGGCCATGAAAAGGCCAACTTCTCTCGACGAGCTCTATCTCAAGGTAGATCGTTATATCAAATTGGAGGAAACCTTGGTTGGAAAGGTGAAAAGCCATGTTATCGTAAACGTATAAGGGGGTTCCACCAACGGACCTCGATAAAAAAAGAACACGTGGTTCAAGGCTAAGCTGTTGCCCACCAAATAGCGAGAATACCACCGATTTACACGACTTGCAAGATATATCTATGAGAGAATCAAGCATCACCACTGGTGCAAGATTCCAGATTTCACATCACTTGAGGACACAGCTGGTCGTCCATACTGCAAGGTCTACAAGGTGAGGTTCCATCAAACAGATGATTGTCGCATACTGAAGCGAGCTTTCCAGACATGGGCTGATGAGAAAAGGCTGAACAACTGGATCTACAATAGACAAGACGACTCTAGAGAAAAGAAAAGCAAGAAGAGATCCACACACGCACACGTTCTTAAAAAAAGATCTCAAAGCAAGGCGAGAGCTGCTTCTTCAAGTTCAGCACGCAGCAGAGGGTGCAACCTCTCAAGAAGATAAGGTCTCTGACAAGTCCTCAAAAGTGTATATTTATCCCCCAAATAACACCTTGTTTGCATATCACTTAACTTTTATTATTGTGTTATATCTATTGATTAGTTCTTTCTTGTCATTTGTGTAGGTTTCATGAGATGAAATGCGAATATTGTGTTAAAGCCCGCCAAAAGTTAAGAAAAACCACCAAAAAAGATGTTATTTGCAAAAGGAAGGAAAAATTGATACTTGCACCCACAAAGTTGCTGAGGGCACCCTGCGGACTGGTCCTATGGACTTGACTTTATGTTTAAGTTGGGTGGTCTAAATCTCAGCCCAATCTGGGTTATGGTGAAGCCCACAAGTCAGAAATTCTATTAAAGCCTTAATTTATTTAAGCCCAATCTTAAAAAGGCTCTACATGAAGATCCAAAAGTCTAATTTGGGCCCATGAGCTGTCTATTTGAAGGTCTTGGTCCAAGCTACAACTTAAGTCCAAGAAGATTAGGTTTTGCTGAAGTCCTAATGCCTTTAGAAAACCAACAGCAGCAGCCACGAATTTGACCTAACTTGGAAGACTTTATTAGCAAGTAATATGCTTTGTATTTATTATATAAGAAACATAGTAGCTAGGGTTTAGGTAGTTCATACTTGAAGTTCATGTTGAAGGTTTAGGTTTTCATAAGAAAAGTTCTTCATTTCTATTGATCTCAATCTTCTTATTCTCAATATCAATCAATCATTTTTCCTTTATGATGTTGTCTTATTTATTTCCTTATTCCATGGTGTAATTATCAAAGATAAGTACCTAAATTCCTTTAGGGGGATGGTTGAAGCACTCTAGATAATGCAAAAGCACCATGTGTTGTTCTTAATGTTTATTGTGATTCAAAGTACTTAATGCTTGTTTACTTCTATTTCGCGACATGAAGTAAGTATGATTATTTGCATGTTATTGTTATCCATGTTATTAAAATACTATTGTTAGAGTATAGGGAGACCTAGCTATAATAGTTGTATTTAGATTGATTAAAGATATGTGATGGAATAGCTGAGAGGTGACTATCATATATCTATACTCAAATTTTTTTATTGGAACCCTTTTGTAATTAAATTGATATCCGAGAGGTGACAGTTTGATTATGAATTAATATGTTGATTTAATTAAATTGAATAGCTGAGAGGTGACAGTTTGATTAATGAAGCATATTCAATAGCATGTATAAGAGAATCCTGTTTTAATTGAGTGGAATAGCTGAGAGGTGACTACTTGATTATTATAGGTATTGATGATTAATTAGAAAAGCTGAGAGGTGACTAATTAATTGTTATAGATTGAACATGAAAGGATGACATGTATGTTTGCATGATTTAGTTTGTGGATACCAATTCTCCCCCTATTCATTATAAGATCTTCTTTACATCTCTATCCATCTTCTTAAGTTAGTTTAAGTATTAGTTTATTTATTTATTGCCTTTAAGAAGTAGAATCAATCTCTCTCTTATTTGTGATTCTCTTGGTGTTCTTTAACCATTCCTTTCTATTGTGTTTGAGCTAAGATCTTCACTTTTGAGGTGGGTACGACCCTTGCTTGTTACTTGTCTACATTGATAACCAATATTTACAAGCACAAGAAGGAAATCAATATAAATCTACACTACTACAAAAAAGGATAAAGATAGCACTAATTTGATAGCATATGTTATGAAATGTTATAAAAAGCTTTTTTAATAGCACATTCTGTAACCGCTATCCTAATTTTCAAATAGCTCACCACAACATATCGTTTATATTAAAAACGCTATTACATAATAGCATTTACCATCAATGCAATAAAATCCATAACATTTATTAATACATGTTATAACAAACAAGTTGTTGAACCCGTGCTACGCACCGGGATTTGTGTTATTCAATAAAATGGAAATCACCAAACTTTTTTTAATGCCCTTCCCAACCTAAATTTGTAGAGATTTTATAATGACTTTATAAGTGATTTGTTGAATGATGTCCTTCTTAACCCAAATTTGTAGAGATTTATAATTAATATTTTTTGTATTTAGTATGGTTTTTATATATGAATTAAGGATTTTAAATAGAAGAAGAATTTATTAGGAAAAAGAGATTTAGAATCAAGTTCTAAAGGGTTTTAAGGTTTCTATAAATCTCTGTTGACATTGAAGGTGGATTTCCTTTTTAACTACAACTGGGCTTTAATTGGGTTTAAAGTTGGGCTTAAGTTCTATTCTCAAGTTGTTGAGAACACGCCATGTGGCACTTGTTAGGCTCCACTATTATATAGTACTAGTTGTTGAACCCGTGCTACGCACTGTGATTTGTGTTATTCCTGTATAAAGAGAATGTTATTTCTCAAGGTATGATGATGAATTGTGTTCTCTCTTGGGAATGTATTCATGATTTTGTCCTCAATATGGTAATAGATGAAGGTTTTGGCATATTTGTAGTCTAGATTAGTGTTACACATCATTTTATTTGACAACGTTTTTTCGAAAAGTATTTAACTAAACTATAATGGTTGCTAACATTAGTTTTTCGTAAGTCATTTTGTTCTTGTATGTCTAATCAGTCTTTTACAGTTGAGATTCTTGTCTCCAAACAATGATCATTTAATTGCAGTCCTAGAAAGTTATCCTTAAGAACATGATTGATATCAACCCAAATGCATTGAAGTTCTATTTGCCACTCTGAACTAATTTCTTTTGTGAAAACAAAAGCACGAAAATCCAAAATACAAATTTTTTTATAACTTATAAAAAGAAAGGAAAATCTGGTTGTTTTGAATTGCTTTTAAAATCCTACCTTTGTGTGTTTACAACCATTTAACTGCTCAAATTAATGTGTTTACACGGCATATTTGCATAAACACATGCATATGTGAGCAATAAGCAATATAGTGTGGAAAAACAACTATTTATTGAAAAGAAAAAAAACACCCAGAGTAAATACGTTTTTTGCTACAATATATTTCAATCTCATCGAATGGCTAAGGCACATGAAAATAGATACAAAGTATGTTGGAAACTACAATAAATGCTAGCCTTTAATCACTACTTGGTCAACAAATTGGGCAGGATGTGATATCAAGTTGATAGTCTTTGACACAAAATTCTGCAGCAGACGGATGAATGTCAGACAGTCCAAGTATTACTCCATGTTTTTCCCCTTGAGTTGCTTAGAGTTGAGGGAGTACATGTCTCACCCTCTCAACCCCTGTACAGACCTGTTTCTATTAATACAGGTGCATTACAGTGAAGAGGCATCAACGTCTATCAAAAAAGTTAATCTAATTGAGTGACCACATATAAGCTCCTCGAATGATCATTGGATGAGCTTAGATCTTTAGAAAATCATCGTTGCAAACAGTCTTAAACTTGATTAAACAGTAAACACACATCCAAAGTAAAAAAGCTAGATAAGATATAAAAGCATAAATTACATATAAAGGCAGAGTATTAGATCCCAAATCCACAAAAAACCAAATTCCCCTATATGCATTTCACACGTACGTTCTCACATTTGGAAATTAATTGTTTTACCTTGAAAGTATGGTGTATTTGGAGATTTTTTTGTTAAATCCAATTGACTCTAAGTTTTGGTATACGCCAAGAGTTAGTCATCAATACTATATGGCACATATAAGAGCAAAGGTTATTGGAAATCAACATCCTACTATGATGTTTCACCTAACCTCTTATTGAAAACCCAAATTAAATGGTTACTGTTTCATGTAGTTGCATTGTACACTGCTTACATATATGAAGTAAATGTCGAATACAGTTCTAGGGAACAATTAAGAAATCACATATATAGGATACTCACATCCAAAACAATGCAAACTGCTATTTTAAACAAACAAACAAAAATTGGATGATACCTTTGCATGCCTTGAGAGTCAGAATGGAAAAGAAAGAGACGAAAAGAGCATAACTGAAAGTGCGGAGAAGCAAGTAATAGTGGCATATGGGACGTTGACATTTCCATTTCCTACCAGGTTCTAGTATTTGTTTACCATGCAAGATTAACTCAATCATTTGATGATCCACATTTCAGCCTCTCGCGCTTAAAACCTATTCAAAGTAATAGTTTTTTGTTAACCGAAACTACAACTTTTCATGTCTATTTCTTTGTTAACTGAACGTACAATTTATTCTCTTCACAGATGAAAGGTATTTCCAAAGGAAATAAGAAAAATACAGCCCATAATGTTTCTTGCTAGAAGAAGATACTATAGACTATATTTCCTAAATAAGTAATATAATGTCACAAGTTCAAGACATTTAAGTCAACAACATTCTCAGCTAAAAAAATCATTTGAGTGCAAAAAAAGTCATAGAGACAAAGCACATTTGGAAAAACTTAATGACATCGAGATGATCATAGATTAAATGATGAGTTCACAAAAATAAATAACTTAGGTACTCAGAAAACATTGTAAGTTTGTAACAAATAGCAGGTCATTTCCATCTGCGCCCCATGTGAATTTACCTTAATATGCAATTAATCTAGGAGCATGAACAGACTAAGATTCCAAACTACCAAACTGTGTTTATATAAAGCACCTGCAGTTCATGTACATTTGAGTATCGAGAAGACTAATATCATGGGATGACACCATTAGATCTTGCTGTTTGGGAAGGTGAATCAGGCGTTCATATTCTTTATCCTGTTACATCTCCAATTCCAACACATTCGGACAGGAGCATTGGTGGAATAATGAGGTATTTATGTTCAGAGGAAGCAATTAAACATATAATTTAAAAAAAAATAGAAAAGATAATCTAAAAGGAATTGAGACGTTCAAGGAGAGAAAATCGAAGGGAGAAAAGACATTGTGGAGAAAGAATTATCTCACAGCAGAATTTGGTAGTCGAAGGCAGTTGAGATAGACATAGAAGTCTATCTCACAACAATGCTATTGTACCATCTAATAAAAGTCTTTGTTGGGTATTGCTTGAAAAATAGGGATAATGCTTGAAGTGACACATAGGGTTTTTTTGTAGTTTGCACCTGAATGGCCAAAGGCATACTACATTGATTTTTTTTTTTTTTTGACATGCAGAATTGGCCTGAGTTGAACAATGTAGGGCTGGTTTCGCTAATCTGGAATCTGAGACAATTTCTATCTTGAATGGAATATCAATGCAATTTTGCCATGTAGAGAAAGCATGATGCACTTGCCTCTAGATATTTTTCACGATATGACCGTAGTTTGGCGTTTTCAATTAATATATTATTTCTATCCTTCCCTATACCAAACAGACTTGTATGAGAATAAGTCATCCAAATCATTCAGAGGACATGGATGCTTGTTTTACAAATGACAATATCATGCAGGGGCAAGGCACTCAGTTAATCCAACATCGCAGGTTGCATCAGTCCATAGATTATTAGCAAACTGACAGCTAAAGGAAAGGTGATCAAAGGTTTCTGAATTCACTATAAGTGGCAGCTTATGGAGGGAGTGAACAAATTCAACAACAATTCATCCCTTGCGCAATTTCATTGAAATCCAAGCTTGCATTATCAAAACCAACACTTGTAGAATAATAAAAAAAAATCTGTTATAGAAAATTACCTGCAACTGCAATATCCGTTCTCAATTGATATGTCCATGCATTTTAAAAACTGCAATCAAACAATTATAAATAACACATTTTAATGTTTTATTCAAAGAAACCATGCAATAATATTTCGAATTTAGAAGTCTTACATGATAATCATTTTCATTAATTTTTAATTGAATTTTTTCATTTATTTTTATCTTCTTACTATTCTAGAAATCATCTGGGTACAATATATATTCTGATTAAATGTCATAAAACGAACCTGGATACCATCCATTATCAATACCCTCAACAATTAGTTGATTTCTATGATTTCTGGGAATGCACATGAGTTCCTCTCTTCAAGTCATCGATTTGTTCTCTTTGTCCATCATTAATCTATTAATCACAAAGATTATACCATTTATTAGTAATCAATGATAAGCAAAAATATATGTTGGGAAAAAAATAAAAATAGATCAAGTATATAAAAATAGAATCAAACCAATCCATAATATGATGCTTTTGTATTTGACATTATTCTATTTTTATGATGGCTTGGATCTCAGCTAAATGCATAATATTCCAATTTAACTGCGAATATTAACCGTTAAGTAGGAAAAAGCGAGAATATTATGAGTTTACCAATGAGTCTAGACTTTGCAAGATATACATTCAAAGAGAAATTTAAAAGTAGAAGAAATATAGGCTTAGAAGATGAAACTCCAAAATACCGACACTAACTTGGATGGAAAAGTATGGAGATTAGAAGAAATTAATGGTGGCACCATGTTGCCTCAATGGAATTGCTAATTGGCATGTCTGTGGTCGGTGGTTTGGCCTTTATGTCAGCAAGTCCATTACTTGAGACATTCCCACTATCATCCCTAAAGAAAGTTTACAACATGCCAAAGTATTTTAGCATAACAAACAATGAGTAGTTTACAACAGATAAAATAATTTATTTGCTGGTAGCAAATAAATGTTTTAGGTCTTAAGTCATGAATACCTTGAGACGGAGAAACGTAAACTGACCTGAGTTTACAGATCAAACTGGTGTTGTAGCTATCTAAAAGGGAATTGTTAATTTCAGGAAGGTGGAATGTGTCTGAGGGAGCTGCCGACAAACATTCTTGAATCACAATAATCCTATAACTACAAACTTAATACTCAAACACATATAGAAATGAGCACTCTCAATGTGAAATTGACCTTACAATGACTTCATATGAAAAAGGACATCCTATGTATAGACAAATGTGTTTGTAACAATTAATTTGCATCCCTTTATATTGAATAGGTCGAGGAGCATTTTGGTAGCGTCAGTTTGCTTTCCCGAGACTTAGAATAACTTATTAGCTTAGATTATGATAATCAATCAAGACGCAACACACATTATTATTCTCATAACATCTCTCCTTCTTATCTCATTGTAGTAGTAAATCATGTAATTAAACTACAACTCTTCTAGCCATTGAAACATGAAAATAGCCAATAACAATGATGAAGGTTCAATAATGCTTATAATATCAATCAAAATCATCTCTAGATCCTTGATGCTTATTATAAAATATTTGTGATGGTAATTGGACTTAAATTCGATAAACAAAAATATTGAATTTAATAAAATAATCAATCAATTGAAAACCACACTATCACTATTCTACCACATATATTCTCCGCATGAGAAAGAAGTGTACCTGATTGTGGGTTTCTATTGCCATGATGAGGGAAGGCCACAAAAGGAGTAGAAAATTTTGTTAAGTGAGTTAGTTGATCTTATTAAGTTTCAAAATTTTATTTA
Source organism: Aquilegia eximia (assembly GCA_023053565.1). Taxonomy (NCBI): domain Eukaryota; kingdom Viridiplantae; phylum Streptophyta; class Magnoliopsida; order Ranunculales; family Ranunculaceae; genus Aquilegia; species Aquilegia eximia. The sequence continues at coordinate 918,391 of JALIGU010000024.1, forward strand.
TCAATTGAAATACACCTTCTACACAGCATGTTTTTGCTTCTGTTTTTCCTAGCCATTGCATCAACCATGTATTTATGTTACGTTTTGTTTTGCAATAATCAATTGTGATTCCATATATCAAGATGATGATAATAAGATAAAGCCAAGATTGATTCTTAAGTCCCTAGACAACGCAGACTTTCTAATGGTTTATATGAGAGAAGAAGATGTGTTTCAGTCGGTTGGTAATTCATGATACCATATGCGGAAAAACAAATCAACAAATCTGATTACCTCCCTCTGATTGAGGAACTTCAACTTCAGCGTTAATTTTTCCTGGAAATAAATTGGTAGAGAAACAAACAAAGTTTATTTGAAAACAACTCCTCGAGAAACAAACAAAAATCTAACACAATAAAATCAATCAAACCTAAATTCAACATACCTTGATAGTTGAGGAAGTAAAATTTTTGATCTATTCCTTGAATGAATTTAAATTTCTTCTCTTTGGAAGCGGCAAAACCTTTTTTTCACTTGGTATATGGGTTTTTTTAGTTGAACGTTGAGGAGTTGAAATAAAAGAATTAAACTTAGTTGAGTTTTGCATGATATCCAACATAAATAAATTCAAGCTAGTAGCCATGATCTTGGACTGAAACAATCCTAATTACAAAATTCAAACTATAATTAGATTAACATGGTAATTGAAAAGGATTACCTATCTTTTTTGTTGTTGATGATGGAGGTTTGTAGCTGTAGGATTACAAAATTACCAATAAAATTCAAGAAAAATATGGAGAAAAATATTACAAAATATTTGTGGAACATATAACTACCTAATCATTACTTTTTTCCAACTTTGAAAAACGTTGGACACAAAATAGGGAGATCAGATAGAAGAAGGAATTTGGAAGAACATAATAGGGAGAAAGATTTAGAAAGTACAGAAGTGATGGAAGAAGAAGGTTTAGCCGTAATTATGGTTTTACTAAATTGGGCTGATATTGGGCTTAGATTGGTTTTGCTAAATTGGGCTGATATTGGGCTTTCTTATATAAACAGAGAAGATGTAAAAACGCCGTGTGGCACTTGCTAGGCTCCACTATTATATAGGTTATTAATTTTTTGGTACATAGACTTAAATTCATTTAAATTTGCAGCTATAGTGGGTGTTAGATTGGTACAAGAATAGTGGGTGTTGTTTATTATATAGGTTATTAATATGGTTGGCTTTCTTATATAGATATAGATTGGTGGATTTTAGTTTCTAAAGCCCGTTTATGTTTTAAGCCCATTTCAATTTCCTTGTAATTTTCCCTAATTGCTCGAAGATCATATGGAGACTGCTCTTCTCCCATCTCTTCCAACAACAACCAGTAAAACCAGAATTTCCCTACCATAAGTGAATTCATTTTCTTTGTTTGACGGAATTCAATCTGTTTTTCTTCCTCTTACCTAAGGCTTTCTTCTTTGGCCAACGTTCACTTCTTAGGTTGAATTTAGGTAAGTTAACAATCTTTTTCACTTTATTTACAATTTCATGTTGTATTTTTTTCCCAATGATTGACATATTGCTAATTATCATAAAAAAAAAAAAAAAAATTGACAAGGATCATTCAATTCAGTTGTTGGGGGTGTTATGTGGATTAATTTATTTTTGATTGGAAAAATGATAGGTTTTATTAAAAGAGATGGAATGAGGTTTTAGTTTTGTTTGTTTGTATATATAATATGATTTTGTTTATTAGTATTTTTTTTTTTTTTGATAAAAGGTTATAATTTTACTAAAACACAAACACCAACACAAATCTGATCAGCCTACACCTTCGTGCATCGTCAGTTTTTCCCAAGAGGTATACTCTTTTACACATACAAAATCCCTACTGTTGAGCACCTTACAAACAGAAAAAGATTTGCAAGTACAGAAATTAAATTACGCCTTAAAAAAACTGTTGCGCAAGCTCCAGCATTTTCCAGCCTTTCCTCGCAGATAATACCCAACAAACTACCACATTTGTAGCTTTAAAAATAGGCTGCAAAAACCTTGCGCTGTCCACAGTCCCCTTCAAATTGCTGCTGCTTGTACCCAGTGTTTAGGACTGACAAGCACATCATTTTCAAGCAAGCTGCTGCTTGTCCACAGTCCCCTTCAAATTGTTGTTGCCTGTCCACAGTCCCCTTCTCTCTTTCTCACTCTCTCGTCCTCTCTCTGTTCAGTGCATGTTCATTTACAGCCTTTGCTTGCTTCACTACTTGTGTTTCAGATGACTTTTTCTTCTTCTTCATCATCTTTATTAAAAAAAAAATTATACTTTTTTGGGATTTTAAACAAAGTACTTGGGAACTTTAAATGTTGAACAACTGAAGACAAATGTAACTCTATACAATATTTGGGTTTGTTACCGTTCTTCCTCAGCTCTTTTCTTCTTCTTGGGATTGCATTTATTTTTGTTATTTGCACGTGCAGTATTAGTTATTATGACTGGTACACTCACAAGTCACAAGATACTACTACTACTACAAGTCTACAAGCTTTGCTCATTTATTGATTTCTGCCTGAATGCATATTGATTAATATTAAATGGAGAAGAGGATGATATTTGATATTGCAATAATAAGTTTAGATGTGAAATGCAATAGTTTTCATATCAAGTTGCAAAAAGTGCAGGGGTGGTTTCATGTTCTATTTATATAAGAATTTGGGAACATGTGGGCACTCAAGAAGCAAAAAATAATAGGAAAGAGAGGGATGTATATAGCTATTATTAGGTATTTGGTTAAGATTGCCCCCAATGTTGGAAGTTCAGATTCAATTCAGACTGTGGGGGGTGTACGCTTGATGTGGTATTTAAAACGATTCTGTGTGCCTTTTAAGATAAACATGGAGTCCAAAATGTTCAAACATGTTTACTTCCATTTTGATTGATTCATTGGATATAGTTTTGTTTGTGTGTTCCCTTTATATATTAGCTTGTGAATGATATGTGTTGTTTTATTATCATGTTTAAACAGGTTTGAAGTTTGCAAGTGTTGTTGTCATTATGGACAAAGAATGGCTTCATCTTAATAGGTATTGAAATAAGAATCTACAATTATTTTCTTACCTGATTTACACTAAACATAAGTATGTTACTGATCTTATTTTTCGCTTTCGTACGACAACAAATGAATATCGAGAAGGAGTGAAGAAATTCATGAAGTTTGCAACATTGAAGTTAAAAGTTTCAACTATAAGATGCCCATGCATATATTGTCAGAATTATCGTTGGCAAAATGATCAAATGATTGAAGAACACCTGGTCATACATGGGATGGATATGACTTATAACCCTTGGATATGGCATGGAGAGCCATTAGAATCAGAAAAATCTGGTATAGATACTTCTGAGACTCATGAATTATGTAGAGCTGCCCATGTGTATGATGATGCTTTTCATGGAACTCTTGAGGAGGAAATGCAAACCGAGTTCAAAGAGTATGTCGAAAAGGCTGAACTTCCCCTATTCCAAGATTGCAAAAAATACACAAAGTTGTCAGCTACAGTCATGTTGTACAAGCTGAAAAGTACGCACGGTCTTTCTAACAAGGGATTCGATGAATTCTTGGAATTATTTGGTGATATGTTGCCAGAGGGGAACACACTACCTGACTCTTCAAACGCAGTCGATTCGTTACTCAAAGAATTCCAACTTGAAGAAAAGAAGATAGATGCTTGTGTCAATAACTGTTGTTTGTATTACAAGGAGCTAGAGAAGAATAAAACTTGTCCCAAGTGTAAAGCCTCCCGATGGAAAGTAGATCGTCAAACTAAGAAAATAAAAAAAGGTCATCCTGCAAAAGTGTTGAGATATTTCCCAATCATACCAAGGCTAAGAAGAATGTTTCAGAATCAACAATTAGCAGAGCAGTTAAGGTGGCAGCATAGTAACAAAAGTGTAGATGGTAATATGCGCCACCCAGTGGACTCTCCAGCATGGGATACGATTGACAAGAATTGGCCTGAATTCTTAGCAGAGTCGCGAAACATTAGATTTGGTCTTGCTACTGATGGAATTAATTCATTTCGTAATCTCAGCTCAACAGATAGTTGTTGGCCAGTGATGTTGGCTACATACAACCTCCCTCCATGGTTATGCATGAGAAAAGAACATTTGATGCTTTCTTTATTGATTCTAGGACCCAAACAACCTGGGAATGATATTGATATATACTTGTGACCGCTTATTGATGATTTGAAGGAGTTGTGGGAGAAAGGGGTAGAGGTATATGATGCATACACAAAAACTACTTTCAATTTGAAGGCGATTTTGATGTGGACCATAAATGATTTTCTTGCATATGGGAATCTTTGTGGATGTACGACAAAGGGTAAAACAACATGTCCAGTGTGTGTTAACACTTGTTCGACCTATTTAAAAACTATCATGAAGACCATATATATGGGCCACAGGCGTTTTCTTCCACGCAATCATTCATTTCGTTCTAAAAAGAAATGGTTTAATGGACTCCACGAGGATAGAGACAGGTCTCCAATATTGTCTGGATCAGAAATTTTTCAGGAAATTTGCAATTTTGAGAATGATTTTGGAAAAGGAGAAAAAGATAAAGACCTGAAGAAGAAGGAAAACAAGAGAAAAAAGGAGAAGCCCAAGCAAATGTGGAAGAAAAGGTCAATGTTTTTTTGAGTTACCATATTGGGAGGTAAGTATATTTTATTTCATATTTTTTTGTTAATTTTTATAATAACAATAATTAATCTCACATTTTAAGATAACTTTTTCTGTTGCTTTTTAGCACCTTCTCGTGCGACATAATCTGGACGTAATGCACATAGAGAAGAATGTTTGTGAGAGTATTATTGGAACATTGCTAAATGTGAAGGGAAAATCCAAAGATGGACTTAAAGCTCGCAAAGCTCTACACGAAATGGGGATAAGGCAGGATTTGCATCCAATGAGCAACGGGAAGAGGACATATCTCCCACCAGCCTTGCATTCATTGTCAAAGAAGGAAAAAGATACTTTACAAAAGGCTCATGGATTTAAAACTTCCCGATGGTTACAACTCAAATATTGAGAAGCTCGTGACAACGGAAGAGTTCAAAATATCAAGTCTTAAATCTCATGACTACCATGTGCTAATGCAATAGTTATTATATGTAGCACTAAGAGGGATTCTTCCAAAAGGGCCTCGGCATACAATATTCAAACTTTGTGCTTTTTACAATGAAATATGCCAAAAAGTCATCAATAGCAAAAAGTTGGAAGAACTTGAAAAGGATATCGTGGAGACTATGTGCTTGCTTGAAAGGTTTTTCCCACCTTCCTTCTTTGACATTATGGTTCACTTGACAATTCACTTAGGACGTGAAGCTCGACTATGTGGACCATTCCATCCTCGTTGGATGTATGTGTTTGAAAGGTAATTATCTAGTTTATTTTTAATTTTGCTCGTTTTGCAATTTTTATGTCTAATTTGATGTTGTACATGTATAGGTATATGAAGTTCTTGAAAGGATTTGTCAAAAATAAGGCAAAACCTGAAGGGTCGATAGCAAAATGCTATCTTACAGACGAGTGCATGAGGTTTTGTAGTAGTTTCATGAAACAAGTCGATGAGATTGGGAGTTACAACAAAAGGAATGAAAGTTTTGGGAATGACACAATAGTTGATGGGCGACCGATTTCTAAAAGAGAACCGATTACATTAAGTGATGAGAGATTAGAGGTTGCTCATCGTTATGTGTTATTCAATACAAACGAAGTTAAGCCATATGAAAAGTAAGTATGATAACACTTAAATTACAAATATTATGTTTGTAAGAAACTCACACATTGTCCTTTCTTTATGCGTTTGTAGAATACACTTGGATGAGTTGAAGTTTAACGATGAGAACTTTGCTGCAAATGAAGGTTTACTTTTGCAGACACATGCAGAGAACTTTTCTTCATGGCTAAAGAACAAGGTTTTGTTCAATTCTTTTTATTTATGTATTTTTTTTTTGTTGTGAAATGAGCATATTATATTAGACTAATTTCCAGATATTGCCGCCTTTCCCATCTTCTATGATTTTTCTTGATAGAAGGTAGGAATATATTAATCAACAAACCAAGATTTACAAGCTTGAACCACGTACCTCGGTACGGTCAGGTAACACCTACCCATGGAGGCATGCCTCCATTATTCATATTCATAATATATATCCCAAAGACCCCTGTCTGACCCTAAAAAGAAGTACAAACAACAGCATAACAATACCAGAATACCAGGTCAGATCACTTTCAGCTGCTTCCCTTCTCCATTGTTGTTTATCTTTGCCTTGTGCACTGTTTTTCCTCAATAAAAAAACCTGCAAAACTGCTGCTGTAGAAACAGTCATTTGGTCTCATACTATAACACAGTCATTTGCTTACTCTTTCTTTGAAGTTGACTTGTAGTCCCAATCTATTGGCTGTGTAGTTGAAGTTATTATGTTGTCTTAGTAATATGTGGGTTTATATTTTTTTTATTTTATATTTTTTTCTATAAATTTTGGACAGATTATGTTGAAGATAGCACTAATATCTCAGAGACATTAAAGTGGCTTGCTTTTGGGCCAAGAAATCAGGCATCATCATATTCAGCTTACATCGTTAATGGTCAACGGTATTATAGAAAGGATGTAGAAAAATCTACCCAAAATAGTGGTGTTTCACTGGAAGCGACAACCATGTGTAGATCTACTTCAAAGGATACAAACCAAATTTCAAAGAAGGTCATTTTTTATGGGGTTATCAAAGATATTATTTTACTTGACTATCGTGGTTTTCATGTTCCCTTGTTTGATTGTGATTGGGCGAACATAGGAAATGGTGTAAAGATTGAGGATGGCTTCACTTTGGTTAACCTCCACCTTGGACAACGTCATTTTGAAAATGATCCTTTTATTTTAGCATCACAGGCGAAACAAGTGTTTTATTGGAGAGAAAGTGATGTTTCGAATTGGTACGTCGTATTAAAAGCACCACCAAGAGGATTTTATGGCTTGGATTTGTATGATGAACATAATGACTCATTTACAGTACCACTGGATGTTGAAAAACTTGACATGAATTTTAAAGACGAGGGTAATGCGAGAAAAGATTGTGAGGGAATTTATGTATAATCTTGGACATGTTGGACATGCATACTTGTTGCACCTTTCTTTGTAACTTTAATAGTAAGTATATGTTGGACATGCAGTTGTAAAAAATTCGGAAGATAATATTTTTTTTTATTTTTGTGCACACTGATATTGTTTTGATTTGCTTAGGAAGACATTAATTTTTTTTTTCTCTTAATGCAGATTTTTGTTTTATCAGATGAGAAAGAATGAACAAAGAAATGGATCATGTCAAGGTTGCGATTCTAGAGAAAGTGCGTTCAGATCAGCTGCTTATTTATTTCATCATTATATTTTGAAGTTTAAAATTGTAATTTTCTCTAATCAAACTGAATGTATTAAGGTGCAAACCCAAAATTTCATTTTGTAATGAATGTCTCTCAGTGGCATTTTAAATACTATTTTATTATGAAATTTATTGGTTTATACAATGAAATGCAATATATGAGATTTTCCAAATTCAAAAATAATTATTAAATAAAAACAAAATGCAAACTATTTTAGCTATTTTAAAATTTTTATAAAATATAAATTTTTTTATAAAATATATATTTTTTTTAATGAAGATTTTATAAAATATATGAGATTTGCTAAATACAAAATGCAAACTTTTTATAATTTTAAAAATATAAATTCAAGCTTTTATCAAATAGTAAAATTCCACCTAGGGAACATCGGCTTATTTTTATAGAATTGCATTACCTTGTAAAATTCAAACCTTTATCAAATAGTAAAATTCCACCTAGGGAACATTGGCGTATTTTCATTGGCATATCTATGACTTAAATTTTCATGCCACGTACGGACCACAATGTTCCATTAGATCCACAATGTATATAATTAAGACAACCACATAAAAACCGATTCACGGTTACGTAGGAACCATAATGTTTTATTAATTTTGAAAATTTTGTCAAACGACACAAATTTATTAAGCCAGTTAAAAAGAGACGAACAAACTTAGTTCATTTCATCGTCCTTGGGTTAGTATTCGAGTTAAAATCCAATCGAACTTACTATAGTCGACAACACACCTCTGCTTTGCAACCTAAATTAATAACATTAAAAGAGCGGGAAATTGACCGAAAGGTTTTGAAAGAAAGTGGTTTGTCCTCAAGTCGATGTATGGATTCTCGAGAAGAGATGAGCCTTGGTGGTCCCCCGGACCGCTTGGATCCCAAGAGGGAAAATAAAGTTGGATCTACATTAGATCTCACCTCCACCTCAGTTAACCTAGCTGTAGTAGGGGCTATAGAAGGCGAGCGTGTTACCGAAGACGTTTAGGCAATGAGTTATTGATTATTAAGTCAAAGTAATGAAAGTATCTATATAGTTTATAATATAACTTTAACAAAAGAAAATTAAATTTTAATAATTACTTTTAATTTTTAATTTAATTTGAGTATTATTAAATATATTGAAATTTTAATAATTTTAATAAATTAAATAGAAAATAAAATAAAATTTCTATATAGTTTCAGAGTTATTGAGTATTATTTATTATATTTTAAAAAATATAAATTATCTTTATAATTATTCACAATTATAGTTTTTCTATCTAAATAATTTCTTCTCAAAATGAAAGAAAAACCTAAGGCTAGTTAATGTAATAAAAAAACCTAAGGGTTAATTATTTTTTTTAACAATATTTACTTTTTATTTTTATTTTTATTTTTTTTGGCTCAAAATTAAATATTATTCCGCTTTCTTTTTCGTTATCCCGCCCATATTTTGGTGATTGGGCGCTAGAAGTAAAAAGCTCTAGGCCTATTTTGAGACCGTCTTGATAAAATCTAAGTGTTAAAACTTAAAACCCTAAACCTCTCATATGCTAAACATTCATCTTCCTCTCACCCACCTCTCTCTCATTGCTACCTTCCTCTAACCCACCACTTTCCCAAATTTTACATCTAGTGCTCTCCTGCTCTCACCCACACCTTTCCATATTCTACAAATCATTCTTTGATTTCAGGTACTAACATCTTCTTTACTTGTTGTTCTATTTCTCTAATACAAATTTGTATTCTTTTTCTTCTTACTATCATGACATTCAAATAGATTTCTGACGTTTTTGGATAATTTCTAAAAAAATTATGCACCATGGTCCTGTTGACCACCTCTGTCTGTCCGTCTGTCTGTGGATGAAAAGTAGTACTCTTCTTCAACTTGGTATCCATCATACCCAACAAAGAATCCCAAAAGTGCCCAAGGAATCGGCTATCACGATCAGATATAATCGAACTTGGCAACCCAAAGTGCTTCCAAACATTTTCAAAGAAAAGCTTAGCTGCACCCGCTCCTGTCACTGTCTTCTTGCAAGGAATCAGAATCACCATCTTACTAAAGCGATCAACCACAACGTATAGATTGTCATTCCCAGACCTGGCCATAGGCAACCCACCTAAGAAATCCATAGAAATACTCTCCCAAGGACGATTAGGCACTGGCAATGGTAGATATAACCCTCCTTTCATGTTCGCCGGTTTAGATGTACAACACAACTTACAACCTTGAACATACCTAGAAACATCATCTTCCATCTTCGGCCAAAAGAAGTTGTACCACTTCTGCCATCTTTCCTCCATAAATCCCACTGGATAGAATTGCTTCTTAAGCAACTCCTTGAACATCCTCCACGATACTACCCCTTTCTCATCATGATACCTGCGATAGGATTTCCACCAAGTTAATGCACGACTTGACAGTTTCAAGGTAGCGAATGTAATCTTCTCTTTCGACGAATAGCCATAAAGAGTAAAGTATGTCTCCAGACGTTCAATCCAATCGTCTAGTTTCTCCACATCAACACTTCCATCATACATAGGAATATCAACTTTGAAATCAATCCTTAGATTTCGAAAAGAATTCTTACCTCCATGATGTGAAGTGTTGAAGTTGTCGACTTCTTCTTCTTCTTCGTCTGCTTCTTCCTCCTCTTCATCCTCATCCTCATCCGAGTCGTCTTGCTCAGAAAACAAACTCTTCTTCTTCTTCGGGTTTTTCTTCTCCCCTTCTTTGATGATGAAATCGGTTAGCTTCGACAAAGTAGAATTCATCGACTGCATCTGGATCTGAAACGAAGCCATTGTTTCCTTTGCACTAAGTTTCTGCTGCGGAGTAGGTGTCTCCTCCTCCTCATCTGATTTATTCAGATCTGTTCCTGACATCTTCTTTTTCCTTGTCTTCTTAGAATCTTCTAAAGACACAAGAACTTTACCTAGTTTTCTGTACTGCGAACGGGTTAAGACCATAAACCACAGAAAACTCCACCAGGGAATCGAACTTTGCTCTGATACCAACATGATACAAATTACTAGGTAAAGGTACTATTGAGTGCGGAATTAAACAATAGCAATAAATAAAAATAAATAAAACACAAGATCTCGAAGAAAACTATCTTTTTTACTGAATATTATGAAGATTACAAGAATCTCTCCCTCACAATACTCTCTAGACAAGCTAAGCCCTAGCTGTCTCTCTTATGTTTTGGCCTTGCCCAAAACACCTTTTTATAGACCTTGGACTACTTCGAATCATACAAGGAAACTTATTTCCTATTCACCCAGAATAAGGAAATCTATCTTTAGAACTCTTCAGAATCCCAAAGACCTTTCGGATTTGGTCTTATATCTTGTAACTGATCTTAAACGAGAGTTTACATATTATTATTGTTTTTATCATAAGTTCACAAAGAAGGATATTGTAAAGTCCAAAGTGTTTGTATTGTGAACTATGATAAGGTTATTAAAGTCATTGTATGTAAACTCACATGTTGTGAGTCTTTGTGAGGGTTAGTCTTGTGTTGATGACTTAAAGACCTCTGAAGACAATGAAGAATCAAGATATTGTAGACTTGAAGACCCCGAAAGAATTGAAGCCTCAATCATTGAAGATATTAGAGGCTGTCAGACTTCAAGATTTAGGCGCCTGGACAGTGTCAGAATCCTAGGTGCCTGAACAACACTTTTATGAAATGGGCTAAGGTTGACCCGACCCGGCCAGATCAATTCAAAATTCAGATTTAGTCAACTTTAATTTGACAAACGGATCTATTTGGATATGTTGTCTTTTTTAAGACAAGAGAAAGCTTCAAGAAGTTTTGATGGTGTTTACTCATATTTTCTGAGGACATATAAAACCCTAAAAGAGCAATTACTCAAAATCCATCAATACCCCATTAATACAAAACCACCAACATCATTAACTCAATTCTTTTGTGAGGTGGTTGGTTTTAGGTTGAGAATATTTCCTCAACAAGTTGAGTTTTAATTACTTCTCTTTACTCCTTATTTGAGGCATTTAAGAAGAGAATCTTCAATGATTGTTTCTAATTGTGACTAAAAGGTGAAACCCTAGAGTTGTCTAGATTAGGGATTAGGGTATCCCTGCTCAAAGCTTTGAGAAGTTAGAGATCTCAAAAGGAAGACTTGTGGTTGAAGTAGTGGTGTACTAGGTGTAACTGGCTTGCTTTAATTGGATTTCTAAAGGCTAGAGAATGTTTTTTTGGGAGTGGACGTAGGCTACGACCGAACCACTATAGACCAAGTGGTGTGGTTTTAAATTTTCTATCTCTAGATTAATTTCAATTTATATCTTGAGTGGACGTAGGCTACGGCTGACCTCGTTACGATTGGGCTCCTTGGTAGCTTTTTTTCGTTGTTGGGGGACTGTCAAGGGTTCGTCCTTAGTAGGGATGGCTACGTTGATAAGATCACCATCTTCCCATATCTGGTTCTCCAGGTTGATCACCTTCTCTGGGTTGCTTTCCGGATCTGGTCTTCGACATCGTCCTTTTTTCAAAGCTTTGAGCATGTTTGATGTAGGCAAGTCATCACCACTCCGCGATGGGCTTTGGGGTTAAAGTAGACCCTCATCTGTATATTAAATCTTAACAAAAAAGGTTACAAAGCTCCCAACGAGGATAGTCCTTTGTGGGAGTAACACACATACAAGTGTACAATAAAGGCCAATGGGCCTTAACACAGAGCCTAAGCCCAAGAAATAGAGCCCCAAGAATACATTTTAAAACCAGTCTGATACTAATTCCAAATGGACCAAAGCCCAAATCCAAGCCCTGAACTCTAAGTTGACTGACCTAACCTCACATGGATCATTAAAGATCCATTTTCTCAGGTAAAAATAACCCAACAACTAAATCACCAAGTCTCAATCTTGTAGATCCCAAATCTTGATAAGGACATCACACAGGTTGCACAAGACTCGCCAACCTATTTATAGTTGGTCTTCAAACTGAAATTTGAACACCATAGCAAGATCTCCAGATGCTTCGATATATGTTAGATCTAAAATCTCCAATACCAATTTGAAGAAGTAAAACCCCAGATGCCAATCTTGTAGGTTAGTAAGATCTTTAAAATCTCGACCTTGAATATATACACGCAATAGTACAAATTACAATATTGTGCGTCTTCCATTTTCTTTTGAGTACATGTTAGAAATAAAATTATATAGGCTTTTATAACCATATAACACTAGTTATACCCGTAGCTTCGTCACACTAGTGATAACTAATTTGTAAACTTTTTTTTATTCTGCAAAATTGAAAGGATTTTTAAATAATGATGATATGCATTTACTAATTATAATTAAAAGTATTTTAAATTTTGAACTTGTACTAAAAGAAGTTCATACAACTTTTTTAGTAAAACTAATTTTTTTTATTGTATCTTCAAAGCTTCTATGAAAGATAAAATGTCAAAATAGGGACACAACGACAATGGAAATACAACAACAGTAGATTCATTTTGCAAAATTTTATTTTCAAAAATGTTTAAAACTTATTATGAATTTTCTTATAAACATTAAAATTTATATGTTGTTATTTTTACATTCTTAATAATACAAGTTGATGATAGTAGATATTAGTTTCTATTTTAACTTATTGAAACTAATTTTTTTTATTGCATCTTCAAAGCTTCTATTTCATTTATTTTGTACTAAAATCACCCTTTGTGTATTCTGCCGTGTTTTATACTAAAATCACCCTTCGAGCCATTCCGTGTTTTTCACTCTTAGTGCATCCTCTTATAGTGTTTCTAACAATAATCCAGCTACATCTCCTCCTCAGTATTGCATCTTATAAAAACTTGTTTTCCACGCCATTTAACAGTCATAGTTCATTTTTTTTTTCGCCAAAGCAAATATCATTACCACCAATAAAACAAATTACAATGTCTGGGCAACATGCATAACCTGCAGTGCCAATTTCCTCCCTCAGGACATATCCTCATGATTCACAAGTCCCATACCCTACAACTCATACAAGTACAAAAAATAAGACTGAACAAACTGACCATCTAACACTGCAGCAGAATTAACAATTGCTTGCACTCCCCTATAGCTTGTGCCTCAGCTCCCTACTGGTTACCAGGCTTTTTATGACCAATCTCCATCTAAATAGCAGGTCATTGAATCGAAATTTCTGGCCCAGTTCCATTGTTTTTTAGCTCATGTTTCAGACAACTCCATATTGTAGCTTTGATTTCCTGCAACACTTTGTCTGTGTCTGCTTCCCAATCCCTTTAACAACCGCTCTTCCTGCATTTCATCTTCAATTGCAGGAAATTAAAAACTTCCAGATATGTTGAATTTCATTTGATGAAAATGGCGGAGCGACGAAAGAAATTTTTTTCCATTTGATTGGAAAACTTTTGAACTAGAATTTGAAGGTGGAGATAAGGTTAGGCTAACTCAACGAGGAAGGGGTTTCTCTCTCAGAGTTGTTTTCTCGATGGAGTTGGGCGTGTGGTTGGATGGGAGGTTGCAAGCTCTTGAAAATAGATCTAGAGAAATTGGGTTTCTGGGTAGAGAGAGGTTTAAAGATCTCACCATCTTGGTCTATGCGAGGGAGAACAAGGATGGCAGATTCATTTCAATGCTTTTCATCTTCAAACAACTGCCAAAAGGGAAAGTGATAATTTGTGTTCCTGCTTGTGATGACTTTAGTGGATGGGTTGCTTTCAGAGCAAATATGCAAGATTTTTGTGGTGTTGCTAGGAAGGAGATGACAGCATCAACTGATCCACCATCGGTGTTTACACAGAAAGTGTGTGGTGCTCAACGTGTCATGGTGAAGAAGGGATTTGAATTTCGTCTCAACTCCTTGAGAAACAATGCACTGATTGTGGAAATCAAGAAAGGGCGCTTTGATTGGAGTGAAATCCCAAAGATATTTGGGAAAATCCTTAGGCTGAAGAAGGATCCGATTCTCACCCCCATTAATCGTTATAAGATCATGGTTGAACTTGAAAATGAGAAAGAGGTTGAAAGAGTTCTTATGGTTCCAAGTATGAAGCTTCCTGGCATCAGATTGCATCTGAAGAAATGGAAACCCTGGTCTAACACCATTAATCCTTCGTTGTTACGTCAACAAACAAGGTGGGTTGAGCTGTTGGGCGTCCCGTTGCATTTGTGGTCGTTTAGAGTATTCAGGAAGATCTGTTTTGGATTTGGTAGCCTTGTCAAGATTGATGAACAAGGAGGTGAGTATAAGGAAGTTTCACAATACTGCGACACCCTTTCTTTTCATTCATGAAACGAATAGTGTTAAAATCCCCCCCTAAACACCATGGGAGATTCCAATAACCAGCTACATTAGAAAGCTCTTCCTAGAACTGACTTTTCTCTGCTTCCTCTGTAGGCCCATACACAGTTGTGAACACTGCTTTGAACCCATCATCAGTTGATGTGTAGGCAACTGAAAGGGTGAAAGCCCCATACAAAACATCATCAACTTGAATTCTATCACTATTCCATATAAGAGTCTGCCCACCAGATCTGCCAATAGAAGGAGCATGTACCCACCCATGCGGCATCCTTCCCCAAAGATAATTCACTAAGCGACCATTAACGTCACCAATTTTGTATTCTTGTAATGCTTAAAACTGGAGTATACTTCATAACCATTCTCCTTAGTCTACGAGCTTTATCAATACTTCTAGAGCCCCTCATGTTCCAACAAGCGAAGTTAAAAGACATCAGAAACAAAGTCCTCCCTTTGCAAACCATCCACACCTTATTGGAAACTTTTCTTCTTATTCGCTCTCTCGTAAACAAGAATTTCCTTCTGAATTTTTGGGTACATGCCTTCAAGATATCAACCGTGGAATTGGCACCATTAGCCACCATGATGCCCATATCATTACCAACTCTAGCGAGTGAACTATTCAACATATCTTCCCCCTCATGTGTCTCTAGAACTCTTGAGCAACCACCAAACTCAAAAGAAGTTGCTTCTTCTGTTTCACTGTCTTCAGCCACCATATTCTCATTCTCAAACGAATCTCCCATCTCACTATTAGTTGCAGGCAACGATTCCTAATCACTCTCACCATCAGATTGAAACAAATCCACTTCATTCTCCTTTCTTCTCGAAGTCGCTCTTCGTAACAGAATTGGTGATGAAATAGACCTAGTTCTTGGTGGGCCTTTATTCAAAGGGTCCGCCCGAATTAGATCTCATAAAGTTTTGGGCGAAAGAAATAACAGGTCCATGTCTCACTTCAAGAAACAAGTCTTCATATTGGGCTTGTAGCTCATCTGTTGCAATCTCAGATCTTATCTGAATACGTGGCACATTGTCCTCCACCAAGTTATTCAAAATTTAAAAAGATCCTTGCGTGTTTCTCTCCACTTCCCTAGGCATTGGCCTTGATCCAGTGGTCTCAACAGATGTGTGAGCAGAACACGAACCCCCTTTAGTGAACGCCAGATCATTTGCCACATCAGCAAAGCTACGATTCTCCTTGACTCGTCCATACAGAGTCCGATTCGACTCGCCTTCCTTCTCCACACCAAGATTGAGGTTTTGATTGTCAAACTTCGGGCAGATTCGAATAGGGTATGTAACCCCATCCCCAATCAAGGGAAGGATGTGTGGAATTTTGAGTAAGTCACACCATTTAACCTGAATCCTAACTATAATTTTGCCTTGAGAGACTTTGAAATAGAGGGAGCCAGATATACCTACTCCAATCATCAAGTGAGGTCGACAATGAGTAGGATTGACAGATTTCTAGCCTCGAACTCTTGGATGGAGCATTATGGGGAATTCAAGGAGTTTTTTTGCAAAATGCAAGCGTGGGGTTAGGCATGGACCCTTACCAGTAAAATTATCAAAAAATGTTACAATCTAGTGTACATTGTACCAACAACATCCTACTGGACAATGGTTTCAAGTTCCTTATGCAAGGGATAACTAAACATGCTAAAACATTCATCATGATTATATATCTTAGTTAACCAATCAGCAGCTCTGTTGGTCTCCCTAAACACATGCTTTATAACAAAGCCTTCCAGCTCCATTGTTAGTGCCTGAATTCTCTTCACCACACTTCTATTCCTCCACGTAAGTTTTACTTTGTTTAGTATACAGTCAACTGCCTCCTTGGAATCAGAACATACCTGCACTTTCTTAATCTTCAGTTGCAAGATCAACTTCATCCCATGGAGTATTGCTTCAAGCTCAATGCTTCCAATAGTTATGCCCTTTGAACCACTTGTGTAAGCCATCAGAACACTACCATCACTTCTTCTCATAATACCAGCACAGGTCCCTCTTTCTTCCATAAGACTCCCATCAGTGCATAGTTGTAGATATTCCGTAGGAGGCGGTTCCCATTTACACTCCCTTATGCTAGGTTGTTTGAAAACCACACAAGCTTGCACCTTAGCACTTGCTTCTCTGTTCACCTTGTTATCTTGGACCTGAATCTTCAAGCTATGGTATCTCATCTTCACTTCATGAATTGCTGTATGTGCTACATGCTTGTAATCCCTGAATTCCCCAGTAAAAATTCTTGCATTCCTCTCTCTCCAGATTTCACTCACAGTTGCGCACAAAACTGTTCTGCACATGTCCTTCTTTAAGTTCTCACCTCTAAAGTACTTAAAAATCCAGTTCCATTCTAGGTCAGCTTGAAGTGGTTTTCTTAGCAACCCACACCATTTGAGAATCTCTTCCCATGTTTTTGTAGAGAAAGCACAATCAAAGAAAAGATGCCAATGTGTTTCACCATGCACAAAATTGTTGGACTACGGATGTGAAATCAAAGCATTTGCCACCTTCCTGTATTCAAAGTTGTCACAGATAAATGGTTTGTCAGACCTGCATCCTGAAATTCCTTCATTACACTGCCATATTCCATTTTCCATAAAGTTCTCCCTCCTGGTTTTCTCAGTACACAAAACACAAACAGAGTTCTTCATTGTTCCCTATTTCATTAATCTTTCTTAAGTATCCAATCTTCCCTTCACAACCAACCATGTGATGAAAGAATGTCGAGGTATCATTGTTTTATGCCACATAAGTCTGGTCCACCCTTGTTTTGCACTCCTTTCTCTAAGAACTGCATAAGAAGATTTTATAGTGAATGCTCCTTTAGGATCAGGAGTCCACACAACTTCATCACCATCTTCATTCTGATGCAATGGCACGCCAGTAATGACATCCCACAATCTTCTCACTTCTTCATCAATATGCGGTGCTTGTTTCCATTGCTCATCATTGATCACCACACTGACTTTAACTGCCTCTCTAATTCCACACATTCTTTTTTACTGAGGTTGAAGTGTATTCTCTTAATAAACCAGTTTCTGTCCATGGCTCATGCCAGAAAAGAGTACTCCTTCCATCACCAATTAGATGTTTTGCAAAGTACTTGCCCCACATTCTTGGCTTCAGAATACCCCTCCAAATCCAGGAACTATCATCAGGGATTTCCATAGTCGAAAAGAAGTTTGATTTAACCAGATGAGTCTGCACCCAATCAATCCATAAGGATTTCTCTTTGTTCGCAATCATAAACACATACTTAGTAATAGCTGCCTTATTCCACGTATGAAGATTGATGACTCCCAACCCCCCTTCACTTCTAGGTTTACAAATATCAGCCCAGGCTACCTTGCTTCTCTTCCTCTTCATTTCGGCACCTCCCCATAGGAATCTGTAGCACAACTTGTTCAGTGCACTAATAGTAGCTTTAGGAATCAAGAATATTCTACACCAATAGATACTCATACTGGTCAGAACTAAATTAATCAAAATGACTCTTCCTGCAAAAGAGAGATACTTTGATCCCCAAGAGTAAATCCTGGAAGTGACCCTCTCAAGGAGTGGGTGGCAGTCAGCTTGGGAAAGCCTGGTTGCTAGCAAAGCCACACCAAGATATGTAATTAGGGGGACCACAATTGGCATTCCCAAAGTATCAGCAAAATCTTCTCTTTCTAGTGATGATCCTCCTCCAAAAAGAATAGAACATTTTGTAGGATTAACTCTTAAACCAGACAATGAATAAAAGACATTCAAAGCATCTTTAAGAGCCTCTGCAGTCTGAGTATCGGCGGCGCAAAATACCATCAAATCATCAGCGAAACATAGGTGAGTGACTAAGGGATCTCTGCACTTCGGATGGAGTTTGAAAGAGCCTTCCAAGTACTTCCTATTCAGAATATGCCCAAACACTTCCATTACCATAACAAATAGCAATGGAGACAATGAGTCCCCTTGTCTTAACCCTCGTTGCCCCTTGAAGAAACCTTGAGGAGAACCATTGACCATAACTGAATAGTGAACAATGTTTATACATGTCTGTATCCATTGGATAACCATGTCAGGAAATCCATAGCACTTCATGACAGTTTCAATAAGTTCCCATCTTACTAGATCATAAGCTTTTTGAATGTCAATTTTCACCGTACATCGGTTTGAGATACCCTTCCTCTCATACTTCCTAAGAAGTTCATGAGACAACATTATATTGTCTATAAGGCTTCTCCCTTGGACAAACGCAGATTGGTTTGGGCTAATGAGTTTTGGTAGCATACCTTTGATCTTATTAACTATCACCTTAGCTATACACTTGTAGATAACTGTACAACATGAGATGGGTCTATAGTCCTTCATAGTAGCAGCATTTTGTGACTTTGGGATCAAACAAATAAAAGTTGAGTTAATGCCCCTAAACATCTTCCCTGACTTAAAGAAGTTCAGTATTGCTTTATTGACATCATTCCCAACAAGAGACCAACACTTCTTGTAAAAATGAGAGTTGAAGCCATCGGGCCCTGGTGATTTGCAGTCATCAATATCAAACATGCTCTCTTTAATTTCTTCCACTGTAACATCCATCCCAATCTGTTGTGCTTCATCAGGCATAATAGAATTAAATTGAAAATTCAACTCTACCAAGCTTCCATTCATTTCCTCTGCAGGTTTTGTTCCCATGAGACTAACAAAATACTCAACAGCTTCCTTTTGAATATCTTGATCTTCAGTAAGAACATTATCATTTATATCAGTTAAGCTCAAAATTTTGTTTTGAGACCTTCTTGCTTTAACCCTCCGATGGTAGTAGGCTGTATTCTGGTCCCCAAATTGTGATTTATCAGCTTTTGCTTTCTGTCTGATTGATGCTTCTTCTGCTTATGATAACTCCATATAATTCTTGATAGCAGCTTTCTCCATTGTAGCCAATAACAAATCAGTAGGTTTTATTTGTATCTCTAATTGGATTCTCTCTAAAGATGCCTTAGCTTCTGCAATTCTAGAACTCAACTTTGAGAAGTGAATTTTACTCCATGTCTTCAATTTCTCCTTAAGCCTTTTCAGTTTTGTTGTCAATCTCATCATTGGATTCCCAATTGCACTCTGCTGCCATGATTCCTCAATCACCGTCTGAAATTCAGCATGACTAGTCCAATGGTTAAAGAACTTAAATGGTGACCCCACCTGAATTGGAGTTTGTTTCCACTTGATAATGATAGCACTATGATCTGAGATTCCCTGTGTAAGCATGTCAGCAAAAGATTGATCAAATGCATTAGCCCATTTATCATTAATCAAACACCTATCAATACGAGTCAAAGTTCTTCTCCTTTCATCAATGCTTCTATTAGACCATGTATAGAAACGCCCTGTACCAGGTATATCATAAAGATTAGCTTCCATTAGACAGTCACTGAAGTCCCTTACATCACAAGGCTGCAAAGGATTACCTCCCACTTTCTCAGTAAGGTCTTTGCAGGTATTAAAATCACCAAACAGGGCCCATGGTAAAGAAATATTTGTTGCTAGAGAACAAATGTACTGCCATAATTCTCTTTTCTCCCTTCAGGCATTACTAGCGTATACACAAGTAAGAAGGAACTGTATGTTATCAGCTATAACCCTTACACCAAGATGGATGGATTGTTTCTGTATATTATGAATTTGTACATCTAAAATATTAGATTCCCCAAAAACCAAAATTCTAGCTCTATTGTGGCCTGAGCTATTATGACAGAAATTCCAATTATTCCCTAGTCTATTCAAAATAGAGTTAGGATTACCTCCCCATACATTAGTTTCCACCAGAGAATGAGGCTGAGATGTTGCATGTGTACTAAAGACACTATTCCGGCTACTTTACCAACAGTATTCATTCCACGGATATTCCAGGCACCTATCTGTGTACTCATCTTCTTCCTTTTCGGTTTGCATATTCCTTTCCCATGTCTTTGGGCTTTTCAAATGTAAAGTTTTGTCCCCTTGCTGCACTTCTAGCCCTTGTAACTGGTTTTGATAATTTCTGCTTCTCTTGTTCCGTAAGGTGGTATTTGTTGCCAGTAGTCTTCTGATGCATGAGGTCATCTTTCTTTGATTTCATTTGTCGCATCACACCAGGTTCCATTTCAACTTCACTACTATCCTCCCCGTCATCTGCCTCTGACAAATTTGAATATTCTTGTTCAACAATACCTTTGCCTTTAGAACTCACTCTATTGCTCTTTTCTTTCTCTTGTGCACCTCTACTATTACTTATATTCTTCATCTCTTCTTTTTCTGGTTGTGTTTGGGCCATTTTCGGAGTTGTGTGCTCCAAATTCACATCTTGCTGCATCTCCCCTTGCTCTAAATCACCTTCTGTTTCTAAAACTGTTTCCTCTTCCTCAACATCTCCAAGAACCTGGAATTTGTTGAGTCCCACAACTGATTGGCCTGCTTTAGTAGAAGTTTCTCCTCCTCTGTGTCTACTGTTCTCCCCATTCTTGTGAACAATCTCCTCCTGGTTCTTAGGTCTCCATCTTCTCTGCTTCGGTTTTGTCCACATCTTACCAAGGTTCCCACCTTGATAATTTTCAGAACGCACAGTGGTACTCTTCATATTGTTGTTCTTCTGATTCGCCTTCTTCTTCTCCTCAACTATCTTGTTATTTTCACAGCTCCCACTAGAATGGCCAAAGACGTTTGCACTCAGACACATCAATGGCTTCCATGTGTATTCCAATTGAATAGTAACGATTTTTTTTGCACTCACTCTAAATGGAATCACAGTAGGCAACTCTTTTTCAGCTTTCACTTCCACACAAATTCTAGCATAAGACAACATATTCTTAGCTTCCGTCATCTTATCCATGAACAATGGCTTTCCAATCATGCTCCCCAATCTACTAAAGCCTTTAATCCATAAATTCTTTGGAACATTTGACATTTTCACCCACAAAGGTACAGATCTGATTGCTCCCTTGTTCTCTTCAACGTCTCTAGTCAATTTTCTCACAACAAAAAGCTTCCCTGAGATATACACAGATCCCATCTGTAGAGCTTCCTCTTTATCTTCATCACTTGCAAAGCTGAAATAGAACATATCTCCATCTAGTGCAACGTCAACCTGGCCTTTCAAATTCCACTTCTTTAACATTGCTTCCTTTACCATCATGAACGGCAATTTCTTATCAAGAAAGAACCCTACCAATTTCTCCTCCCATTCCTTGGCTCCCTCAATAAGAACCTCCTCTTCAATTTCTAGAACTCCTTCCTTTGTCTCAACAGTTACAAAATTTAATTCTTCCTTTCCTGCTGAAGGGGGTGGGTCTTTAAGAAGTGAGCACCATGCCTTCTTTGGAACTTCTATGGCTTCCTCTGCTGCTTCCTCAGTCATATTCGCAAGCACTACCAAATCCTTGCACATTCCATCAACATGTTGCTCTTGGTTACCCACTTGTTTATCTTCTTTCAAAATAACAGCTTGGGGTTGTTGTTCTGCATTTAGTTCATTTAAAGATTTCAATTCCATCAAGATGGGATTTTCTTGAACATCAGATCTGTTCATATTGTTAACTTCTGGTGAAGGAAGAAGTAAAGGGGTTTGTTGGTTAGAGGTTGGGAGTGGACAGGTATGGGTTTCTTCACCATGGGTGTTAAAGGTGGAGGAGAGGGAGGTCAAAAGAGGTTCAGGCTGGTCGGAAACCGCCATCCCCGGCCCCGAAGGGGGGAGGAGCGATAAGAAAATTACCAAAAAAGGAGTTTTTTGGTATGGTGGATGTCTTTTTAGGATAAGGTTTTCTAAAAAAGGCCTGTTTGAGGATCATACGATCAGTACAACAACTTAAGAGAAGTTACCGCAGCAGAGCGCGTTGTTGGATATTCTCTTGTGAATATGAGATGCTTTGGGAGTTCAAGGAGTTGGGTCTTGGGTTTCATTTCTCTGATCACCGAATGTTGGTTCTGCAAAATTGCAATCACTTAGGTGGCCCTAGGACATTTAAGTTTGAGATGGCATGGCTGGAGAAAGGTTCATTCATACAGTGCATGAAACATTGGTGGGGAGAGATGGATATTAGGGGAAGACTGGGTTTTGTCATGTTCAAGAAGCTCCAAATTCTAAAATTTAAAATCATTGAGTAGAAAAAGGCCAATGTTGGCAGGTTTGAAGTCAGAGTTAAAGAATGTCAGCTCTGGACTTACTTGAGCACAAGGAAGAAGTGTCAAATCTCGATGAAGCTGAACTGGCAGAAAAAAAGGAGTGCATCAGGAAGTTAAACGATGCATTGAATAGTGAAGATAGGTTCTGGAGTTCTAGAGCAAAACTCAAGTTTGCTAGAGACAGTGAAAAATGCACGAGCTTTCTTCATAAAGTAGCCAATGCAAGGTATAGTAACATATGCATATCGGTTCTGAAAGCGGGAGAGCACCTTACTCAAGACCAAGCCTGCATTGAAAAACATATTGTATACTATTATGAACAACTCTATACTGAAGATTTCTGTTCTAGACCACATATTAATGAGGTGCAGTGCCAAACTCTGAATGTTTCTGATGCTGAATGGTTGGAGAGAGAGATCAGTAGTGAAGAAGTTAAGAATGCCATCAATAGTTTGGAGGCTGAAAAGTCTCCTGGCCCTGAAGGTTATCCTTTAGCAATCTACAAACTTTGTTGGGAATTCATGCAAGAGGATATCATGGTTGTAGTAAAGGAGCTCTATGATAATGATTTCATCAATTGGCGTCTGAATAACACTTTTGTGCCTCTCATTACCAAATGTCCTGGTGCCATTGATATATCTGATTTTCGTCCTATGAGTTTGCTTGGAGGGGTGTATAAAATTTTGGCCAAGACCCTTTCTATTCGGTTTAAGACTGTGCTGCCAAAACTGGTTAGCAATTGTCAAGGTGCAGCTGTAGAAGGTCGTCAGATTTTAGACGGGGTGTTAATTGCGAATGAATTGATTGATAGCAGAAGAAGAGATGGTCTCCCAGGTCTTGTGTCTAAGATGGATTTTAGAAAGGCTTTCGACTATGTGAATTGGTCTTTCTTGGACTACTTACAGCAAAGATATGGTTTTGGAGTTAAATGGCCTCGATGGATCATTGCATGCATTTGACTGCATACTTGTCTATCCTAGTGTATGGTACTCCAAAAGGGCATTTCAGAACTCATAAAGGACTGCGCCAAGGAGATCCATTATCCCCACTTCTTTTTGTTTTGGTGACAAAGGCTTTGACAAGGATGGTGTGGCAACAACAGGATAGAGGTCGTATTGTTGGTTTTTGCCCAACCCCTAGCAGCCAAGCAATCCCTATTCTGCAGTACGCTGACGATACCTTAGTGTTCTTAGACTTCAACCAAGAGTAGATAAGGTATATGAAGGCTATTTTTCTTTTGTTCGGAGTGGTTTCTGGGTTGAGTGTTAACTTTGCGAAGAGTACAATTTATGGTGTCAATGTGAGCGATGATTTATCTATGGTTGCATCGTCATGGGGTTGCCGAACTGGAAATTTCTCAGCCACTTACCTGGGCCTGCCACTTGCTGCACCTTTTAAGAGCACAACGGTTTGGGCAGAGGTTTTAGAAAGAGTCAAGAAAAGACTAGCAACATGGCGGCGTAAGTACTTGACTGCAGGGGCTCGTATTATCCTTTTAAATTCAACATTAGCAAGTCTCCCCATCAACTTTCTATTGTTGTTGTATGTTCCATCAAGTGTTGCAAACTCAACTGAAATGTGCATGAGGCAATTTCTTTGGGGTTCCCAAGGTCCCACGCATAAATACCATCTTGTCTCATGAGAGAGTTTATATGCCAAAGCAGCTGGGAGGGCTGGGTTTAAGGAAGATTAAGGAAGTGAATGTTTCATTGCTTGGAAAATGGTTATGGAGGTTGGCAGACGATGAAGAGGGACTATGGAAGTCAGTTATTAAGGCCAAATATTCAATGGAGCCAATGGAATGGTATACTAGTCGTCAGTCCAACACATATCGCTGCTCATTATGGAAGGGGATAATGAACTGCAAGAAAATTTTCAGTGCAGAAATCTCGTTCAAGTTGGGCAGTGGTGTGAGGATCAAATTTTGGGAGGACTTATGGTGTTGCAGGAGGCCCTTGAAGATTTTATTCCCAGATATCTATCACATTGCTACACTGAAAACTGGGGACTGTTATGCAGCATGTTAATCTAACCGGGAGTGGTTACGAATGGGATCTACACTTTAGATGAAATGTCTTTGACAGGGAATTGGAACAAGCCTCTCAACTAGTGGACTTAATTGCACAACAGTCTGTCAATTCCGAATCTGATAGGAGACTATGGATGGGTAAAGATGTGTTATACACGGCAAAGTCCATGTATGCTAGGATGAAGGACAGTAGAATTCAGTAGAATCACTTGGCTTTTTACGGTTTTCCTACGTCTAAAGTCTGGAATCCGAAAGTGCCAACTGAAGTCTCATTCTTCATGTGGGTGCTCACCTGCGGAAGGGTGCTGACTGTAGACAATCTGCAGAGGAGGGGTGTGATCATTGTAAACAGGTGTAGTATGTGTTGTGTTGATGCTGAGTCAATCGATCACTTATTCAGATCATGTAGGGTGGCTAGAGATGTTTGGGACTTCTTTATAGTAGGGTGGACAGAGACCAGGGATTGTCACATATGTTATGCAATTGGAAGTGCACAGACTTGTCTAGAGTGGGCAGAATGGTTTGGAAGGTGTTGTTTCATGCAATATGCTGGCCTGGGGCATTTGGAATGAAAGGAATAGAAGAGTTTTTGAGGGGTCAAACAGAGATTTTGGGCAGATTATCAACGATGTAAAGATGTTGACTTGGCACTAGACCTTCTTCAGACCATCCATGGGTGGGATTAGACTAGATAATGTTGAGATGGGAGGACATTATATTTCTTGTACATTGAGTGTTCTTTATCTTGTACTATGGGCTAGTGTGAACCTCTCACATTTTT
Source organism: Aquilegia eximia (assembly GCA_023053565.1). Lineage (NCBI taxonomy): Eukaryota > Viridiplantae > Streptophyta > Magnoliopsida > Ranunculales > Ranunculaceae > Aquilegia > Aquilegia eximia. The sequence continues at coordinate 944,024 of JALIGU010000024.1, forward strand.
TAATGAAATTGTGTTTTAGTGGTAAAAAAAAAAAATTGTTGATTGACAATCTTATTTTGTAGAAACAAAAAATTTACAAGATTCGCATTTGTCAAATAATTGTTTATGCAATGTAAAGCCTCCTTCAATAGTGCTTTAAAGATCACCCCGGAAGACAACTTGTAACTATCTAATAGCTATTTTGGGTTCACATTATTCACATGAGGGAGAATGTTTGGGCTTGAAACAATCAAAATGCATACTCTAGCCTGAAATAATTGGATTCAGTCAATAAAGTCTCAATTATGAATAATGTCATGGAGAAGAAATATAGACAAAGTGCAATATGCGTAAACATGGAAGCAGGTTACCGTGTATTCTGAAGTCAAACCCATAAAGAAGAGAACTTACTTGTAAGTAGGTCATATAAGGACTTGCATTCACAACTCTTAATGCTCTATATACTTCGAAAGGATCTGCAAATGTTCGACGCTCAAAACGTGGAGTTAAAACAATCTGAACTATATCTCCAGCCATGATGTCTTCTTTTGCCTGAACTATAGCCTTTTTGTATGCTTCACTTGTAATACTGGACTTCTTCCACTAAGAAGCAAATTGGCGAGTATGCAACAGCAAGTCACCCGTGGCGAACCTTGTACTGCATCAGACAGTTCAAACTTCAAATGTACAGTGAAAACGAGTATACCTAAAGTGTTATGATCTTTTAATAGTCAGATGTCTATCACATGATGTTATACTTGATAGACTCTTACGATTGCCACTGAAAGTGCTAAAGTTCATTCATATGCTTACCTACCTCATGGTACACCTTAATTACTGGTCCTAAATTTTGTACATTCATTTCAAACAATCAACAGTTATTGAAGTTAAAACTTGTGGTTAGAGTAAACTACAATGAATGTTATCAATATAATGGATAAAAAAGAAACCTATAAAAATTTTATTTTATTGCAAGATATAATAATCTTATTGGCACAATGATTAAAATTAGTTAGTAATGAGCAAGGGATAGTACCTCAGATAGATATAAATACCTATGTAGATCAAACTGATTTCATATTTCTGACAACATAAAATGCTTCTATACATCATTATTTTTAATAATGGTCGTTTCCCACAATTCAGTAGTCTCGTCGTCAATTTAACTCTACCCAACTGCGTATGATAAAACCAAATTAAACTAAAAAATTAAGTTGCATGAGCAATGTTAGATGCATTTGCATGAAGTTGTTCAAAAGTCCTCTCACAAACTGACGGATGGATTTCATTTATACGTGTTCGCGCATCCAATACGGGTTCGATATTCTTTCTTAATCTGGATTAGACATGTTACATAGATGTTTAACTAACCAGTCTGAAAATGTTGACTTTGGAATTATCTTGATATATGGGCATGTAATTAAAAATATTATCTGTTGAAAAGTGCTTTGAAGTTCAAATTTCAACTTATCATAAACCCCAACCTTCCAATGAGTACAAACTCAGGATCTTGACTGTTAACATTACGAAGTACTTAAACTACCATTGCATCCTAATGCCAATAACACGCCTATTTTTCCCAAATTTAATAATTTGAAATAATAGTTATAATACTATGTAGAAAAGGATTTAAAATTTGTTTATAAAACTATTATGCATACAACCTTAGACTGGAATGAACTTATCATGTGCAATACCAGAGGAATAGCATACGTAAAATTTGTCTCTATAAGCTGAAATGCAATAGATCGGCCACAGAGTAAATGTCCATCAGACTATGTCTTAGTGCATAGTGAACGTGACATTATGCTAGATGTCAAAACTATACTAAAAACATGAAGATGCTGAAGGAAGGGCTCAAACCTTCGACCTTGTGCTTTAAAAGCCAGATGCTCTAACTAATTGAGCTACTTCAGCTAATTATGCATCCCTATGCTAAATGTCAAACCTTGTTATCAACTATTCACATTATAGAGCAATTTTTGCTCAAGTGTCTCGCAAAATTCACAAGAAAAAAGAAAAGAGAGTTCCAACCACACAAGTACAAAAAAAAGAATTAAAAAAAACCATAATAGTAGAATAAAATCTAAGTTTTAGAAGTTAGTGGTAGAATATGTTAGGCAACTGGCATAGTGCATGGGGAAAAGATGTTATGTTTTAATCTAATATTGTCAAAAACACCATATAGCACCGACCAAACATCAGCGTACTGAAATGAGCATTCATAAAGTAATAATAAGTTCACTACAATACCCTGAATAGAAATTGAACTTATCACTACCATGTTTAGATGTCTTTTTGCTACCGCAATTAAACACTTCCATGGTACCAAATGTAAAAGAAAGATAACCATAAATGGTAGTCACTCAATGATATCATCATAAACTCTTATCAATATTTGCAAAAGGAGCAATTTTTTGAGTTGGGATTTGACATGATTTGAATTTTTTTTTCTTAACATTGTTTTTTAGTGCTCTCCTTTGAAGTGAAAATAATTAAGAATAAAAAATATCTTTATTATGTTGATACATGCCATTGGTAATCAACGCAAGTAATAAACATCCTTATAGCATCTCTATAATAGGCCATGTAGCCATAGTAGAAATGGGTATGTAAGCTGATTATGGTAATTGGAATATGATAAACTTTAAGCTACATATAAATGGTTTTTAACTACATGATTATTCCAAGCCTATATAGGCAACATTTATGAGAAATGAAGAATAAACAAAATAAAAAATGAGCGACATTTTTTTGAAAAGACAGAACATTTTGAAGGTTAAAAAGATAGAAAGAAACCTTGAGCTCAATGCCAATGTAATCAGCTTTGAGTGCCATTGCTACGATAAGTGCATTCGTTCATGAATTTTTATAATTCACTTACAGACTATCATCCCATTTTGTCCTGTAACAAACTGTTAGATATTAGGTCGTTATAGAAGGTTGAACCTTTTATACGAAAGAGGATCAGAATACCAAATAAGTAATACTCGAGTTTACAAGGAAAACAAGAGGGAGAGAGATGCAATGCTTATTCAGTAAGAATGACTTATTCTTAGCCATAGCTATAACTGAAAGGAATTAAACCTAGAATATAGAAGAATGAATATGTGAACACGAGGATTCCATTTTTACTTTATCTGATTAAAAAGGAGTTTGAACTATGCACCTGAAACAGATTGTAAATAGTAATAAACATGCGGCAACATGCAGAGTAGCTGTGGTTAATAATAAAACAAGAAATAAGCTTTTGTAATGACCTTATCCCATTGGATCGTTTTCGACATATTCAATATAATTAGGTACTTAAAATAGCAATTTTGTATAAAAATAGAGAAAAACTAAGATGTGATGGTGTTTCTCCTGCCAAGATAACACTTGCATGTCGTTGTAAGCCTATAGATTTCAATAACCATTCACCATTTTTGGAATTTATGGCAGATAAAGTTACAAAGATAGCGAAAAAAGTTTCAACAGATTAGATTGCTAAATAAAAGGTACCTGAGCATACAATTCTGCATACTTGTATATGGGACCCTCAAACAAGTAGATATAACTTCTGAGAAGAAATCCAGTATTTGACGAAATAGTAAAATAAAAATAAATCGCTATTACCATTAGCACAATATACTGTCTCAATTTAACGACATGGCCATGATCGGTTTAGGTGTAGAATTTTAACAACTTCCAGATTGTTTCTGACTTTTCACTTGATAGGTCTTTCCATGGTATCACAGGCTGGCATATTCACATGTGTGGCTTCTTTGACAGTATTGGCCACGACAGCAATAACAACGACAGTTGCCTCATTCGTTCTTAGATTAAGAAGCACACTGTTTAAACTTGCAATTGTGTAGGTTCACTCTTGGATTAAGAAGCACACTGTTTAAGCTTGCAATTTTGCAGGTTCTTGAATTCCACCGTGAATTTGTATAATTGATTTTTTCTTATTATATTACCTTAAAGTTTAAGTTCTAGAAAAGCCAACAAATTTATGATTTATTGTAGGTGCCTCTTCCCCAAATACTTTGGGGAAATGACTTTAATTGTAAGTTCTAGAAAACAGGTTTCGTTGACAATACTTTTTTTTTTCTTCTGAAACCGAGCTCCCCTTCCCCGCTCTATAAATTCTCTTAAAGTTTCTCTAGTTATTCACTGTCTGATCTCTATATTTAGGTTCGCCCCATAATTTTCTACAAGTTTTTTAATATAACTTTTTTTCTTAAAAAAGAAATGATTAAGTTTTTAAGTACTTATGCATGGATTACATGATACCTTTTGTAATCTTTATCAGGAATATACCTTTTTAAGTATATGATATACTTTTTAAGTATATTCCTGATAAAAAGTAGCCACTGGGAGGAATGTAATAATTAATATTTAAAAAATACTTGTATGCTAAGAAACACGATGGAATTCAAGTCAATTGTCTTTCTTTCCATATTACTTAATTGCAATGGTAAACATATGCCAGATTAATCTTACATTGAAACATGCATAGAAAAAGGCAGGTCTGCACCAGCCACAGGCCAGGTATTTGTTCTATGTTGTAGGGAATAAATGAAAACAAATTAAAGTCAATTTCTTGGCAGCCATTGCAAAGTACTATTGACAAAAGTTGGCAATAGCTCCGAAAAACCACACCATGTTAAGCAAAAAAAAAAAAAAAAAAATTGTTTCTCGTGCCTGATGGTTGATTTATTTTTTTGGGGAAATTTAAACCAGGTCTCACTTGGTCAAGTGGGTTCCAAGTCGTGGCAACTTGACAAAGTATTATATGACTTCCTCAACCAATATAACAAATAAGCTTTCTACCTCTAGGATTATAAACAACATGCCTTTATTTCTTTTACTTGCGTAGAACTAACTTACCTAAGGCTATCTAAAGTTATTAGACATAGCTAATATATGCATCAAAAAGGATACACACCTCTGTTCCAAGCAATGCCCATTGCCATAAAAAAGGATACACACCCTATTTAGTGGTGAAGATTAAGCCATCACCTAAAAACAAGATCAAAATTATTCGATTAAAGATGTATTTAATTGGAACACAACCAAATGACGCAAACAAAATAAAGAAAGACTAAAAAGATTTATTATCTGGAGTTTTGAATAATTTCCTGCAACTCTTTCAAAGTCTTCCCCCAAAACAGAGGACATATCACCCGTTACATGATTAAACGTAATTGAATGATCACGGAAATATATTGATTATCTTACAAGAATGGGTGAATTTGTACTATTTTTATCTCTCGAACGGGTGATAATCAAGTATACTGATTGTCTGCTTTGATAATGATCCTATAATCTTTGCAACTTGTATTGGTTAGCTACTTACTCGGGATCGCACGGATCATATATGTAAGATCTGCTAGGAAAATAAAGTATAGTAGTCAGTAAAACAAAGTTGTTTAAAGCTTCAATAGAGTCAACCCAACGGGCAAGGGAAAAAATTAGGATGAAATAGCTAATCAAAGTACTTGAGGGTTATGGCCATCTTTTTTCCTCTCGTAATGTTTCTACAATAACGAAATGGAAAAATATATTTAACAATTTATATGAAATATTATGCCTAAGACATCTGGGTTATTGATTATTCATATATCACAACAACACAAATGCTCAAAGCTAATTGTGTTATTGCTCACAGTTAGCTATCTAGGGCCATAGTTCTATGAGTTTTGTTCGGACAAATAGAATCCACAAGCAAGAGAAGATGAGCTATACAATATTGTTGCAATGCAACACAAGTATGATTAGCAATTTGTTTCTCTGATGTTGTCAGTACCTTTGATTGTGATCTATCATTTCACAACCATCCAGGATTAGACAGTCCAAGTACCAGAATTGCCTCCAGATATCACACAGGCAACACCAAGTAAGAGATTTAGTACTTTGTACTATTGAACTCAACATTACCATGTTGACATGTATATCTACCATAAATGGCAGTCAGTCAGTGACATCATCAACAACCCTTATCAAGATATGCAAAAGAAGCAATTTCTTAAATTGGAATTTGACATGATTTGAATTTCCTTTTTCTTAACCTTGTCTTTCAGTGCTCTTCCTTGATCTGAAAATAATTAAAAACCAAAAATATCTTTATTATGTTGATACATGTCACTGGCAACATTCTTAACATCTCTATAAAAAGGTCTTTGACTGTATGATTATTCCAAGCTTATATAAGTAACAACATTTATGAGAAATGAAGAATAAATATAACCAAAAATTTATTGACAACTCTCTGAAAAGGCAGAACATGTTGAAGGATAAAAAGATAGAAAGAAACCTTGAGCTCAATGTCAATGTAATCAGCTTAGATTTCCATTCGTACAGTAAGTGCATTTGTTTATGAATTCTTATAACCTTTTTACAGACCATCGTCCCATTTTGTCCTGGAACAAACTGTTAACTATAATTTTTAAACTGAAAGGGATCAGATAAGTAATACATTAATACTTGAGGTCCAGAAGATAAAAAAAGAGGGAGAGGGATGCAATGTTAATCAGTAACAATGACTTGTTGTTAACCAGTGCTATGCTTGAAAAGAGTTAAACCTAGGATAAAAGAATAGTACATATATATGTTTTTAGTAATCTGATTGAAAAGAGTTTCCACTATGAACCTGAAACGGATTGTAAATAGCAATAAACACACGACAACAAGCAGAGCAGCTGTAGTTAATAATAAAACAGGAAATAAGTTTTTAGTAATGATCTTATCCCATTGGATTGTTTTAGCATATTAAATATATTTAGGCACTTAAAATAGCAATTTGGTATCAAAGTGAAAAGCTGACATGTGATATATGATGGTGTCTCTCCTGGCAAGGTAGCACTTGTTGTTTGTCTCTGTAAGAATACATAGTTCATTAACCATTCACCATATGACATTTCTTCACATGCTATTATACTTCTAAAAACCACGAGAAAATCATAATATATTTCGGAATACATTACATATCATAGAGATGTAAGTCTTATAATAGTGAAAGTACTTAACCTAAAATGGATTTTCTTCAGGTAGTTTGTTGTTATAGGAAGTTATGGAACTATGTACATAGGAGTTCTTCGTATAGATGTGAATATTAGTGAAGGTACTTAATCTAATGGAAAAAAGTGCTTCGAAGGCCCTGCTTGTTTGGGCTGCAAAAAAGGCAAATTTTTACCCATCTATAGTTAGAGTGGTCCCTTCCAAGTTTACTCTTTAATTTGAATGGACCCCCACCTATTTTAGCTTAAACCCTATTGGTCCCCCACTTAAACCTTGCATAAACATGAGATAATCATAAATGGTCCCCTACTAAATTTATTAGAGAAAAGTGTAAAATTTTTGCACTTTTGAAATAACACCAAACTTTTGCATAAATTTTGTTCATAAAACTAATTATCAATAGTTTCAAGCATATTAAATTAGACTAAATTTCATGCAAATTTTTGCGGGGTAACCAAGCAGGGCCGAAGAGTTTCATAGTTGAGTGTGAAGTTTTGAGAGAAGTTCGACATAGAAATATGTTCAAGATCTTGACTTTCTCCTCCATGCTTTTATCATCTTGACTTTTTATTTTAGTTGAATTCTTTTCATCCAACTATCCAAGGTAACAGATAATGGAATATATAAAAATGATGTGAGCTTTTACAGTTATCTTGGTTATTAATGTCAAACACCAATAGTTAATTTTTATTGTAGCTGAGTGTTATTTTCTTATGATCTTGACTGACAACTATCCAAGGTAATGATTTCAAAGTTCTAATATTTGAGTACATGCCCAATGGAAGTGTTGAGATTTGTTGCATTCTGCTTCAATGGAAGGAGAAGAGAGAGTTTATAGAGACATGAAAAGAGGGATTTTGTTAAAGACAAACTATGGAGATTTTATACAGTAGTAGTTAACCATGGAAACACCAATCTACTCTAAGTGGTAGAAAGTACCTTATTATGAGCTTAAAGCCTTAAACCAATCTGACAACTGAAATATTGCTTCTTTACACCTCCGTACAACTTATCTCCAAAATTCTAAAATAGTCTGCAGTCACAAATAAACAAAAGATTTGTTAAGATGGGTGTAAGCTAACACAGTTTTACCATTCAATACAAAGTGTCTTATTTATTAGCCGACTTTCTTAAAAACCTTTCATCAAATCTCTAGCATGTCCCTAAAATGTCCTAAATTATAAAGCAGTTCAAGCAAGTTATTATATCAAACATCAGGTAAAATCCTTCTTAAATCATTTGATAAAGCAGTCCCTAAGATGTCTTAAATTGGAATAATGCCAGGTATTCTACGCCCCGCTTCAGTTATAGCCAGAGGGTACAGTGGCATTCCTGGACATGCCATTGCAGTTATATTCAATGGATCCACATACTTCGGGTGCTGACCACATATAAAATTTGTTGTACACCAAGACACTTGTACCAATTAAGTAAAGATACTACAAATGAGATGAGTGTCATATGTACCTGGAGGTCCTGAATTTCATATTATTATAATGGAAATACTTCAAGTACTAACAGACATCCATCACAGACTACTAAGTTTCCTTTGTTTTCTGGTATCTTGTTTCATTGAAATTATATTACCGTGTAGTAAAGTAAAATAAGTAGTAGTAGTGTTGTGGACTTGTGACCTGTGGGAATTGGCTGAGGGATTTTGACATATTTATTGGGCATTCACCTTCCTTAAGCAAAATTTAATATTGAACAGACTCCCTACGTTTAAATCGGTGATAGACCTGTTTTTACTTTTTCTTTTCTTTGTTTTGAATGGCAAGCCTGTTTTAATTAGATCAGTAACTCACTATTTTCTTTTTAACTAAAACGGAATATTCGATCTTACCAGCAGTCCAGCCTGTGCGAGAGCCATTGCTATTGGACGTCTCCAATGGCGACGAGTATCACACAAGATTATGTTCTGGTTTGGTGTGAGACATACATCCAAATTGTATTACTCAATTACTTCTCTTAATGTCTTCTTCATTTTCCACCTGATACGATTGTGGATCGGATCTCGGGTAAATCAGGACCATCCAAAGAAACTTAAATATGGACCCAAAGAGAAATTTAATCAATGTAGTTGATTTGGGCCAATTATTTTCTTTTTCAATATGCATAAAATTTCAATAGATTCAACTCAAAGCATGAAAATATCATAATCAAAAGGAATTCACACACTTCAACAATTTTTTTGTCCAATATACCCCTACCACATATTATTTGACTAAACCCCCCAAATTTAAGTAACAGAAGTTCATTAACAATCGTTAACCTCTGTTAACGGAACATATATTTGTGAAAACCCCCCGATAGTTAAAAGTTTAAAACAAAAGTAAAATCAACTCTGACCTACCTGGTCAGTTAAATTTTAAGTTTTTTTTTTTTTTTTTTTTTTTTTTACTTTTCAGGGATGTTTAGGCAAATAGGGAGTTAACATGTGTTAGTAAACTTCTGTTAATGATAAATTAGGGGGTTTACTCAAATATGAGGGGTCAGGGGTAAACTGGGCAATACAAGGTCTAATTTGGGGGGTTTGGGGGTTAACGCCAAAAAATGGACAAATGAGGGGGTTCTTGCCAAGAGTGACCAAAACCTGGGGGGTTATCGCCAATTTTCCCGACAATAAAAGAAAAAATAATTTAAGATTTTCTGGTTTCTTGAGAGAAAGACGGAGAATTTAAGGTTTGGAAAAAGATAATTTAAGGTTTTTGGGTCGATGTCTATATAGCATACATAATTCAGCAATGACACTTACAAAAGATGATATCCAGCAATAAAACACCTGATAATTGTACTGAGGTTATGCTTTTAGAGTTTTATTGGTACAACAATCTACTAAAGAACCATCAATAATACATATAAAAATAATACTAAGAAAGCAAACTCAGAAAGGAGGAAGTAATGAAAATTACATCAAAACAGATTGACTACACATTTATAGCAAAGACGAAGAACTATTAATCAATTCCATTAGCTAGCCAGTTAAATCTTAATGACAAATGCAGAAATCACAACCAAACAATTAAAAAATAATTTAAATCAAAACCAACAGTAGTAGCAATACTATTCAGAACAATAATAAATCAACAACAAACAAAAGGGGTTGCTCTAAACTATTAATCAAAACCATGAGCAGAGAGAGAGAGAGATTGTTACCAGCCACGAAACGTTTGTGAAGATTAATTGATAGCAACGGATGATGAGTTTGGAATTTTTAGGTTTTGAATGAATGAGAGACTTTACCAAAAAAAATGAATGGGAGAGGAAAGAATTTTGTTCATACGAATTATGGTTTTGGCAATGTAATCTGGTTAATCTCTATACAGTATCTCTATACAGTTGTGGATCGGATCTCGGGTAAATCAGGACCGTCCAAAGAAACTTAAATATGGACCCAAAGAAAAATTTAATCCATGTAGTTGATTTGGGCCAATTATTTTCTTTTTCAATATGCATAAAATTTCAATAGATTCAACTCAAAGCATGAAAATGTCATAATCAAAAGGAATTCATACACGTAACAAAAACTGATGAAACAAACAAAACAGAACAAAGCAAGATCATATCATATTAATATCAAAATTAGTCAAAAACCCATTAATTAATACAAGAAAAGAAGAATCAAACTATGTTTATGAAAGAAAAGAATTGAGGATTCGTTAGAGAAATAGGCAGATGCAGTGTTGAACATTTTCTGAGTCAGCTTTTTGTGTCGGACGTAGAGTTATTAGTGATGGCAGAGCTTCATTAGGTGATGAGACAATAGAAGGTCTTCTTTGTGTGGAAAATTGTTTGCAGGTTGAGTTTAAATTATAGAATAAGTTCAATGTAAATAAATGTAATAACATCTTACATAATTATGAAATTTTTGTTATCTTATATAATTTTATGAATTTTTTAAATACTAATATTATTTTGGGTTTTTAATTTTAGGCTATATAATTCGGTTATTGAGGCTGGTTGGAATGTAGTATTTTTTTTTTTTTTTGTGTACTGGTAATTAGATTGTAAACTTAACTTCTACTTTTTATTTATATTCTTTTACCATGATGAATGGAACTTTATGTAAATAATATTTCTTTTATCCGTGTATTGGTAATAACCTTATTTTGGGTGCCACAAAGTTCAATTTGATATAACCTTTGAAATGTTATTACAATGAATATACTTATATCCAAGATGATGTTCAGATTGATATTTGTGCCTTGGGCATGGGTATATTTCTTATGGAAGGTCTGACTTTCGAAGTAGAAGTGATGTCGTGGTTGTTATTGTTGGGATTATATTGTATGAACTCAGGAATATAACACAAAAGAATTACACAAGTAGAGATTCGAATAACACAAATATAATACAAATAATATTTATTAAATGAATTCGTAGATACAATAACACTTACTACACAAGTTGATGATTAAGGATATGAACAGAGGCTTGCCGAGGCAATATCCTTAAGACAATATTACGTCCCTGCTATGGTGCAAACAGATACTGGACGATTAGTCTCCCAAGATACAATTGTTCTACACTCTGCTAGACTGCACTATAATAGCAGAGTACTGGCGAACAAACAAGAAGAACACTTTGAATATCTATGGAGAGAGAGAGAGAGAGAGAGAGAGAGAGAGAGAGAGAGAGAGAGAGAGAGAGAAGCAGACTTAGTCTGAATGAATTGTGTGCTTACTGGCTAGAATAACACTCAATTTATAGGCTAAGTTGTGTCTGTTCACAACAGACACACACCTGTTGGAAAACGTCTTTTCTCAACAGACACATTTTTTGCAGACTTAATGAAACGGGTCAGACCCATTGGACGAACCGTTTCAAAATGAATAAACACATATGTTAGTGTAAACCCAAAAGTGTCAAAAAAGCAAAAAGAATGAAACAATGCTGGTTCGTTGGACATGCCCTCTCGTGTTTCTGTACCTTATCTGCAACTGCATGAATAGCTGCCTGATCCACTTCAAAATTTCCATTACCAAACCCCACCATCGGAGATGCCCCTGTGATGTCAACACATGCATGTTTTTCTTCTAACCAACTATATATCAAAACATCAGCTGAGCGTAGTGTTGATCTACCTTCTGACGGGTCTGTAAGAAAATTATCTAGAGCCTCTTTCTTAACCTGTATTCCTGCTCGCCATACCAAATCATACAATATATCACGCACATGATCGTGTCTGTATTTAAAACCGAGGTAATACTTACAGTGTACAGCATGGAAGCGTCCAGTCAGCTCTTCTTACATACATGACATAAATCCCCATCTGTAAATAATGGGATCATGAGACGGTACCGGAGAATAACACGATACTCTACTGCCGTCATGCGTTGTCCTAGCTCTTCCATAGGAATAGCAATAAGAAAGTCCTTGGCATGTTTGGTCTGTAAGCATTCTATCACAGCCCTCTGACGAGCAAACAAATCAAAATCCCTGTCAATACCATTAGCAATCTTCCTGTAGTAAGCTTCGCCAGTATGTGTTGGGTTTTTTTTTTTTTTTTTTTTTTTTTTTGGGGGGGGGGGGGGGGGGGGGGTAGCCCTACTTAAAGCAAATCAAGTACTTGAAGTTTGTTATATTTTGAATTAAACTTGCTTGAAATTTGTTGGGAAAGTATTTGAAATATTGTTTATTATGCAAGGCTTAAAGGTAGTCAGTAGTTACATTTGTGTTTCTGAATTTTAATAGAATTGAACATGTTAAAGCCAAATGAGCCGATCGAGCCGAACGAGCTAAACATGAGCCAAATGAACTGAGCTCGAGTTTTTTAGTTAGCTCGTGAGCCGAGTTTGAACACATAATTCAGCTCTGTCTATATTATAGGCTTGACTCGGTTAGTAACGAGCCGAGTTTGATCATACTCTAGCTCGGCTTTTTTGGCTCGAATTGCACCCTATGTTCAGATTAAAAAGAAAAAAAACTAACAATAAATGATTAACCAACCCTTCTCAAACAAGAATTGTGTTAGAGCATATCCAATGGCATGGTTATACTAGCAGTGCCACGTAGGAAGTTAGCAGAAAAATCCGTACTAATTTGTAATTTGATCTGCTAGTTTAGCAAATCAAGATCCAATGGTTCTGTTTTTTTTTTTTTTTTTTTTTTTTTTCTTAAATATAAAAACAAATTTTATTGATAAGCTAAACGAATTACACAAAAGTAGAGGACAAACGCGCTACAAACTGCGCGGCAAGTCCTTTCTGGATAGCAAACCCGATTCTCCTAAATACATATTCGTTCGAACCCGCAGTCATCACGTTGCTATCCATTACCTTCTGCACTCTCTTGAGGAGCTCAACTGCTTCTGAGCTTAGCAATCCAAATGTATCAAATGCAAAGGGGATGAAACTATGTTGGTTAGCCCTACAAGCTCCGTCATGTTTCTCCACTTTTGCTGCTGCTGCATTGCTAGCTGCTAGCCCCACCTCAAAAATCCTAGCACCCAGCCCAACCATCGGAGACGCCCCTGTAACATCAACACACGCATGTTTACCTTTAGACCAGTTGTAGACCAGAATATCAGCAGGACGTAATGTCGATCTTCCTTCTTTAGGATCAGTAAGAAAGTTAACAGGAGCCTCCTTCTTAACCTGTACTCCAGCCCGCCAGAACACATCACACAAGATATCTCTAACGTGGTCATGCCTGTACTTGAAGCCGGGGTAATGCTTACAATGGGCCGCATGGTCCCCGAATGCATCAAGTCTGCTCTTCTTGCACACTGAACAAAGCTCACCATATGAATATAAAGGGATCATCAATCGATAACGAAGAATAACACGATATTCTACAGGCGTCATGTGTTGTCCAAGCCCTTCCATCGGGATAGCAAGGAGAAAATCTTTGGCATGTTCTGACCGTAAACATCCAATCACGGCCTTTTGTCTAACTGACAACTCAAATTCCCTCTCAATGCCAGAGCTAATCTTGTTGTACTATGCTTCCGCCAAGATATGTTGGGGTCTGAAGGGGACGGTAGCAGTTGGAGCAAGATTACTGAGATCAAAATCAGGTATAGAAAGATGTAAACTAGCAATGGCAGTATCGAAAACATTACCCATAGGTGTAGTCTCACAACCTCGAAGGATGTGGTCTTGGAGATTCTTGGTTTGCGTACGTGAAGCTACGAAAGCAAACTTCATAACATCACTAGCACAATAGATACCAAGGCCACCCATACGCAATGGGAGGGTTACCATACGCCACTGTAAATCGCCAAAACAAGGTCCATCAGAAACCACAATATTCCGAAGGGTTGCACGAAGCTTGTGGTCAAACCATTCGGCTGTTTCCTGAACATAATTAGGGGGGCAAGTACGGAGAGCAAAGGTGAGTTTAGATAATCCCATACAAGAACGTAAAAGTGCCAACTCACATTGCGGATCCTTTAGCTGTGGTAATAAACCCATGAGCTGAAGTGTCTTATCCACTCGTTGACGAACATTACCCATAATAAAGGATGCATCAATACTTACAGCCCCTCCTAGCAACTTAACCCCTCGCTGAGGACATGATATACCAACCGGAAAGATATCTGGATAGGAGCAGTCAGGAACAACAGAAGGCCAAAACAACTCTGTTTTAGATACATTAAGCACGAGCCCAAGAGATGGTCCTCTTTCCTGAATGATACGAATAGCTCTGGCCACATGTTCTGTACTACCAATCAGAGTACCATCATCTAAGTACCATGCCTGCAACTCCAAGTGACATTCTGACTGAATGCGGTGTATCAATAGATGCAAGACCAAAGCAAAGAGAAGAGGCCCCAAAGGATCCCCCTGCTGTATCCCAGCTGCTGACCAAATATGAGTAGACCCTAGGTACAATCGAGCAGGTTGGCAATAGAGGTATTCGACCCATAGAGCAATAGATGGACAATGACTGCGTACCTCCCGTAACATAGCAGATCGATCAACAAGGTTGAAGGCATTCTGAAAGTCCACAAGCAGCATGGAAAGCGATGTGTCATTTTTGTTGGAATAAACCAACCGATTAACAGCATGCAAAATTGCCTCTGCTCCACCAGGCACACCAACCCCAAACTGAAAATCCTCTAGGTATGGGATAATATCCTTAGAAACTCCTCTCATAGCAATCTTAGACACCAGGCGACGCCAAACCATACCCACAGCTATTGGGCGAATGCCGTTACCTGGCTTAAGAAGTGGGGTGAGCGGCGCACTAGCTATGAATTCTGCCAAGACCCGTGGGCATCGACCTTGTAGCCATAAGTTCACAACCGGTGTCAAGGCCTCCATAAGATCTGTGGCTACAGCGGATGCAGCCCCACTCATAGCATCCAATAGATGTTGGGCCCGGAGACCATCTCGCCCACAAGACGTCCCTTTGGGGAAGGGCCTGATGCATGATAATATCCCATCCCTCTCAACTGACAGAGGTGACTCAAGTAAAGGAATATCGGGGACAGAAGGTGGTGGATGCTTCGGGTGTTTATCCTCTAAAGCCCGCTGCGTCTCTGGAGTGTTCGGAGCAACCCTTGATGATGCCAACACCTTCCCGGCTGCTGCGAAGTGCCCGTCTGCAACCTTTTGCAAACACCGTCGTACATTCTTGCTTTGGGACTGTCGAGATGATCGTTCCAGCAGAGGCTCTGTATGCGTGACCCTCTCAATCAGACGAAATATACCCCCAGGCTCGTTCCAAATAGAGAGAGCCTGCAAAATCTGATTCTGCTGGAGATATTTCCGAGTGCCAGATCGACGCTCTTGGCGATTCTGCGGATGAAACACTTGCAATGTACAATAGGGAAGTAGGAGCAATCTAACCCATGGCCCTGTCGACATGGGGTCTGCAGTAACCTCATACAAAACTGACTTCAGTGCGCAGGAAAATGCTAATCGACAAGGACGTGGAATACTTTTCACTGTGCGAAAAGGTCTACAGAAAATACGATTAAGTGATATCTCATCTAAAGAAGGTGCAACAATAAAATGGTGAGTATCGATTCCAATGTCCCCTCCTGCTGTAGGTGCGGGTGGATTATCAACATGCACAAGCTGTGGTGGTTGTATACCTATAATTGCACACTCTAGCTCACCGGTCTCCTTTCGCGCAGGTGGTTTGATGACTGCACCATCCGGATGTTTACATTTTATGGTCGATGCATGGATACCAAAACAATCACCACACATCCATTTGTTCATCCTCTTCAAAGTATTGTCAAGCGACGAAAATAAACCTATATCACTTTGATCGCATCTCTCAGCCTGTCGATGTCATTTACCCTCCTCAAGTGATCTTTCTTAACATGCGTTGGGACGTACGAAGGTTTATATCCATTTCCACACGGACCATTGGTGCATCCATCAAAGTTTCGAAATGGACAATGGATACTCTCCATCAAGCAACCAATTTTTTTTTTTTTCTCCTGTTTTTTTCCTGTTTTTTTTTTTTTTTTTTTTTTTTTTTTTTTTTGTGGCTTGGCTTGGCTGGCTTGAACTGCTGGTGTGACTACCGGTTTGGCCGGTTCGGCTGGTCTGGCTGCTGGTTCAGCTGGTCTGGCTGACTGGCTTAAGCTGCTGATTCGGCTGGCTTGGCTAGATGTATCGGCTCGGCTCGTCTGGCTATTGACTCGGCTTAGATGGCTTGAACGACTGGTTTGGCTGCTGGTTCGGCTGGTTCTGCTGATGGTCTGGTTGGTTCGGCTGGTTCAGCTGGTCTGGCTGCTGGTTCGGCTCATCTCAAAGTACAGAGCCAGATTTACGTGGAATTGGGAGAGATGGAGTCGTAGATCAAAATCGTCGATCTAACTCAAGTAAAATGGTGGCAGCATATGGTGAGGGAGAAGTGGTGGTGGTGGGAGTTGGAGGAGGGCGTGGTGGTTGGAGGGGGTGTTGATGGCGGTGAAAAGAGATGGTGATGGTGGTGGTTTTGGGTGGGAGAAGAGAGAAACAGGCCGGAGAGGTTGACAGGGTAAAATAGGCAGTGGGAGAGAGAGGCAGTAATGGGAGGGGTTAGGGGGGTGGTGGTCATGGAGGAGAGGAGATGGCGGCGGCGACGGTTGTCATCAGGAAGATGACATCCCGACGGTTTTTTTTTTTGTATTTTTTTTTTTTTTTTTTTTTATTTTTTGGCAAGCGAGGTTGTGGGACCCCTCAGCCATTGGAATTCGGTTTGGTTTGGTAAAAAAAAAAAAAAAAAGGCATCGCGCCCATTCCACTTGCGGTTTGGTAGAACACCCAACGACATTCCACTTGCAGTGTGAACATTGGGTTTAAGTGTTCGTTGGGCCTAAATAACCATCGAGCTCCAAGTGGAATTCGGTCTGCCACTAAAAGGGCATCGCGCTCCAAGTGGAATGTGGTCCGGTGGTCTAACGTCTTACAAGTAGAATGGGACACGATACATTTTCTTAGTAGAAACCAATTATGCTGCTCAACTGCTAGTTTAAACAGTTGACTTAGCAGAAAATGGAATCTTTTAAGTTTTTGCTAGTTTATTTTAGCATGAACCATTAGTGATGTTTTTTGCTAGTTTTACTAAAAAAATTAGTTTAAGCACGCCATTGAAAATGCTCTTATTTGATGATTAACATGCTAATCAACTCAAATATCTATTGATTAACTTGTTAATCAACTTCAATATTTGTTGATTAGCATGTTAATCAACTCTAATATATATGTTAATTAAGATATTGATTAACTCCAATATTTGTTAACTAATGATAAATGATTACGGTAATGTTGAAAAGGATATCAAATCTGTTAACTAATAAGAAACATTGAACACCAGTATATATACATGTGGCTTTGTCGTGTTGGTTTCATCCATATGGTATACTAAAATGGGTTATTTTGTATTTGGTCCCTCTAGAACATTAGTATTTAGCAAGTGGTCTGTCTTATTCACATTAAGAATAAGCCCCAATGACGGTCCAACTGCCTGAATGATATGTATGGCTGCAGCCACCTGATCAGTGTCACCAATCAAGGTCCCATCATCCAGATACCACGCCTGCAACTTCAAGTGACACTCAGATTGGATGCGCAGTACTAATGGATGCAATACTAAGAAAAAAAGAAGAGGCCCTAATGGATCCCCCTGCTGAATCCCGGTTGCTGACCAAATATAGGTATACCCCAAATATAATCTCGCTGACGGGCTATTTAGATATTCAACCCATGGTGCAATACTGGGACAATGAATGCGTACCTCTTTTAGCATAGTCGTGCGATCAACAAGATTGAAAGCATTTTGGAGACCCACCTACCATCTATGGATCCAACTCATTGGTACATTAAGAGAAGCCGCGAATTCATTTGGGCGGCTAATTCTGAGTATGAGATTTATCCTGCTTTACACAAAGATGATGAGTTTTAAAAAATGGTGAAGGTGCTTGGGGTGAGATGATGAATGCAATCATCGAGTGGCGTGATGACTTGGATGGCGGTCGACACAAATGTTGGTCCTTGGCAGCGGTCGCCGCGGTCAAGTGGTGGCTTCAAATACTATTTCGGTGACTGGTTGGCTCCACAACCACAGTTGGGACCAAATCGACCCACAGAGGCCGTTCCGGCGGCGTTTCACCCTACGACCCCAGGTCGGGCGGGATTACCCGCTGAATTTAAGAATATCAATAAGCGGAGGAAAACAAACTTACATGGATTCCCCTAGTAACGGCGAACGAACCGGGAAGAGCCCAGCTTGGGAATCGGGTGGAAGCATTTTTTGTTTATTTGTGTTTAATCCCTTTTTTGTTAGTTGACTGTCAGTCCACCTAGTTGACTATAGTCAAACCATCTATTTTTTTAAATACCTAAACTACCCATGCACGTGTCTGGCACATGTCCATATCTCATTGGTTGATTTAATCTAATGTCTAAGTGGTTTGCCACGTGGAATAATATGTCGTTCAAGGACCTGTACATGCTTTTGATTCAGTCTAACACTCTAACTACACTTTCCTTTCATAAAAGAAGAAATTAAATTTAAAACAAAGAAGAAGAAATCAATTAATCAAGCATGGATATGTTAAGTATAATATATTCTGAACCAAAACATTGCCTTAGACATAATATAGTAGAAGTTAGAGAAGAAGAGAAATATTGATGTTCAATTGTTTCAAGTATCTTGTTCTCATAACTTGGTTCTCTTTATATAGGAGATACATCATTAATGGGATAACTCAAAGGTCATGAGTTATACCAATCCAAAAGCCTTTACACTTAATTACATGCTTTGATCATGTGGTCATCCAATGTATCATAACACTCCCCCTTGATGACCACAAGTATTAAGAGAATTGTTTACGTTAAAACTTTCCTCGAAAAACCCTATGGGACAAAAACCTAAGAAAAAATAGTACATAATTCTCGTAGTCTTCGAATTTTGTTGCCTCACCAAAACCTTGTAGGAAAACCCAAGTGGGAAAAAAGCTTGCCAAGGAAATATAGTACAACTTCCACAATTATTTGGTCTTCATATGATAAAGATTTTCCTCTTGATGTCGACCGGACTAAATTGAGTTTCCGCATTCCAGTTCCCGCATTCCCATATTGTATACCAATTTCTTGAATGTGGTTGGAAGTAAAGATTTGGTGAACTAGTCACCAATATTGTCACATGAACGTATTTGTTTTACGGTAATCACTTGATTGCACTGAAGTTCGTGGAGGATCAATGTTGGCACCCACACATACATAAGCCTTATATTATCACTCCCTGTTGGGTGACATGCATTCAATGATAGTTGCCTCATTAAAATCTTGCTAAGAAAAACCCAATGGGAAAAATCAAAGCGAAAGAAAAAGAGTACAACGTTCTTCAGGATCATTGAATTGGAATATGATGTGCATTACAATGTTGCCTCATTAAAACCTTAACTGAGAAAACCCAAAGGGACAAAACCTAGAAAAGGAAAAAGTGTACAACGAATAATTCTGGGTTGCATACTTCGAGATGGTCCCCTTGAATAACATACTTCAGGATGATCCCCATGATTAGTTAATGTTATTCCCCTGATAATAACAACCCGACCTTCATGCGGTCGATGATGAACTTCTTTTTTATTAGTCATGGACACAAAATCTGAATAACTTGCGTTGGCAATGTAATGAGAATGTTTAGCTTCTTAAACTTCACTTGTATTAATCATCTTGGTTATTCCATTATACATTTTCTTCATTTCAATCTCTTTATTCTTCTGGACCTTGTGAGTAAAGAAGTACTGTTGGTTCTGTCGTCTTTGATATTACATTCTAGAATCAAAACTATGCAAGCTGCATTATCTTCATTGAGAATGCTTGGAACATCTGTGATAGATGAAAATTGCCTAGGACTACAAATATCTCGAATACTTATTGATACAAATTTATGACATGCATCGTAAAGCAGAACTTATAAAATGGTCAGAAACAATAACTACTAAAAAATAGTAGAATGCCATAAAGATATCAATAATACTAGTAAGAAATATAACATGTTTGATATCAAATCTTACAAAACCAATGCAAATAAACTGAATTTACATAAAGCCAAGAAATTTCCTGATTCATTTTTAAAGCTCTTAAAACCTTTTACTATAATCAAAATTTGTAAATCAATATACCATTTGATTCTTCTCGATTTACTAGTCGAGGTAAAACACATATTTCCAAGGTATCCTATTTCAAATCCCCCCATTTGAAATAGTTGACAAGTTTAACTCTTCAGAAGTCCCACAAAAACTGTCGCCATTATTAATCCATTGGAAATTTCATTGCTCTTGTAAATGTTAGTAAAAAGTAGGTCGGAGAAGATGATCGGAGTATGGAAAGGAAGGAGTTTTTGGTGTGGAAGTGGCTGAGCTATCTAGAGAGATAGTTGCCTACGTATCTGAGATTGACCAACTCCAAGAATCAAGCCTACGTAGTTTGGATTTATAGGTGAATTGGGACAACGGATAGCTCATTAATTGCCCAACAGTGGGGTCAATTAATGAGCGGATATTTTGGATCTAAAAATATATTGTAACTGAAGAGAATCAAAACGTATGAAGTTTAAATGAGGTCGATGGAGGTCGAATGCAAAAGTGTTCACGTCGAGTGAGCTCGAATAAAAATAAGCTCACGTCGAGCTAGGTCGATATTGAAAAGAATTTAGGTCGGGTTACACTTGAGAATAATGAGCGTCCGGTAAACTCGAATAAAAATAGGCACACGTCGAGCTAGGTCGATATTAGTATTGATTGGCGAGGTTGACGAGCTTGAATATAATGGTATCTACATAGCCTCTTTTTATTCGAGTCGAAGTTAAGGGATATAGTTGGACTTCGATTTGAATGAAAATAGATCAAGGTTTTCTTTAAAAGAGCATTGGGTTGCCTTGATTTATTGGGTTTCCTTGATTGTTGAGACCAGCAAAGAATCCTTTGCGTGCTGCATTAAATGAAGATAGGTTTTTGAGGGAAAAGTAATGATTGCAGTTATGGTAAGTGTGCTGTAATGGCCACGTGGATAATTGATTTGAATTTTGATTTTGGAAAAAGGCTAAAGAAAAAGGGGCAAAAACCAAGGGTTTTAGCGGTTAGATTTTCTTTTGCGTATCTAGCCGTTGATTTGATTTTTGTTGAACGGTGATGATGTGATGAGTAAATTTTATAAAACCTAACTGTAAGGTTGGAAAACCAAGGGTTTGTTGCATCGTGGATTTAAGGCTTCTTCTCTCTTTTGCGAAAGGTATTTTTTCTTGAACTTTCTTTCTCTTTTTTCTACTCTTGCTCATTCTGTTTATTGTTTTTCATTGTTTTGTATGTGTTTGTGATAATCGCCTTGTTTGCTCCTTGAGTAGTTGTTGTTCATGTGATATCTTCTTGATTCCTTTGTTATGTTCTTTGAAAATTCTGTTGTTTTTGCTGTTGTTCTAAGCTTTTCCGCCATTGTTGTAGCTTTAAAGCTTTTTATTCTTCGTTTCTGCTTCATTTCTCTTGGTTTTTCTTTAAGTTTGCTGGGTATCTCGTTGTGTTTGATTGCCTGAGTTTTATCTTAAGAAGTTTCACTAAAAATGAGTGATATAGAGTCTGAAAGTGTTAGTGAGAATGAAGAAGAGGTTGAGCTCGAGGAGAGGGTCGAGCTTAGCGTAAGTAATTCCCGAAGACGGAGGGACGAGGAGGAAATTACAAGTAGTAGATCCCTTACAGTAGATGAAACTCGAAGATCTTTTCCCGAGATTCAAGAGGAGTATAGCATTAGGATCCCCGACCTTGAAATGTATAGAGTTAGCGATAGGCTATTTGACTTGTGTGGGGACACAACGTTGTGTTTGATATGTCTTGCTCAACTAAAAGGTGGAATGCGTCTTCTTTTTAGTAAGTTCGTATGTGATATTCCCACTACGACGTTGCCCCCATCATGATGCCCACTAGCTTTTGGACTTCAATGTTAATTTTTGAGGAGCTAAATAGGTTACACGATTATGATATATGCAAGGCTGACGTCGTTGCTTATTATAGTTGTGTAACTGGTCGGAGTAGGGATTATGTTTGCTCCCTTAACAGAAAAAGGAGTTGTGGTAGAGCAAAACTTTTCAATCCTCCCACCTCGAATGATGGTTGGAAGAACTCCCCTGTGTACAGAATTCGGGGTCAGTTTGTACAGGCCAGTGCATTTTTGGCTCGATATGCCATTCCCAGTATAGGTATACTTGCATGTTAGTATCTGACTGAAATGGTTATTGATCGAGCTTTGATATAACTTTGTATGTTATGTGCAGGTTAGACAAAGGAATACAACGAGCCTATCGACGGTCGACTGCATCCTAGCAACATAATCGAGTTTGTTGAGAAGTCTTGGGCAGAAAAGAGGAAGTTGCTTCAACATCTAGCTCAATATTTCCGTGAGTCTCGAGTGAAATTTACAAGAGGCACCCAGGGAGAAGCTGGTACGTCGGGTGTTGTAGTTCCCAAGAGAGGCAGGAAGAAGGAGCTTGCAGTTGTTATTCCTGTTACTGAATTAGTTTCAGCTCGACCTGGTGACCTGCCTTACCTATGCCTCTAAAGAAGAATCTGAGCTTCCTTCTCACTGGTGGCGTTGTGGCCCCTACTAATAAGATTCCTGATGGCCCTAGCCTTAGTGACTTCTTTGGCTCGAAGAGTATCGAGCCTGAAAATCCTCAGCGAAAGAGGAAAGTTGTTGCTACTTTGGCCGAGGTGACTGTCGCCTCGAAGAACGACAAGGGGAAAGGGAGGGAGGTCGATAAAACTCAGGCTCCTACTTCCAAAACTGGGAAGGGAAAGGCTATCGACTTTCCTGAAAATCTTTTTGTAGGAGGGGCAAATCGTTTCGCTCCTGTTTTCCCTTGTCACGACGCCTATATAAAGGCTGATGACTCTGCACTTAATGATAAGGATATGTGTCTATCCCTGATGGAGAATACAATCCTTTTTGAGGATGCGAAGAAGATTCGACCTCAATCTCTAGAAGATGACTCCAAGAAGTTTGCCAACTGTACTTACAAGGTATGTTATAGCTCGAAATTTTATTTTATTTTATTTTTTGAATTTGTTGTCTTTTGTAGATGAACCTGATCCATAATAAGTGGATTTGTAAGCTCGAGCATGCCAGAAAGAAAGCCGAGATGCTACAGAAGGCGAACGCTGAAAACACCTCCCTTCGAGCTTAAAACAAGGATCTGAAGTTGAAGCTCGATTCTACGAGAAAAGAGAGTCCAATTGAATAAGGACATTGACGAGGCTCACCAAGTATTCTTGAAACTCGAGGGCCAAGTTGCTTCTGTGACTTCGAGCTGGGATGCCGATGCTCAAAAGTCCATTAAGGTGATATCCCAATGGCAGAAGATCGCTTATTTTTGGGAGGAGAGGTGCCTTAGGCGCCACGCTCATATTGCGTCCTTGGTTGATGGCTTTGACCCAAGTTCAGACCAGGATGCTATCAAGGTTTTTGCCCTGGAGAGATATGAGCTTGACGTGAGTCGACAAGCAGGCAACTCTAGCTCGACTAGGGCTATTGCTGAAGGTGAGACTGAGGTTGCTGAGGATGCCAATGTCAATTCTCCGACTGAAACTTCTGGCGAAGGTGGTGACGTGGTGATGGATCAGCAACAACCTTTTCAGCAATAGACTTAGCTTGAGATTTGATATATTGCTTTTGGTCAAATGTAAAAAACAATAGTAGGGAATTTCGACTTTGGTCGACCCTACGATTTTGAGTTTTGGTTCTATTTGAAATATTTGTTGATATAATTGAATGAACGGGTTGAAACTCGATTTTGGAAGTGGTGTATGTTTTGATTTTTTAATTTGTCTAAGGCACAAGCCGAGCTTTATTTTTATTGCGGGTTATGAATATATGTATGATGGCTTATAAACATAAAGAAAAATAACTATGCTGAAGTTATGTTTTGATGCTTGTATGTATGAATGGTTTAACTCGTAAAATATCTAATTTATGGCTTCTAGCCCCGTTTTTTAACTTTGGTATAAAAAAGAAAAAGGGTTATTTGGAACGGTGGTTAAGGTAGGTAAAGCTTTAAGAACTTAGAATTCCAAGGCCTAGGTACTTGTTCTCCTTCGGCGTCAATGAGTGTGTATGCACCATTTCCGAGGTCATTTTTGATAATGTATGGACCTTCCCAATTAGGGTTTAGCTTCCCACTCCTGATTTCTTTGTGTTGGAGAAAGCCTGTCTGAGGACGAGGTCGCCTGATTGAAATTGTCTTGATTTGACATTTTGGTTGTAGCTTCGTTTTAGGATTTGTTGATAACGAGCTGTTGTAATTGCAGCTTGATTTCTTTTTTCTTCAAGCATATCTATTTCATGTGCCCATAAGTCTTCATTTTCTTCTGACTCGATGAGCTATGAACTAGTCGTTAGGAAATTGAGCTCGGTGGGTATGATGGCTTTTGTGCCATAACATAATGCAAATGGTGACATTCCTGTAGATGTGCGAGGTGTCGTTCTGTAAGCCCATAGGACTCGATCGAGCTCCTCTATCCATTTTATCCTTGTGCGCTTCTAGCTTTTTCTTTAAGTTGTTCATTATGGTCTTGTTTGTAGCTTCGGTGTGACCATTGCTTTGGGCATAGCGAGTTGTTGAGAGTGTGTGGTTGATTCTCCAATCTAGATAGAATTCCTCTATTGTGTTACCACAGAATTGTTGCCCGTTGTCAGTAACTAGAGTATGTGGTGATCCAAATCGAGTTATGATGAATTTCCATATGAAATTCTTGACATCTTGCTGTCTTATGCGTCGTAGGGGTATTGCTTCTACCCATTTAGTGAAGTAGTTTGTTGCAACTAGTAGAAATCTTTTCTTGGTCTTATCCTTTAAGATAGGTCCTACAATGTCGAGTCCCCAAATTACGAATGGCCAAGGGCTTGAGATTGTCTTGAGCTCTCGAGTTGACTGGTGTATAGATGGTGAGAACCTTTGGCACTTGTCACAATGTTGGACGAATTTTTCTGAGTCCGATTGCATGTAAGGCCAAAAGTAGCCTTGATTTCGTGCTTTTTGTGCTAAGGATCTAGCCCCTGCATAATTTCCACATTCGCCATGATGGATTTCATCTAGAATTGTGTGTGCTTGCTTTGGTGGAAGGCACCGTAGGTACGGTCCTCTAGTTGACTTTCTATATAGTCTATTCTTAACCAAGATGTAATTTTTTTTCTTTTCTTTCGAGCTTTCGTAGTTCAAAGTCATCATCTGGGTATGTTCCTTCTAAGTAGTTGATGATTGGGCCCATCCATGAGTCCGCAATCTCAGTTTGGGTAATATCTATGAAATCGGAGATCTCATTGATTTGGTGGATCTGAGTCTCGTATGCTGGAGCTGCCTGTATGTCAATTTGAATTACTCGAGGCGATTTTGTGTCAATTTACAAGGCTAAGTATGCCAGACTGTCGCCATGACGGTTATCATGTCTTGGGATATGGTGGATTTCACACTCGGTGAAATGAGTTAGCAATTTCTAGGTATGCTCTAAGTATAGCTTTAGAGTCTTTTCTCTTGTTTCGTAGTCACCAAGGAGTTGACTGACTACTAATTGTGAGTCACTTAGAATCTGTAACTCTTTTACCTGTAAGTTTCTGGCCATTTGTATGCCGGTGATTAATGCTTCATATTCTGCGTCGTTGTTGGACGAGGTGAAGTTTAACCGAACTGACTTTTCAAAAATGACCTCTTTCTGGTGAAATGAGTGTTGCACCAACACCTGAGCCATTAAGGTTTTTTGAGCCATCGACGTGGAGTTTCCATATTGGTGCTTTGATGAGTGGTTGTTCATTGATTTCATTATCTGGCATCCACGTATTGTCATCAATGGCATAGTCCACCAGGAGGTCGACGACTATTTGACCTTTCCTGCTGCTACGTGGTGTGAAAATGAGTTCATGATCTCCGAATTCTTGACCCCATTTTGCCATTCTGGTTGACTTGTTTTTATTTTCAAGTACTTGTCGGAGTGGTGCATCTGTGGTGACTTTCATCTTGTGTGCTTGGAAGTATGGTTTTAACTTTCTTGATGCGAAGAGTAAGGCTAAACCTACTTTTTTGAGGCTTGAATATCGAGCTTCAGAGTGCAACAGAGTCTTACTGATGAAGTATATTGGTTTTTCGATACCGCCTTCATCTCGGAATAATACCCCGCTGACTGCATGTTCTGAAGTTCCGAGGTACAGCCCTAGTACGTCGCCTTCTTAGTGCACTGTGATGACGGGAGGAGTTGCGAGGTATAGTTTGAGCTCGTCGAATGCTTGTTGGCATTCTAGAGTCCAATTGTAAGTTGATCTTTTCTTCAGTATTTGAAGTAGAGGGCGTTGTTTGTCTGATGCTTGAGCTATGAAACTGTTCAAGGCTGCTAACATGCCATTGAGCTTTTGAATTTTCTTCTTAGTCTTTGGCCTTGGTATTTCTATTATAGCCTTTATTTTTTCTGGGTTTGCCTCTATCCCTCGTTGTGTAATTAGGTATCCCAAGAATTTTTCGGAGGCAACACCGAATAAACATTTTTCTGGGTTGAGCTTCATATTGTATTCATGAAGTCGATGAAATGTCTCTTCGAGGTCGGATACGTGAGATGATTTTTGTTTGTTTTTTACGATATGTCATTGACGTATACCTCCATTGTGTTGCCAATCATGTCTTCGAAATTTTTGTTGTAAGTCGCTGATACGTAGCCCCTGCATTTCTTAGTCCGAAAGGCATGACTGTATAGCAAAAGGTACCTTGTTCAGTAATGAACGCGGTTTTCTCTTGATCTTCGTCTGCGAGTTTGATTTGATTGTAACCTGAATAGCCATCCATCAAGGAGATGAGCTCATGACCCGCAGTTGAGTGAACGAGCTTGTCTATTCGAGGTAGAGGAAAACTATATTTTGGAGAAGCTTTGTTAAGGTCCGTGAAGTCGATGCATACCCTTACTTTACCATTTGGTTTAATGACTGCGACAATGTTAGCTAGCCATTCAGGGTATGCGAATTCACGAATAAATTTGGCATCTTTTAATTTTTGTATCTCCACATTGACTGCGTTAGTGAGATGAGCTGCAAGTTTGCGAGCTTTTTGTTTAACAGGTTTTTTGTTGGAATCAACATTTAACCTATGGCATGCAATATTGGGATTTATCCCTGGCATATCGGTATAAGCAAAAGCAAAAACATTCTTATTCATCTTAAGAGTGGCAATAAGTTGCCATTTTACAATGGGGTCCAAGTTAGCCCCTACATAGACATATTTAGGATCGTCGTCCGACCTTATGTTGACCTTTTCACCTTTTTCAATAACTGGTGGGTCGGATGCTGAATGATAGCCTTGCCTTTGTCGGCCTGTTGGATCTCATCGACAGTGGGCTTAGATTTGCTTCCGACTGTCTTGCTAGTTGCCGAGATCGCATTGACAGTGGGCTGAAGTGAGCTCACGACTGTCTTGGAGGTCTCCCCCTTATTGGGAAGTGGGATGACCTCAGGTATTGCATGGCATCCATGTGCCTCAATTTGGTCACCTCATAGTTCCATGATGCCTCGGGGGCCAGGAAACTTGATGACTTGATGGTAAGTCGATGGAACAGCTTTCATCCTATGGATCCATTTCCTTCCCAGGATTGCATTGAACTGGGTAGGAACATCAAGGATGAAAAATATGCAGTGAACAGTTACTTCATCTCCATTTTCACCGGTTGCCACAGGAAGGCAAATTTTACCCTTTGCTTCTGTTTCAGGGGAATTGAACGCAAAGAGGGTGACATGAGGCTTTTGCAGAACTAAGTCAGGCATTTGCATTTGAGTGAATGCCTTGTTGAATAATACATCGCATGAGCTTCCTGGGTCGATGAGTACTTTTTTGATTATCCAACCACCAATGTTGATGTAGACGACGAGTGCATCATTGTGTGGAAGACACACTTTCTTGAGGTCGAAATCTGAAAATATGAGGGCATTGTTGCCCGTGACCTGCTTAACCACAATTGCTTTGTGGGTTAGGTGAAAGGTATGGTGGATGTGATGGTTCTTCTGTTTTTTGGATCGAGCTGACCACTCTGAAGGTCGAGCATCCATGATCATGTTGATGGTTGCTTTGGGTTTTTTACCCTTTTCTTCTAAGGTCTTTTGTTGTTTTGCATCGTATTGTTGCGAAGATCTGGTTCGTTTTCCGAGATGAAGTCGTCAAGGTGACCTCCTCTTTGAGCTTATCACAGTAAGCTCTCAGATGCGACAATCTTCAGTGAGATGATTTCGACATTTATGAAGCTTGCAGTATGGATTCCCTTCGATAGCTAGGTTCAAGATCGTGAACTTGAGGTTGGAAGTAGGCTTATCTTTCATTAGGTCAAAGAGTTGGTTGTAGGAACATTTAAAAGGGTTTGGGAATTTAGATTTTGAAGTCGATTTTGGTTTGCCTTTGTACTTCGATTTTGCCATTTTTGGTTTAGAATAAGTAGGCTGTGTAGTTTGAACCACAACTACTCGTTCTTTTGACTTTGTTAAGGCTTCCTCGAGCTTGATGTACTTATCAGCTCGTACATAGAGGTCTTCCAGCGTTGCAGGGGCATCTAGGATGATGTTCTTTCCTAATGCCATATTGGGGTTGACAGCTGAGATGAAGGCCAAGAGGCATGAGTTCTCATCTGGGTTTTCAGCTTGCAAGCATTCTTTCTTGAATCTTGCCATGAACTTTTTAGTGGTTTCCGACTCGTCTTGCTTGAGTCGAAACAGGGCAGTGACCTCGATTCTTCTTTGCTTGTTATGAATGTACTGAGTGACGAAGAGGGACTCGAGCTGATGATATGAAGTTATGGACTTTTCTGGGAGTCGATGGTACCAATCGATGGCACTCCCACGGAGTGAGGCTTGAAACAATCTGCAGAATATGTCTTTGTATTTTGGCTACAAAGCCATGCTGGTCTTGAATTGGAGGACGTGATCAATTGGATCTCCACTTTCGTCGTAGGTTGTAAACTTTGGTGGCATGAAGTTCTGGGGTGGCTCTTGTTGGAGGAGGTCTTCATGAAGGGGTTCTGTTTTATAGCGCTCTAGGGTTGTGGATGCAACCTTTTGAGCAGTGTTTGCTTTGAGGGAGTCTTGATGGTTTCTATCAAGTTTTTCGGAAAGTTGAAGTATGCGGTCATGGACGGCTTGAAGGTCAGCAATGGTGGGGGCGGTGGTATTGCTGGAAGTGGGTAAAACAGGGTTGTTGATGGTGGTGGTGTTGACTTCTTCAGTGGTGAGTCCATTTGTGGCAACTCCGTTGAGTGGTGCTTCGTTGGTAGCGGTGGTGGTGTTCTTCTGTTGAATATTTTCGGCCACCAATCTGTTCTTGCTGGTCTGCCATTTGCTTCTGGAGTTGCTCAAATTGGTCGGAAGTGATGGTTGCCATGGTCGTTGTCTGGTTAATATTCGGTCATAAATCAGTCGGCGCCAATGTAAATGTTAGTAAAAAGTAGGTCGGAGAAGATGATCGGAGTATGGAGAGGAAGGAGTTTTTGGTGTGGAAGTGGCTGAGCTATCTAGAGAGATAGTTGCCTACGTATCTGAGATTGACCAAGTCCCAGAATCAAGCCTACGTAGTTCAGATTTATAGGTGAATTGGAACAACAGATAGCTCATTAATTGCCCAACGGTAGGGTCAATTAATGAGCGGATATTTTGGATCTAAAAATATATTGTAACTGAAGAGAATCAAAATGTATGAAGTTTAGATGAAGTCGATGGAGGTCGAATGCAAAAGTGTTCACGTCGAGTGAGCTCGAATAAAAATAGGCTCACGTCGAGCTAGGTCGATATTGAAAAGAATTTAGGTCGGGTTACACTTGAGAATAATGAGCGTCGGGTAAGCTCGAATAAAAATAGGCTCACGTCAAGCTAGGTCGATATTAGTATTGATTGGCGAGGTTGACGAGCTTGAATATATTGATATCTACAACTCTCATTTCGTTTTCTTACGAATTCTCATTTGTAATCTTCAGGTTTTACACAATTTTTGGGTTTTTACTATAGTTCCAAACACACCACGTCTATTGAGAGACTTAATTTTGCTTCTTGTAGCATTTTCCATTTTATTGGCCAAATATCATTTGTTTGTCGACATTTTCATTTATACACCGTGGTTGTGTATCCTTTCTATCCCATTGCCCTTGCTATTTGAGTAGCTACTACATAACCAAATATGTCATCGATGACAAATTTCTTTATCTCTCATAGTTTTGAGATCTCAATTTTATTAGGTATACTTTTGCCTCACCATGGGCATTCACAATCTTACCATGGACTTGTGTAATTACAACAATGTTTTCTGGAGTTATAGAGAGAATGGGTGTCTGCATGACCTCTTCTTGAGTGAAATGAGTAACCATTCTTCGGGAATGAGGGCAAGATTTTCATTTATTCTCCACTTTTGGGGAGTTGAAACTTTGGAATTTATAAGTCTATAATCTTCTGGCGTCCTTATAGATAAAATATCATATTTTCATGTTTGTATTTTAATATTTTGGAACTTCATGTTATAAAAATATCGGTACATTAAATTCGAATTATTCAAATTTTGGAACTTCTTATTCATTAAATCATTTAAACTAATGTATAAGGTCATAAAAATATAGTGATACCAATAATCATCTTAGGTCCTTGTATCACATATATTATTGTCTTAATAAAAGACAAACAAAAAAAATAAATTAGGAATTCATCCTAATATGTAACATTAGAACAAATGCAATAATTACTATCACATTGCAACATATAATCTTATTATATACCATATAACCATACGAACGAGAAATAGTATACATATGACCTATAATCTGATGGTATCGTCATACCTTCATACTTGTTCAAAATTTTTGTTTTTCATTCATATATATCATTCATAGTTTGGTGGAGGTGTATTCTGCACACCTTTCCCTTTATCTTGGTTTGGCTTAGCTTATTTTTTCTTTGTGATGGTAGTGCAGTTCTATGCCAAGTATAATTATTGTGACCGATCATTATAAGAATTTTGACCACGACCAAGCACCATGACCACGACTGCTAGCAGTTTTGCCTATGTGATGGTGTGGTGCAGTTTGATGTAATATATTTGTGTACCTCACAATCAAAAGATAGATTTGTATTAATTTTTCCTTCTTGTGCCTGTATAAATTAGAAATCATAGTAGACAAGTAACAAGCAAAGGTCGTACCCACCTCAGAGGGGGGAGATCTTAGCTCAAACACAATAGAAAACAATTGTTAAGAAACACCAAGGGAATCAATAATAAGAATTGAGATTGATTCCAACTTCCTACAGGCAATAATTAAATAAACCCTAACTTAAGAATATGGTAGAGATGAAAAGAAGATTTATGATGACAATGGGGGAAGAATTCGTATCCACAAACTAAATCATGCAAACATAACATGTTGTTCTTTCATGTTCAATCTATAACAATTAATTAGTCACCTCTCAGTTATTCTAATTAATCATTAATACCTATAATAATCAAGTAGTCACCTCTCAGCTATTCTACTCGATTAAAAGGGATTCTCTTATGCATGCTATTGAATATGTCTTATTAATCAAACCGTCACCCCTCAGCTATTCAATTTAATTAACTCAACATATTGATTCATAACTAAAGCATCACCTCTTAGTTATTTGAATTAATTACAAAAGGGTTCCAATAAAAGATATCAACTACAGATATGTAATAATCACCTCTCAGCTATTTCACTACACATCTTTAATCAATATAAATAAAACCATTAAAGCTAGGTATCCTTAAACCCTAACAATAGTATTTTAATAACATGGATAACAATAACATGCAAATAATCATACTTACCTCATACTGTAGCTAGAAGTAAATAAGCATTAAGCACTTTGAATCACAATGAACATTAAGAACAAACATGGTGCTTTTGCATTATCTAGAGTGCTTCAACCATCCTCCTAAGGGAATTTAGCTACTCATCCTTGATGATGACACCATGGAATAAATAAATAAATAACAAAACATCATAAAGTAAAGTGATTTGATTTGATTGATATGAATAGAGTTTGATACAAAGAAGAAGAAGATTAACTTTCTCTCACAAAAATATTCTCTTTTCTCCCTCTATGAAAAACTCTAAATTTAAAAGATGGGAGTCTAAAAGATACCTAAACCTTAACTACTTCTCCTATATAGAAAATACAAAGTAGAATACTTGCATGCAAAGACTTCCAAATTAGGTCAAATTCGTGGCTGCTGCTGTTGGTCTTCTAAAGGCATTAGGTATATAGAAAAACCTAATTATCTTGGGCGTAAGTTGTAGCTTGGACCAAGACCTTCAGTTTAATAGCTCATGGGCCCAAATCAGAGTTCTGGATCTTCTTGTGAGGCATTTTTAAGTTTGGACTTAAATAAGGCCTAAAATAGAAATTCTGACTTGTGGGCTCCAATAGGACCCGGTTTGGGCTGAGAATTGGACCGCCTCACTTTGACCTAAAGTCAAGTCAACAGAGCTGATTGTGGGGTGCCCTCAGCAGATCTTGTGGGTGCAAATATCGATTCTCCTTCCTATGTGCAAATAACACCTTTTTGCTTGCTTTTCTTGACTTTTCGCGGGCTTTTAGACAATATTCGCATTTCGGCTCATAAAACCTACACAATAGACAAGAAAGCACTAATCAATAGATATAACACAATAATATAAGCTAAGTGCTATACAAACAAGGTGTTATTCGGGAGATAAATATACACTTTTGAGGACTTATCAAATACCCCCAAACAGTACTTTGCTTGTCCTCAAGCAAAGATGAGAAGAAAGAATTAAGGACTCAAAAGAGAAGTAAAACTATGGTAATTGCATTAACCATATGCATCAAGGATTTTAACCAGAAGGATTTCCCAGGTGAAAGAGTTTTAGTCTCCTGAGGGTTTTCCAAAGAAGATACCCACAAACTTACTACAATGACTAATCCAAGAATAGGAATTTCTACCATTTACCTCAGAAATGGTTATATCAAGGATAAGGATAAGTATTGCAAAACCGTTCATATGAGATAACAAACTATAAATGCATGAATAAGATATGAAATATAAACCAAGTATAACGGTCTCAAATGCATCGAATATAGGCATGTACCGATGCTACCACGGGTCTTAAATTACCACTGGAAAGGTCGCCTTGACTTCTGCTTCGCAGTCATACACTCATAAATAAAGTCACTCAGAGATGGTGTTTATCATTTTACCTCTATGTGAGGAAGGAAGATGGACAATCATCTCACATATATCAATAAGAATGGACTGGTGTAATGGAATGAACTTAGTCTCAAAGAATGGAAAAATTAGGCTTGCTTGAGATGTCGGGTTTTTCACCTCAGCACCTTCTCACTTACTCGCCACATCCTACCATATCAGCTTAGATCTACAAAAGACAGTAATTGGTTGTAACTTGGCTTAGGACAAGGCTAGAATGGAAAAGGCTTTTGTGAAATATTTTTGGAACATTCGGGCCTTCAATACTTGTGATTTGGAATAACAGCACATGGAGAAATTTTTGGAATTTTTCTTTAGGGAAGAAGTGTTTCTCATCTACTTTTGGAAATTTTCAATGAAGCTCTAGCCAATATTTTGTAATCTTTTTTTTTTTTTTTTTATTTGAAATTGTTTGGAAGATTCTGGTTTTTTCTGGAATTTCTTCAAACTTTTTGGTTTTCAATATTTGGTTCATCTCACTAGTTTGGAGATTTCTATATATTTCTCCTTTCTTCTTGTAACCACATAAACAATCATCCTAATGTTCCAAAACAATGGGTAAAAGGACCTAAACATTCTAAGGGTATTTACTCCCACAATGGAGTTGGGTAAGGACAATGGGCTCAAGAAAAAGGCTAAGTAACAAGAAGGCTCAGAATGGTCAACCTAAGGGATAAAGTACCATCGGGATAGGCTAAGGTAAACAAGGTTTATCTAAATGTCTTTGTATCATCTTTAAGTACTGATATGGTGATCACATCTTGAATAAGCTACAAGACCCAAGTTTATATTACACCCACTTGATGTCAAGGCTAACTATAAAAATGAATATGAGACTAAAAACAAACAAAACTGAGAGGTTGAGTCTTTTGACTCCAGATTGATGTAATATCTCTCCAAGAAAAGGACAGGGCTCAAAAGCTCACTAGGTTAAGTCTCCACACTTATTCCTCAAGTTTCTCAAGGTGTAGTTGTATTTGCACATGTAATCTGTAATAAATGCAGATGAATACCATGCTTATGCTCATGCAAATGTAGTATAAGACTAAACTACTTGGTGAAACATAAATGTCCTTAAACTTGAAAAGAAGAGAATTCAACCATTATATTCATCATTGATGGTGTACTTATCCTATTTTTGGAAAAGTCTTTGTAACAAAGATTTTTTTTTGGATTTTTAAAAATTTTTGAATTTTTACACAAGTATGGATAAAGAAGTTTCAAAATCATTTGCAAAAAGGATTGTAATACTTCCCCACCCCCAAACAAAAAGATTGCCTTATCCTCAAGGCTCATACTATGCATAGGAGAGAGAGAGAGTAAGAAAGATATTACCATGAATGTACTAAAAAATCAAACCGCTTTATAAATTCCTGCCAAACAAAATTATCTCCACATACATAGAGATTACAAGGAATTCCATACTAAGACACAACTGAAATAAAATATGTTGAAATAAAGGACTGACTCAACCTAAAGGGACTATCTTAATACAATGCATTTTGTAACCGCAATAATTATCAACCAGCTAAACGGCAAAAGAGAGAATGGGTGGGCGGGCTGCGCCCACCCCCATACAGAACTGAGCATGGATGATAGAACGGGCGGTCTAAAAACCAAAATGCAACTAAACCCGGCAACAAAAAGGGAAGCAATAAAACATGATCGGGCTTAGAAGATACACTGGGCTGCCTCCCAAGAGCGCTAAGTTTAACTTCTTCAGCCAGACAGGCAGACAAACATGACTCAATCCCTAGATAAACGCTACTCTAAACGAAGATACAGGAGAGATAAAAGGCTAGAGTGGAATGTGCGAGATCCTGATGTCTAAGATACAACAAAGAGTCTTTTAAAGTCAGATACTCGAGACTTAAAGGAAGACGGGAAATGTCTTCCCCACCCCCAAACAGAGCGGGAAACAGGTCTGTTTGGTGGTGACGCTCAAGAGAAAAGCGTGCACTGGATCAATTATACTCAGCCAGTAAGAGTTTGTGGACTAACGGTCCCGACACTTTCAACCACACCTCTTAAAAGAGATATCAGAATAGAGCAAGAGAGGGTCTGGATACCAGCAGGTCAATGATCAGTCTAAATAGGTAGGGTCCTCTAAGAGAGTTTCAGGAGGCTTTAACTCATGAAAATGCTTAAGACAATGACCATTGACTTTAAATTCAAAACCGTCTGCAGGATTAACACTTGTAATAGCATCATAAGGAGTTACTGCAGACACAACAAAGGGGCCTGACCAACGAGACATAAGTTTGCCAGAAAATAATGCAAACGAGGATTATAAAGCAAAACTTTGTTTCCAATTTGAAAATAAAACTGATTTTTCTGTTCGGTAGTAAGAGATGGAGAGATGATAACAGGATGACTACCGTCTGAATCTAATTGGGCACATTTCAGCTCGGGAGGAAGAGGATCACGAGATGGAGGGATGGTAACAGGATGACTACCGTCTGAATCTAATTGGGCACATTTCAGCTCAGGAAGAAGAGGATCATGAGATGGAGGGATGGTCTCTACTTGGAACTCAGAATCAATACAACAAACCGAATCAAGGGCCTCAGGGTCTTTGGGGTCAAAGATAGGCACAGAATCAAGATGAGTTTTGGTTTGGGCAATAGATTGGTCAATGTCGAAGTCAACATTATGCATGGTAGGGCAATTAACAACCGGATCTTTAGGGTAATAACTAGGTACCATCTCATAGGGTAGAGAATCGAGAAGGCACACATCTTTAGATAAAGAAAGATCAGGGGGTTGTTGGCCAAGATTAAAGATATTTACTTCAATAGTCATAGCTCCAAAAGTGAGAACCATAGAACCATTCCAGCAGTTAATGAGAGCATTAGAGGTGGCAAAAAACGGTCGGCCAAGGATGATGGGAACCGAGTTATCAGCAGTAGCCTCAGTATCCAACACCACAAAATCAACAGGATAGTAAAAGTCAGACACTTTAAGGTACTTTTAATGATCTGTCGGCAAGTTGTAAAGACATGTTCGTGGGTTTCGTGTATGTTAGACCCAGGCTGAGGTACAAGGAGTAAGGCAAGAGATTAACACTCGCTCCCAGGTCTTACAAAGTTCTACCCATGAACTTATCACCAAGCTTGCAGGGTATGGTCGGTTTTCCAGGGTCTTTATACTTTACCACACCGTTATGTTGGACAAGTGCAGAGAATTCTTCAGCGCACATTTGTTTTCCTCTTAGCGGTGCATAAGTCCTTCAAAACCTTAGCATAAGAAGGTATTTTTTTAATAGCCATGAGGAAAGGTATATTAATATTTATATGTTTAAACAGATCAATTACCTCCTCTACTTGGACTTCCTACAGAGACCTTGTGAGTCTCTGGGGGTAAGGTATAGGTGGGTCGTAAGGCAATGGAATATCCACAATCTTACGGGTATGTATCCTTGGCTTAGAGGTGTTCGCCTCATTAGCCGGATCTTTAGGCGGTGCAACAGGTGTAGTGGTAACAGGGGTCACAATGCTAGGACTTGGTTTATAATTAATCTGATTATCAACCTGTTTGCTAGACCTAAGTGTGGAGACCGAGTTAACTTCAGCAAGCGGTACAGACGGATTTGTAGTATCCGTCACCAAGGTAACTTCCTTGCCTTTGGGATTCGGGATGGACTGTCCCGAAAATTTACCCTTTTCATCAAGTTTTTGTTCAATCCTCTGGATAGCTTGGGCATTTGACTCAATAGCACATCCTCAAGGGAGGTCTTAGGTAGGGCAGATTGATTAGCTGGCATATGGTCCCTGGAACCACTCATGTGATGAGTATTGTTCGAGTAAGGGGGGACCGGTGCCCTGTTCCGATTATCAGTGTTACCAACATACGTGGCATTGCTATGTTGCCCATAAGAGTTATTAAAACCAGGTGGAGCCGCATAATGATTATTTGAATCAGAAAGATTGGAGCAGTCCATGTATGTGTACGTTGCATTGCCCTTAGTAAAGTTGGTTTGCCCGGCGTAAGTGAACGCACGGGCTTCCTCAGTTTCTGGTGAATTATAAAAGAAAGGGCAGAACTCGACAGTATGGGTCTGGTAATGACAAGCAGTACATTGGAGAGTGGAGGCACTTATAACAGGTGATGTGGGCTTTAAGGATACCTCAAGTGCTTCTACCATTTGTACTAAACCATGAAGTAAAGTTTTAAGCTCAGAGTCAGGTTTGACTTCATATATACCTCTAGGTTTATCAAATGAGTATGGGGTAGTGTTTCTCGGGGTATGTTCAGGTAAGTCCCATTGCTGGCTATTATTAGCAATTTTTTCAAGGAATGCCAGAGCCTTGGCGGTGGAATAATCAAGAAATTCTCCACCGCTCATGCTATCAACCATGTTTCTAGTTGTATAATTAAGGCCTCTATATATGATCCTAACTTTTTCTGTGTTATCAACTCTGTGGTGTGGACACTGAAGAAATAGGTCTTGATACCTCTCCCATCCATCAAATAAAACTTCACCCTCTTTATGCCGGAAACTTCTTATGGTATCAACTATATCATTAGTTCTGGTAATAGGAAAGAATTTGGTCAAAAACCTTTTATTTAGTTGAGCCCAGGTGTCAATAGAATTGGAAGGGAAGGCCATGTAACCAGTGATATGCTCTATCCTCAAGGGGAAAGGGGAACAATCTCAAGCTAACTTCCTCCTCAGACAAATGTTTCTCCATAAAAGTATTGAGAACGGTCAGAAACTTATTGAGGTGCTGATATGGATCCTCCTGTGGAAGTCCATGGAACTTAGGCAACATGCCCACAATCTGTGGGCGAATGCCATAGCTATCTGCAGTTGTCTCAGGTAAGACTATGTAGGTAGGTGGCCAAAGGTGAAAAGTAATCCCGAAGGGTAGCTTCTTGAGCCATAGGGGCAGGTCTTACTTCAGAAAGTGAAGTCGAGTCGTTGAACTCTTCTTCAGAAGGTATGGAGGTTGAGTCGTTAAACTCTTCCTCAAGATAAGGAGTGAGGTCTGTGATTGTGCTCTTTGTGTGGATTGGAGTTGGTTTGGACAAGATTTTACCTGATCTAAGATGCATGCAACATGCGCATTACAAATGCCACAGAAGTCCTAAGCATCTAACAAGGGGCTCAAAAACTGACTCAATTTTGTGTTCACCCAAGTCAATGAGTTATTTCCAACCTTCCCTTGTGAATTCTCCCTATATTTCATGAGTCAAGCAGCGAATAACCAGTGTGGGATGTTTTCCGTGCGTAAGCGACAGTCCTTAATTAAGAAACCACAGTAATTCTACAGACGTAATCTGTAGAACTTGTGCTCCAATCAAAGGATGGTTCACGCAGTATTAGTTGAAACATCTGCTCAAGGTCTCAAATGAACATCGTGATAGCATGGCTTTAGTTGGTTCAATTTTAAAGCTTGGGATATTGCAATCAATTGATATTAGGTTTCACTTATAGGCCAGGTCCGCCTTGCAGTCCCAGTTTAACAAGTAAAAACAGAATTTAAAATCAAGCAAAATCAAGGTCATGCTAATCATTACAGAAACTCCTCTTGCAGGGGATTCAAGGAAGGTTAGGAGAATGCTTACCTCCCACTTTGTGCTAAAAAATAAAAGTGCCAAGCAAGCGTACAAAAGTGGGGAGAAGACGAGTTGAAGTCGACTAAGGGGAAACCGCTCCTTGGATTTCAATCGTCCTTAGGAGTCGTTCCTTAGTAGACTCAAGGCTAGCTCCACAACCTTGCTCTACTATCTGCCGCAAACATACAATAACATAAATCCTAACAACACCAACTTTAAAAATATTACAACTATGACCCTTTCGTGGATCGAATAATTAAATATCTTACAAGTCTTTAAAAATAATGAAAAAAATAGACTACTTAGTTCACCTCACAATCTCTCAACAGAAAAAAAAAATTAGCTGAAAAGGAGTTCTGGAATGCTCTGGAAAAATCACGCAAAATGAGGCAAATTCCCTGCCTGGAACTCGACTCGTGATGGATATAGGCCAAACTGAAATCGACTCGAGATCGGGCCCAGTTTCAACCAGTAACTTTAAGGAAAATTTCCAGAACGCCCCTCTTTCGTAAAAATTTGATCTTTACTTCATTTTTCGAGTTTTTTTCAATCTGTCTTCGCTGCAAGATCAATAAGAGGACTAAGTAACAAGACACTTTAAATAAATAATAAAAAGAACTAAAAATAGAAGGGTGGGAGGGATAGAAGTGGGATGATGTCCCGAAACTACTATTCTCGTTTGTGTTTGAATGAACTTCGTTCCTTAGAGCGGCAACGACGCCATTTTGATGTAAGATATTTGTGTACCTCACAATCAAAAGATAGATTTGTATTGATTTTTCCTTCTTGTGGCTATATAAATTGGTTATCAAAGTAGACAAGTAACAAGCAAGGGTCGTACCCACCTCAGAGGGGGAGATCTTAGCTCAAACACAATAAAAAACAATTGTTAAGAAACACCAAGGGAATCAATAATAACAATTGAGATTGATTCTAACTTCCTACAGGCAATAATTAAATAAACCCTAACTTAAGAATATGGTAGCTAGAGATGAAAAGAAGATTTATGATGACAAAGGGGGTAGAATTGGTATCCACAAACTAAATCATGCAAACATAACATGTTGTTCCTTCATGTTCAATCTATAACAATTAATTAGTCACCTCTCAGTTATTCTAATTAATCATTAATACCTATAATAATCAAGTAGTCACCTTTCAGCTATTCCTCTCGATTAAACGGGATTCTCTTATGCATGCTATTAAATATGTCTTATTAATCAGACCATCACCTCTCAGCTATTTAATTTAATTAACTCAATATATTGATTCATAACTAAATCATCACCTCTCAGTAATTTGACTTAATTACAAAAGGGTTCCAATAAAAGATATCAACTACAGATATGTAATAATCACCTCTCAACTATTTCACTACACATCTTTAATCAATACAAATAAAACCATTAAAGCTAGGTCTCCCTAAACCCTAACAATAGTATTTTAATAACATGGATAACAATAACATGCAAATAATCATACTTACCTCATACTGCAGCTAGAAGTAAATAAACATTAAGCACTTTGAATCACAATGAACATTAAGAACAAACATGGTGCTTTTGCATTATCTAGAGTGCTTCAACCATCCCCTAAGGGAATTTAACTACTCATCATTGATGATGACACCATGGAATAAATAAATAAATAACAAAACATCATAAAGTAAAGTGATTTGATTTGATTGATATGAATAGAGTTTGATACAAAGAAGAAGACGATGAACTTTCTCTCACAAAAATATTCTCTTTTCTCTTTCTATGAAAAACTCTAGATCTAAAAGATGGGAGTCTAAAAGATACCTATACCTTAACTACTATTTCTCTTATATAGAAAATACAAAGTAGAATACTTGCATGCAAAGACTTCCAAATCTATATACTATATAATAGTGGAGCCTAACAAGTGCCACATGGCGTGTTCTCAACAACTTGATAATAGAACTTAAGCCCAAGATAAAACCCAACGGAAGCCCAATACACATCAGCAAGCAGAACCCAAATTTTAAAACCCTTCCTCTCTTATTTCAACTCCTTCCAAAAATACATGTTAGCATTTAGCAAGCAGAACCCAAACTCTTCTTCTTCTGTTTCAACTCCTTCCAATTTCTAAAAGACTAAAACTCTTCTTCTTCTGTTTCAACTCCTTCCAAATCTTCTATTAAAACCCATATATTACAATAATGGCGGTGTGAGTAACTTCTGAAAAACCCAATTACAGCTAAGCCTGCATCAATCTATACTTCCAAATCTTCATCACTTCCAATATTCTAGATCCCTTCATCAACTTTTATTATTCAAGTTCGATTGCTTCCAATGTTTTTTACCCTTTACTTTAATTGTGCTGCAATGCAAGATTGGCACCATCTGATGTGTTTTAATGACGGAATACTTCAAATCTCCTGGTATAATTTTATCTAAGAGTCCTTGAGTTATGTTATCTATACATTATCATGAACTTACTGACTTTAAAATTGCAAGAAAATTATTGATTGATCATAATTCATATACAACTAATCCATCAATATTCTTAGTATTTACTGTACCTGACTACAATTTCGATGTTTGGCGGATTATTTGGGTGAATGAATGAGGAAGCCTTTTATTGTACATAGGTCATAGACCATGTTTGCTTAACAAACCATTTTTTTTTTTACTGTACATAGGATTTCTTAGAACCACTAACTTAGAATTGGTTTAGATTGAAATAATAGCATTGCAAGTGATTTTGTCGCATATACTGTCACCGAAGATAGAATGCATGAATCTAAGTGTGGCATTTTTATACACAATTCAATGATAGCTGCCCACAACACTCGAGTATGAAAACCTTCTCTTTTAAATTTTTGCATAAGGGGCGTCACTATTAGCCAAGAATATTCAGTGAGTTTCTAAACATAATATTTTATTTCCTTGATTTGGGAGTACAATTCGACAGTATGGCATATCATGCTTCTAAGTTTATTCTTAATATAACATGGAGCATTTTAAATGAACCCTCATCTGCTTTTAAAAATATCCATTTGACCCATTATTTATAGTTTTACTTACTGCCAATACGCTTTTACTGCAATTAAGAACAATAGGGATATGAAGAAGAACCATGTGCACTAGGGGTGGCAAATGGGTCGTGTTGGGTCGTTTTCGGGTCGTGTCTGTGTCGGGTTGCGGGTCGAAATAGGTAAAACACGAAATGACCCGGTTATTAAACAGGTCAACCTGAAACACGACCTGCTTAGACCTGCTTATAGACGGGTCACACGACTCGACACGGTTGAGACACGATGTCAAACCTGTCTAAATTGCACTTTACATTTGCATTAATAGATTATTTTTTCCGGTAAAGTACATTAATAGATTTGAAGAAGGCGAGTGGATTCAGAAGAGATCAATGAACATTACCATAAAAAAGAAAAAAAAAATTTAGGATCAATGATCAATTATCATCACCTATGTTCATCAGAGAAACTTCCATTTTCAAACCCAAACCCCTAACATTTCCATCAGTTGTTGAAGAAATTGAGTTTGGTTTGCTTTAGATCTTTAAATTCCTAACCCCTTTGATTTTACTCCTTACTTCCTCATACTTCTTTTGACACCATTGCTGATCTGATTAAAAAAAACCCAAAAGCTTGAAACTAATTTGAAGTTAATGTTTTTATGTGATAGAATTCTGCTCTTGAGTTAGGTTTTAATAAGATGGTAAATGAGAAGAAGTAAAAGAGAGATGAAGATGGATTTAATAAGAAGAATTTAAAAGGAAAGGAAAAAATTCTGCCATTGATTGGAAGTATGTTTTCAAAGCTTCTACTACTCCAGCAACTAATAAAGAAGAAGAAAAAGAAGAACATAGGTGTGTGTGTGTGTGGGGGGGGGGGGGGGGGGGGGGGAGGAGGAACTGAAAGAATCCCATAACATTCGTGTAAACATGGGTTATTTTTGGGTACGAGGGTTGGACACGGACACGACCCAGTTAGAAAATAGGCTCAGCGGGTTAAACACGTTAGTGACACGAAACAGGTAAATGGTTAACCCAAACACGCAAAAAACGAGTCGTTTTTGCGTCGTGTTTATGGGTTCGTGTCAAAACTGCCACCCCTAATGTGCACTATTTACGAACACTGCGGGCTTGGTGTGGGCTCTGTTTAGGGGGCCAAGTATACACAGTGCCTATAATACAATAGGGATCTGTAGTGATGTCCTTTTCATTTAATTTCCAAGTTTCTTCTTCATATTATTTACTTCTTTTATTAATTTTGATCGGGTACTTCCAGACTTTTGCCCTTATTTATGTTCTTACTTGATTTGATAGCTTCAACAAGTAATCACATGATTGAACTAACCTTATGTCCATCTCTCTACTTGGATTTGAGAAGTTGGCAACAAAAGTGAACTCGCCATTCAAATACTGCGCTGTCTAGGTATGCTATTGAAACTTGCAGAAGTTGCTTCGAATAATGGGTATTTTGGTTTACTACATAATGCATCACACCATATGAGTGGATTGGTCCACCTAGGCAGTGGGAGTAGCCTTGAATATCTTTGTTTTCCAGGAGTACTAAGGTGGTTTAGTGGTGTGGAAAAGTGTTGATTTATTGCATGCTTTTACATAATCATTTGGTTAGATGGAGGAGAAGGTATGGTTTGATTTTCGGGTAGAGGAGGAAGAGAAAACATCTTAAGAGAAATATATGGTGCTGTTAAGTGTCAACACAAAGCCTTGGATGAAAACAATGAGGTTAAAACATGTGAGTGAGATGGCGGTGCTTTAAAGAAGGTATACTTGCTTACTGTGATTTTTCAATTTCTCTTTATTTGTTGTTTTGTGTTACTGCTATTAAACTTAGGATCCACACATGCTTGGATTGTTAATAATATTCGACATTTTGCTTACACAAGTTTCATCTTCTTTGTTATTTTTTTTAGTTCTAATATTAACTAAACTATGCCGTGAAGTCTCATCTACGATCACAAGGAAAAGGTTTAGCTAGCATCCATTAATATGGTCATATGGACTAATTCTTTTTCGCTAATGTAATATGGACTATAAAACACACCCATTTCTTAGCCATTCATGTGACATCTCCTTAAGTTTGAATGGTTTATGTATAACAGAAATAGGGCAGGTGTGACTTTTTTAGAACCGCATACGAGTGGGTGATGCCGCACCTATGACCTATACTGAGTAAGCTTCTATCTTATTATTGTTTAGTTCTCACCACCCATAAGGTCACAAAGCTAAATCTTGAACAAAGTTACTTATGAAGTGTTATGAGTTCAGGAATTGGATTTCAAACTCAACAATTATTATGAATCATGTTTTTTTTTTCTTATCAAAAAAAAAAAAAAAAAAATGTTTTTTTTTTTTTTTTTTGTTAAATTGTAAATTTTATTGATGTAAAGAAAGAGTACA
The DNA here is from genome assembly GCA_023053565.1 of Aquilegia eximia. Taxonomy (NCBI): domain Eukaryota; kingdom Viridiplantae; phylum Streptophyta; class Magnoliopsida; order Ranunculales; family Ranunculaceae; genus Aquilegia; species Aquilegia eximia. The sequence goes on from JALIGU010000024.1 coordinate 988,652, forward strand.
AAAGTAGCATGTTTACTAGGATCAATGATAGAGACATTCACTTCACCAAACCATAAGTAATCAATTATACTGCACATAATAAAAAACATAGGAAACATACTATTCTGATATATTGCTAATATATCAGAATGTTTCATGCACAAAGTATTTATCTATAATCCACAACAGGCTATATACGAACATATATATTGCAAAGTCCTATTTGGATATCAGTATGCATTGCGTTGACTTTTATATCAGTATTTGGATATCAGTGTGCATTTAATATTTAGACAGTATGATTTGGATAAACTAATTTTATATATTTTGTTTAGGCTATATATTAGCATTTTGTTTGAGCAAAGATTTTAATATAGTTAAAATTCTATTCTCATATATATATATATATATATATATATATATATATATATATATATATATCTGAATTGCAAAGATAGTGGTTTTATATGCATAAAGTGGAATTTTCTATAGTGTGTTTTGATTTCTTTTAATGATATATATTGTTGACCTTTATTTAAAAAAAAAATTTGCTTACTTATGTTCACCATAAGTAATGTCCTCTGATTTTCAAGGATATATTTTTTTACGGTGTGCACATACTACAACCATCGAGCAAGTAAAGAGGGAGTTGATGGTTTACTTATGGAATTGGTTAGATAATGAGCTATTAAAGGTAGAGCATCAATTCAAGGAACTTCTATTAGAGTGGCAGACGATTCATATAAAAAAAAAGAGTGGGAGACTATGGTCCAAGGAAATGTGTGAGGGATAAAAGAGTCATGTAATGTTAATAAGAGTTTGTATTATCTTTGTTTTGGTTTTCTGGCTACCTAACAATGTCCTTTGTGGCATGCCGATCAGAATGTAACAGTTTTTGGTAATTAATAAAATCTAGCACTTCTATTAAAAAAACATCTTAGAGTAAACTCTGCTCTGGGTTGTGTTAGCTTCATGTATGCAGATTGTGTTGCTAGGTGTCTATGTGATAACCCTGTGATATAGCTTTAAGTATGCAGAGTTATTTGTTGCAAGGTGTCTCTATGATATACATATGCTTTCCTTACTAAGTTTTGAGCACTAGAAGCTGAAATGTAGACTTACTTTACAATGAGATTTCATTCAGCCTATAATAAATTAATAGACTCAATATTTATCTATTAGCTGAAAAACTCACTTCGCAGTTGACAGAGCTGAAATTATATATTCTATACAATCTCTTTCATTATTTTATTTATTTATTTATTTGAGTTTTTTTTTCTGGAAACAAAACTTGATGACAAAAAGGAGGATAATAATCATATAGACCAAAGTTATTCTGCACTGGATCCTCTACAGGTAAAACACATTAACTAAAACTTTGTTAGTCCACTAACATAGATGTATGTTGGTCTGGATAACATAGAGAAAAAGGTGGTGCCTACTATAGAAGTGATTGATGCATTTATGTCCTCTACAATTGTTATTTCTTTTGTGATCTAATTGCCTCAATTGAAGTGAGAGCTATGGTTGGAGCTACAGTTGGAAGGTCTTCATTATTTAAGTAACTGTATACTGCCAAGTGCTTAAGGCTTTAGCGCTTAGTTTGCAACTTCCTTAATATTTTTGTTAATAGTAGTGTAGCTAATAGAGGTGGTTTTCTATCGGTTTCATGTGTAGGATGCCAAGGATAGCACAACGTTGGAAACTGATGATGATTTTTCTTTAATTCATTCTGATCAGGATCATAATTTTGTTATCAATTCAGTGCTCCAATAGCACTGAGCCATAGTGATTGTTTTAAAATTTCGGGTGAGCCTTTTGCTAAACGATAATGCATCCCTCCAGAATTGAAATTTCTCATCAATTGATTATTACGGAGTTATTTTGTGTAATTAAAAATGGTAATAATATAACACAAGAACAAAAATCCCAGTGCGACTATGTAATCACAAATCATAATATCTTTGAGAAATATGCCTGCTATGTAATCACAAAATCATGCGTAGCACGGGTTCAACAACTAGTACTATATAATAGTGGAGCCTAACAAGTGCCACGTGGCGTGTTCTCAGCAACTTGAGAATATAACTTAAGCCCAATTGTAAGCCCAAATCCTTAACAAAATTTCACAAGTTTTCTACCATTCTTCTACTTCACCGTCTTCTACAATTCTTCTCCGTCTCAGATTCCTCTTTCTGCACGGTATTCAATTTCTAATTGTATCAAAACCTTTAAGCCATATTTATTGAGTCTCTTAGAGCTTTAATATTTTTCCTCCCTGTTATTTGGTGTAACCTACTCAACAAGAAAAACAGGTAATCTCTTAAACTTTTAATTTTTCTACATTGATGAATTCTAATTCATAATTGTTTTCTAATTCTAATTCATAACTTCTTCCTATTCGATAATTGATTAATTCTATTGTGTTGATGCTGGTTGTATTGACCTATTTCTAGATCAATGCATTCACTAGGTCAGGTCGTTAGCAGACTTGACCAATGGGGGGGAGCTTTAGAACGACGTGGTTGCACCTCGTTGAGATTGAGATTGCCTACGTACTCTAGTTCGTGGGGATTTAACCTAGAGATCAAGCCATCGTAGTTCTGTTTATATAGAAGGTGAAGAGGCGAAGATCATGGGATCCTGCAGATTCTCCGACATATTTATGTTGATATGATTTTCTCCAGCGATTGTGTAACGGTTGTAGTAATGGGCTTTGCAGAATGTATGTACAGATAGATGGATAATGGATCCTGACGCTCAGTTGAGTCAGTTGTATTTTGACAGTATTTCTAGTGTGTACACTAGAACTAGATAATGTACAGTTTGCTAGATAAATAAAGTATCTTTTCAATAAATAAAAAAAAGTATGGATTCAGACTGTCTACCCCTAAGGAGAATCAGGTGCAGTACTTAATTGAAGAGTGGGAAAAAATAATTTGGGATGAAGAATCTGGGGAATAATATTAGGAAATAGGACAGGTTTGCAGAGCTAATCACAGTTTAGGAGCTGCTATAAAAGATCGTTCTTGAATCGTGGAGTTGTTCAGTTTCAAATTTCAGTCTCTTGTTACGTTCATTTGTTATATGTTGCAATATGTACACCATTTTAAAACAGAAAAAATATACAGTAAACTAAATCTCAATCTAAATATCTAAAATCTCAGAGTTGATAGGTTGAGAAGGAGAATCATAATAATTACTAACAGGTGTGCGTTGTGCAAGGGTACATAGTAGTCTACTCCACATCTTCTTTTTTTTCCGCTTGCAGGGTCCCAAAGCCAAAGAAAGCTACGATTTGCGTCAGTACAGCTGCAACGACAAACTTGGCAAGTTACACATTGTCAGGAAACTGTTGCAGCAATGGCCGACATTCAATGTTAAAAATATGGCCATAGTACCCTACACAAAACTGTGGTGAATTTGGATGACGTGGAATAGATATTATCTTCAAAGACAAAACGCTCAACAAAACAATTATTTAGCTGAAGGGACTGTTTGGACCTGGCCAAATATGGATCAACTTTCAATAACAATGAGGGAGAGGGTGAGATTTTCTGAGCTCCAAAATGTGTGATAAAGTCATGGAAGAGAAATGATGAAGCAGGAAGAACACCAGCAAGTTAGGGCCAGACAACACACCAGCAGCATAGGGCTAAAGCCAGCAGGTTATAGGTTGCAGCAAACCAGCAACGTATCGCCACCAGATGCTGGATTGTTCTACTTCAGTTAGTTAACACAGCTGCCCACACAATCTAAAATTTCTATGAAATTACAGTGATGTATGCTAATTGCTAAAAAAATTCTCAACTAGTTTAGTCAAGGGAGAGGTAAACAGAGGTGCAACTGCAGGGGTTTGAAGATAGCAGATAAGCTGAAGTAATTTCAGCAAGACTGCAGAGGAAACAGACAACAGTAGCAGCAGCGAGCACTGTTCAGAACTATGCAGTTTCTATGGATATTTTGTCAGGATCAGTGTAAGCACTCATCCTCTTTCTTACAGTTAATTTTTTTTGATAGAATGCAGGGATCACACTGTACAAGGATGTACTACTGGAGGTATATCTCCAGAGGTAGTAATCTGCTGACAGTAGCATATATACTGGTCAGAATCTGTAATTGTTCCAGAGTTTTGAATATTAATTTTACGTTCCAAGGAAATGGACACTGATTCAAGAATTGCAAGATAGTTGGAGGTGATGAGGAGCTCATTCCATTCGCTATTAATTAGGAGGATAGATATGTGTCAACTGGAAGGTATATGTCCACTACTATTATACGAAATTGCAGTTCTGGACAGGTGGGCTGCCAATATTGCTCTCTGTATGATTTCCTCTCATATACAGATTTTTACACTTTGAAAAATGGCCTATTACAGGATCAGGTAGCCAAGATTGAAGACTAAACCTCATGGAACATGCATGAGAGGAGACCAACTTTGCAATGGGAGCAAGAACAATGGGACCAGCTGTTGACTTTGCTCAGACAACAGAGATTAAGCAATGAGCCTGACAACTGGATATGGTGCCCTACAAGTAAGGAGTCTTTCACAGTCAAAAGTTTTTATGATAAACTTGAAGAAGAAAGGAGAGCCCTCAATGCTGCTACACTGCCTGGTTTCCCTTACAACTTGGTAGGGTCTACTGATATCCCTTGTAAGATCAAATTTTTTTTTTCTGGTGCTCTGTACAAGGTAGAATCCAAACCACGGATCACCTTGTCAGAAGAGGAATGGACCTGCCTGACGTATGCATTGTCTCTAAGCAGTACCCTGAAACTGCTACACACTTCACTGGTTGTAAGGGTACTGGAGAAATGGCCAAGGCATAGGAGAAAAGGGATCGGAGCAAACTTACTATGTCTCTTACCTTATGCAATTATGTGGAATGTATGGCTCACAAGGAATGATTACATCTTCAAAGTGAAGCCGCCTAATCTCGACAAACTCTGAAGCAGAATTAAGCTTCTCTGTAGTTCTGGATTGGAGGTAGAGCTCTGAACAAATATTATACCTATGCATGCAGATCTGACCAACAACTGGGAGTTAATGCTGCTGCTGTAATTGTCGATTGTAATTTGCTTTGGTTATGTACACACTCAAGAGTTGTGAACTATAATACTATATGCAGTGAATCTCTCTCTCACTGTCATCTTGTTACCATCAATTAAAAGCGCCAATTTATCTAAAAAAGAAACCCTCAGACATAGCAATTTCAATTCACTACAGTAATTATAAGTTGACATTACTCACATTAGTATATGTATATGATCATATGGTAAGTTTTAAAACTTCAGTGTACCATATACTGTAGTTGAAACTCGGGTGGTCCCATGTTTCACCTTATAAACACAAAAGAGAAACAATGTATACATTTCATTTTAATTAATTACATTTTGTATCATATATTGTTACATTTAACATAAAATTCATGGTAACAAAAGAATTGTCAATCTTACAAACAAATTTTGTACAACAAACTACCCACACAAAGCCATACATATTTCTTTCATTTTTCTTTCTTTCCTATCTATATACATTTTTATCCTTTGGTTTTAGAACTTCAGAATGGTTTTAGAACTTCAGAAACCTTTCCAGGCAGCAAGGACCTCCTGGAAGATTTCAGCTACAATATCCCTATCTGCACTTTGTAAAAAAGCGTTGAAATCATCCCGAATGTCATATATCTTACCAAACTTTATAAGATACCTCATGCAGCTTCCCTTGAGTCTTGGCAATTGGTAGAGATATGCAGTTTGGAGCCTCTCGAGTACATTCTTGGTATCAATATCTTCTAGTAGGCTCTCATGACATGCTTCTTTCAGGTCAGAAATGTCATACTTATCAGCTGCACCGAGAAGAGCAATTCGGTGGGTCAGAAACTCTCCATGCTGGATAGAACCATAGACATAATTTAGGAACACTTGGCAAGCTTCAATTGACATATCAGAGATGTTTATAGTTGACAGTTCCTTCTCTCTGAGATTGTGCGAAAACATGCTCTGGAAGACAGGTGATCTTGAGGAAAGGATGGCACGGTGTGCCCCAATGCTCCCATTCGAAGCATTGATTGTTATATCCGTGTGAATACTTTCTGACAACATTCTCCCAAGTGTTGCAAGAGCTGTTGCATTCGATCGTCTCTGCACCAATCCTTCTGACCAAATAGAACATGGTTCACCGCCCTGTGTATTGACATTAAAAACCAATTGTCAATCTCCAAAATAGCTCAATACTTAATCTATACAGGCAAATTATAAATGTTTAGTTACACAGGAACAAAACATTGCGATTTAAAATTTTCATGGTATCTATGTAGTTTAGTGAACAGAAAAAGCATCATAAAAATGTCTCGTACATATGGATCACTTTCTGCAACTCCTCAAATTATCTACAACAAATAAAAAGGTGTTGAAATAAAGTTCATCTCGGGATGCTTACTATGAGAAACACAAGAAGTAACATTCATGCTTTCATATGCCTCTATCTCTAGCAAAGTAGGTATGCATTGAATAAAATCCAATTTATCATCAGTTTAATTATGAAGGATGACAATATGTACAAAGAAGGAGAGAATTACGTTCTGGGAAACTGCTTTTAAATCTAAAAACTCAATGTCAATTATAAACTTCCCAGTTAATGGAGTCTCAATCGCCCAAATAAAATCATCATTGGTCTTGATCTGCTTATCAGTCACTCCTGTAAATAGAATATATTTGAGAAGGAAACAGATTTAGTAATGAATAGCAAAACCATTTTATTCAAACACTTATACTGATCACAAAACAGGTACCTGGATGAAGCAGAGCATGGCGGTTACCATGTGAACAGAGAACACGAATGATAAAAGACGCAATCGGGGGATTTTCTCTGGTTAAATTCGATACAACGGGGAATAACTTAATATACACACCTCGATTCTTCTCGACTGATAAATGCCTAGATAAGAAGAAAACAATTATTCAGAAAAAAAAAAAAAAAAACAAACAAACAAACAAAGAATTCAATCAAACAACAAGTTAAGTTCAGTTAATTTTATACATACCAATTCCAGTTACCAATCTTAAAAGGATCCGATTTGCGATAAGTACAAGACGAAAAACTGTCAATTCTCCATTGAGCAAGTCGAGATTGAGTTTCGACTCTATAAGCAGATTCACTCATCCTAGTAGCCAAGGCAAGAGCAGAAGTAATCTCATGGATGCAATCGAAGAAACCGTCAACGAAAAACTCTCCCGGCTTTCCCAGGTTTACTGATGGGAAGAAGATCAGTCTTCTTCTTCTTCATCAACATGGAACATCAACCACACTGATTCTTCACTGTGAGGTGAGGTGGTCTCCCAAGATTCTTCTTCACTTCTGAGGGATCTTAATTAATGTTTAAATATAAAGATTCTTTACTTTTATTTTTTTGCGATTTCACCAACTGACTGATTTGCTCTTGGTTCCGGGCACGCAATGTTCTTAGATTGATTACGCTATTTATGGTTGCATCAGCAATTGGAAACAAACAAGGAAGAGAGAGAAAGGACAAGAGAGAGAGTTTTGGTTGTTTCATTCTTTCATTGGCTTACACTGTACTTCAAGAAAACAGTTTTTATAAACCAACTGGATTCTTTGCCTTTAATTACGTTTATGTCTTGGGGAATGTAGATTTCCTGTTGAAACAAGCAAAGCGAGAATCCTGTTTTATTTTATTTTCTACACCAAGCAAAGTATCAACATTTACAAAGTACTGTATTTATTTCCCAAGAAATTGGGCTCAAGGACCAAGTTCTAAGATTTTGTTAGCTTTAAATCCGACCAAACTTTTTTTTTAGGCCCAATAATACGAGTTTAAATTTTGTTAGAACTAGTTGTTGAATCCGTGTTACGCACCGGGATATGTGTGATCTATGGTTGCCTATTTCATTCAAGCAAGAAATATGATGTTTTCAATCAGTAGGAGAGATAGACTCCCTAAAAAGAGAAGATAGCGTCTAAATAGAGGAGCTTACATGCAAAGAAGAGTTTGTGGAACAATTGCGTTGTTGAGCATCTTGGAAATCTTCTTCTGCATCCTGCTAACTCTTCCAACCAAGATCTATATCTATGGGGACAACAACAGGTGATTTTAACCGTGAATGTATAGTTGCAGCTAACTCTTCCAACCAAGATCTTATCTGTGGGGACAACAACATGTGATGATTTTAACCGTGAATGTATAGATGCAATAGATAGTATGTACTATGTACAATGGAACTTATCTTCTAATAGATACTGATTTTGATATGTACTGTACTTCAATAATCGTCTTGTCTTATAAGATTAGAAAAATATAAGTCACATAATGATATCTTGGTAACTGCAAGCCTACAAAAGAAAGTTGCACATATAAAAACCGCTAAAGAATGGAAAATTTTATCTGAAGTAAAGTCACATGTGCGATGTATCGCAATTGTAAACCTCTGAAATATTTTTTTATCACTGAAAAAACTCATCTTCTTTAATAGAAGTGTGGTGAGTTGCAAACCTGAAATAGTAAGGATCCAGGGCTAAAAAGGTTTTGGTCCCAATGGAATTCTTTGTAGATCAAGGTTGGACTATTTCTATTAGGGATGTTCCCTGATTATGAGGCAGTATATGGATATATGAAAATTGAAAAGTTGCTAATTAAAACAATTGAACAACAACAATATACACTAGGTTAGCATATATCTGAAATGTCGTTTGGGATAATATTAATCTTACATACATTGGTATGGTCTTCACAATCATATTTTTTGTTAAAACATATAAATATTGTTTTAATAGACACAATATTATATGTTTTTTTTATGAAGCCAAAGTATTATATGTTAACCCTATACATGTTTCGAGTCATTGCCCATTTCCAGTGATTTGTGTGAGAAATATCCAACACAATAAAAAGAAAAAAAAAATAAAAAAGGAAAAAAATAAATAACACATTTGAATTCCTTAAGAAAAAAAGTCCTATGAGTTTGATCACATTATTTGTTGATTCAACAAGTACTTTCTCAGTAATTTCATCCATTGTCTCACCCCAGAAAGTAATTACACATTGACATCCACTGTAGAACAAAATTAAAAGCATCAAACATCCAAAATTTTTTGTAAAGGTTAATTCAATATCCAAAATTTTCTAATCATGCATTTTAATTTTAAATTCCGATTCTCTTCACCATTTGTCTTAGCAACATCAATCGGCTACCATTTTCGCATTTGTGGAAATATGGAGATGAAATCCCATTGCAAGAATATGATCTGCATTAAGGTGACCAAATATTCCTGGAACCAAAAGCACGTAATTAAGTATATTGTATGTTCTTCTTACATCAGTAAACTTCGTACAATCTAACTATTCTTGATAAAAATGATTCTGAATATGATGCTAAGAACAAATTATATATGAATCTGATAAATAAACATTGAATATAACAACAAAAGTATCAGTAAATTGTAATGCCCTTGAATCACTTAGAAGGAAAAGATCATTACAATAATTTTCAGCATATTTTGAATGAAAGCATATGGATTCGACGGTAATATATTGTATACATGTCAAATCTAAATCAATACCTGCTGTCATTCCTGAAGCTTCTGATCAAATTTTGAAAGTGCAAGGTTCAGAAATGACTATCGCATATATTCTTATTAACCCAGCCTGCATTGCAGCATGTCAGATGATAAACCCCAAATTTGAAACTACGGTGCACGAATTACCAATATATAACTACAGTTTTCTTTTCTTTTTTTACACAAATATATAGCATTCAATAGAGAGACATTAAGGTTTAAGAGGGACTCACCTATGTTATTTATTTATTAACAGAGTAAGAATCATCTTTATGTGTAGATTTGAGTTCCTTGACAATTCCCTGCAAAACATAAAATTTGCAATCAATGTGAATGACTATTTACAATGTAGCAGTTAGACATTCATAGTCATATGCTTGTTTGTTATGTCAAATGTAATGAATCACCTTGAACCTTTTCACTTCATTAGATATATGATTAAGTTGAGCATGATGAAGTACGTTTTAAAACTGATGAAGTTGGTTCATCATATGAACACTTTTCTAATCGGATTTGGACCAAGAACCCTAGTTCTTAATTTTTCGTATGGAAGAAAACAAAAAGATCCAAATAAAAACCATAGACTATTTCATAGAAAACAATAAATTCAAATAAAAAAATACAAGCCCATTGATGCATGCAAGGCACATAAAAAGCCTTCGGCAACAACCCTATTCTAATTGTGTTATTACTTTTAACTTTGAAATTGAATTTTTTGTTCTACATAGTCGGATTGATTTTGTTCTATTCTATATTGACGTAAAGAGAAATAAAAATTATGTGAAATCAAATATAGTACACTGTATCATAAATAAGTTCTACATATTTAAATAGTTTGCTAACTCTGTTCTATATGCACAGTGGCCAATTTGGTCTCTGGTGACATGCACATTAGAATGATGTTCATATGGCACAACAAAGACAACCCATCTCTCTTTAGATCTAAGTGAGTGTTCTTTGGTGACATGAATGATATTCATATGGTGCAACAAAGACAACCCATATCTCTTCGGATCTAAGTGATATCGTAACTCTAGACCTCATAATAGAAGGAACAACATACCTTCTTTATCGCTGCAGATTATAGAAGCATATATTGCAACATAAAACAACAGAGATGAGCAAAATAAAATTTAACTAGTTCGAATATAGTTTGTGTACGAAGAAATAATCTGAAGTACTAATGTATGTAAGACTAGGCATAAATTTTGGAGGAAAACAACAGGCAAGGTAAGGTATTTTGCAATCTGAAAAGAGTGCGAATTTTATTATTTCCTTCTATTTGGTAGTAATTTTCACTGCCTATAATTTGTTTTTAGGCTTATTGATGTGGGCATCTTTCCTTCACAGGGACATTGGTGCTGCAGCAGTTTCTCAAAGATACTGTATCTTTCGTTTTAGCAAATGAATAGTTTAATGCTTTCTTTTCACTTATCAGAGGTGATGGCCATTTGTTTTTATTTTGTAATGAGTTCTTATATATGTCTATAACATATTATCTGTGTAATACATTGTTAGTTAATTACCAACTACAGTATCATGTAATGACCATACAGATTATATGCATACATCACTTGGTTAAGAACTCAAAAAATTGAGGAACATCTTTATGTATATGTGGTTAGCCTTCTGAAAGAAGTGACAATATCTTTGATGAAACAACACAAATGAAAACCGAAAGAGAACAGAGAAAACTGAAAGAAGTATAAAAAAGAAAGTGAAAGATGATTGAAACCTTAAGAAAGACATAATTGATATGATGAAGCAAGTAATAATTGCTGACGAAAGCTTGAGTATGATGAACGTATGATTTAGTGAGTTATATATTTATAGCACATTGCACACCGCATTGTTCTCTTGGTGGTGATTGTTGTTCTTCTAGGGTTCATATGCGCCACTCTTGTCCATCGATATTTTTGGAGCAAATTGCTATCTCCCCTATTGTACTTGCACTGTCATACCATGGGTACAATATGGTTTGATAAGCAGGATCAAAGAAGTCAGCCACCCCATGAACAATGTTAAAAAGGTATAGTTGATTCTAGCTATATGATTTTTGGCCATGGTCCATGGTTGCTCGGGCTTATACAATAATAGGGTTTTTATAGAGAAGGGCTTTAGAAGTCCGTGAAGGGGAGAAGATTGGAAAGGGAGTATACAATCTTTACTGACGTGGATAGTGGATCTTAATGTCTACAACTATTGGGCTTAGATTGGGATTTCTCACACTGATCAAATCTCTATACACATGCCATGTGGCACTTGTTAGGCTCGACTATTATATACTATATAGATTCATGTCTATTATTCGGGCTTTATTGTTTTTAGGTTCTTTCAGTTGATCAACATTTGCTTGAATTGTCAGAGTTTATCAACTAAATAATATTAGTTGTTTGAATGGTCAGAGTTGATCAACATGTTCATCAACTATATATTGGCTTATGGTTTCACCAAACTCTCTCTCTCTCAAAACCCTAGATCTATCTGTATTTAGGTTTTATGATTAAGCATTTAGGGTATAGATTTTAGGGTTTTAGGATGTATTAAGATAACATTAGAATGTAAGACAACATTCCACTAGGGTTCACCTTTTTCATTGGGTTTAAAGGTACAAAGATACAACATTAGGGTGTACTTAAGACCATAGTTTAAAATTTCAATTCCGAGCGAATCTTTGTTTCCTAAAATAATGACATATGCCGAGATTTCGACACTGTAAATCACAGTGCAAGCCGAGATTCGCAAAATTTCGTGAAACTGAATTCTCAAATACCGTCGAAATTTTGCGAAATGTAACGAAATTTTAAACTATGCTTAAGACAACATCCTACTAGGGTTCACGATTCCCATTGGGTTTAGAGGTATAGAATACAACATTGGGGTGTACTTAAAGCAACATTGGGGTTTAGGGGTATACATACATGACATTATGGTGTACTTAAGACAACATTCCACTAGGGATCACCGTTCTTATTGGCTTTAGGGGTATATAATTACAACATTGGAGTGTACTTAAGACAGGTGTACTTATGACATCATTCCACTTGGGTTCACTATGGCGGTTTAGGGGTATAGATACATGGTATTAGGGTGCACTTAAGACAACATTCCACGAGGGTTCACCGTTCCTATTGTGTTTAGGAGTATAAATAACATTAGGGTGTACTTAAGACAACATTCGACTGGGGTTCACTATTCCCATTGAGTTTAGGGGTATACAAATACAACATTGGGTTGTACTTAAGATATCATCAATGGTGTTTACCATTTCTATTGGGTTAGGGGTATAGTTACATGACATTTAAGGTTATACTTTAGGATTTAGTCTTAGATTTAGGGTAGTGCTTTAAGGTTTAGGGTTTAGTTTAAGGTATTAGGGTTTAACATTTTTAACAAGTATTTGAATGTATTACTTGATGAATAATCATTAGATATTGGAGTTGATCACTATGTTGACCAATTGGCACTGGAGATGATTGGCATGTTCATCGACCAATATTAGAGTGGATCAGTCTGTTGATCAACAAGTTGATCAACTAAACTCTTATTGTATTAGAATTGATCAACATATGTTGTACTCGATCAATGTGTTGATCAATTGGGAACAAAAAGTACAAAGTTGATCAACATATATTGGAATTGATCAACATATATTGAAGTTGATCAATATATTAATCAACTAGGAAACACAATGTAACGCCCCAGGATTTCGTCCTCGCTCATCCCGGTGCGTCGAGCACCATACCGCTCGCTAATGTCAATATTGTCCCCCTTTAGTCACTGCGGATATCCAGCAGTAGAGGGTTTTGGATCAGGGCCCACCCATATGGTTCACCCCAAAAGGCCTTGACATTAGTTAGAGTATGGTTAAGCTCTATATACTACCAATACAACCACTTCCTTGGCAATGTGGGACTAACACCAACTCATGGGTGTTACAATCTCACCACCTTAGAAATAGAGCCGTCCTCGGCTCTGCAGTACACTCAGTACAGTCCCAAAATCTCCGACGTTCCCTGCCAAGTGAGACAAGTACCTGGCGCTCCCTGGGCCTTTCCAGCGTACTTCCCACCTGCAACAGGCGACCCGTCGTCGGCTCTGATACCAACTGTAACGCCCCGGGATTTCGTCCTCGCTCATCCCGGTGCGTCGAGCACCATACCGCTCGCTAATGTCAATATTGTCCCCCTTTAGTCACTGCGGATATCCAGCAGTAGAGGGTTTTGGATCAGGGCCCACCCATGTGGTTCACCCCAAAAGGCCTTGACATTAGTTAGAGTATGGTTAAGCTCTATATACTACCAATACAACCACTTCCTTGGCAATGTGGGACTAACACCAACTCATGGGTGTTACAATCTGTAACGCCCTGGGATTTCGTCCTCGCTCATCCCGGTGCGTCGAGCACCATACCGCTCGCTAATGTCAATATTGTCCCCCTTTAGTCACTGCGGATATCCAGCAGTAGAGGGTTTTGGATCAGGGCCCACCCATGTGGTTTACCCCAAAAGGCCTTGACATTAGTTAGAGTATGGTTAAGCTCTATATACTACCAATACAACCACTTCCTTGGCAATGTGGGACTAACACCAACTCATGGGTGTTACACACAACATACAGAGTTGATCAACATATATTAAAAATGATCAGTGTATTAATCAAGTAGAAAATACAAAATACTTGAAATTTTGTGTTGATCAACTATGAAAATCCACATAAAAACAAGAGGAGTTGTCAAACATTGATATCATCACAAAAAAAAAATTGAATATATTATCAATATAAAGAATAATTATCAACACTATCTAAACATTGTTTATCATCCCAAAATAACATTATTCAGAAACACAAAAACTAATATCCCAAAAAATTATTGTTTATCAACACAAAATAGAAAAACATTGTGTTCAATCCTTGGCTTCATTCCTCAAAGCTTCATCTTCTTCTTTTTTTTGGCTTTCGTTGCTTCCCCGGCTGCTGCCATTTTGGCTTATAAATTTGAGATGTCAGAGTTGGTCAACATGTTTTTGAGTTGATCAACATGTTTGTGAGTTGATCAACATACTGATCAACCAGTATAATATTTATTTTTAGTGTCACATGCAACATAATAGTTATTGATAAAAATGTGGATCAACATTTATAACAATATAGAAATTGGAATTGATCAACATTCTGATCAACTAAATTATAACAGTGACTTGAAACAACAGTTGATCGACATATTGATCAACAAGTACAGTACAATAGTTACTGATCAAAATGTTGATCATCTTCATGACAACAATTAATTAAAATATTGATCAACATGTGGATCAATAGATATTAGAGTTGATCGATTAAAATATATTAGTTACTTGAAATATTTGAGTTGATCAACAAATATTGGAGTTTATCACCATGTTGATAAAAAAAAAATATAAGAGTTGATTAACATGTTGATCAACTCCGATAGTTTTTAGTATGCAGAATTTTAATTGTTTAACATGTAAATCAACATAAATTAAGTTTATTAAGAGGTAAAACAACAATTTTTTAGAGAGAAAAAAAGAAAGAAAGAGACTTGCCTAAATCGGACAAATCACCAAAATACATTTCCTACATTATTACATAAGTGTTTTTAGTAAAAGGACAACTTTCTCCGGTTAATTAATAGGCCTAAATCCTAGGGTGTGAATATTGTAGGAAAATATACACCTATATATTACTGTTCTAAAGTAAATAAAAGGGAATAGATGATGCAAACCAAAATTAATGGATGAAGGACAAGATTTAGATCGAGTCGAGATAAAATCTCTCTTCTTAAGACATTATTTGCCCCGTACATGTGCTGAACAGTTTATTAATGGCGGACTGTTTCCCAGGATACAACGATCTATCCTTCTTAGCATAGTAGCACTTCAAACGCATAGAAGACGACGAACCAATTCTTTGTTATACTCTCTCATGACAAGACACAGACACTAGAAGATGGAAAAACAATTCATTGAAAGGTGATTTGACTACAAACACAAGACACACTTATATAGTAGGAAAGACACATTTTCAAAAGGCACATGTCTATTCAATGCATATATGAATAAACACTTGAGCCAATACAATGTACACATTTGTTAGGAATAGACACACCCATTGGGAATGAGTATCTATAAAGTATGTGTCTATTGGGGAAAGACACACCCATTGGGATGGGTTAGACCAAATACAATGTATGTGAAATACATATATATTTATCTATTATAACACAAGTTAGCCATGATCAGTGGATAACTTAGAACTTTAATTTCTCATTCATATACAAGGTTTTTACCACTCAAAAACATTTCCAACAATCCCCCACATGAATGGAAATTACCGTCTCCTAAAACAATCGAGAAAAATCAGACGAGACTTGAGAGAGTATAAACGGAAATTAGCTGCTTCGGTATAGGTAGCAATTTTTCAGCCTTGAACCTACCCTAGTGAATAACCATCGGATTTACTAGCTAATCGGTGAACATGATGTCTTGAACCGCTCAGCTGTTTGTGTAAATCAAGACAATGGCTAACACACAGTTTTCCTTCCTCAAAGAACTTGGTTTTATGGTTGTGTTTGTTTTAGCCTTGAACTTCTTGGTATTCATGAGTGCTCTTAGAGAAATGCAACTTTCAACATTTTCACAGAAAATGACCCATTTTTCTCACTCATAAGATGATTGCCCATGAAGAGTATCATGTCATACCCCACTTGTGTTACCAAGATATGGGAATCATTAAAAGTATAACTTATCATGTTCTATCAATGCAGGCAACACTATTCTCATCATCCTAGGAAAGGGTAAGAGATATGTAATTTCTCAGTGCTTTCATCAAGTAAAGTGAGATTCGATTGTCCCTTTGAACCTAGATCTTGGGATCTCCAGTCAGCTAGGTTGGGTTGCCATCAAGCCTACTCTTTCGTCATAGGTTGTAAACCCATTCCTCTCGATGATTCAACTTGCTCTCGTGACTAACCTTTAGTAATTGGATCTGTTAGGTTGTCAATCGATGTAATGTACTCTATAGAGATTTTCTATTAGAGAGTAGTTGTTTAACGGTTTTGTGTCTTCTTATAATTTATTGAGACTCACCGTTATTCATACAACTCAGTGCCCAACACATATGAAATTATGTATTACAATGTATGCAAGTAACTGGTACTAGTTGTTTTCCAATGAAAATATCCTCTAAGATGTTTTTTTAATCCATTGTGCTTATTTATGTGTTTTATCTAAAACCATAAATTCAGATTCCATACATAATGGATATAACAATACACTTTTGCTTAGAGGATTTTCAAGATAACGTTGCACTACCAAGAATAAAACCATAACCACGTACTCATGGCTATTGAGGTTTTGGTAATCAAATATACAAATTTGCATCACTGTATCCTTCATATACAGGTGAACATATTTGTAGTGCAAACCATAACTGAAGGTATAATTCAGATAATTTAATACCTTAGTTATTATTTTCCAGTAACTTATTTCTGGAATGCTCATGTAACAACTTAGGACACTCGCAACATGTATAATGTGTCTTGTCTCTTGCAATTTGTGATGTACATCTAATTACGAATTACACAAACATATTTAACTGTGATATGTTATCCCCATCATTCTTAGTTAAATGAAGATTGGGATCATCTGGTGTATTAACTACACGAGTATATCATTCTTGAACTTCTCAAGAATCTTCTCAACATAGTGAGATTGAGATAACAAAACAATTCTAATATCCAAGTGATTTTAAATCCTAGTATCACATCAGCAATTCCCCAAATCTTTCATATCAAACTTAGTGCATTACATATTCTAAGTAGCATTAATGATTTTATTATGACTACCAAAAGTGAATATGTCATCTACATAGAAACATATGATAGCATATCCAGATTTGTGACTGTAATGTAAGCACATTTGTCACTCTCATTGATTTAAAACAAAAATGATAACGACATATCATTATCAAACTTTCCATGTTATTGCTTCAGAGTTAGTTTTAGAACATGTCAAATTTTTACATATCTACAAACCTTCGTTTCTTTCCAGGAACAATAAAGCCTTTCTGGTTGAGCCATATAGGTTTCTTCCTCTATGTCACCATATAAGAAAGCATTTTTACATCCATTTGATATATTTCCAAGGTTGTGTAGAATAACGACTGTAAGTAACATTCTGAAAGACGTTATTCTCGTGATTGGAGAATATATGTCAAAAACGTCCAAGCCTCTGTTTTGCTTGTGACCTTCGACTACAAGTGTAGCCTTGTTGTGAACCATTAGGTTCCATCTTCGTTTTGAATAACCTCTTGCTAACTAAAGCTTTAACTTCAGGTGGGAAATCAACTAACCTTCATTTGTAGTGTTTGTGATGAAGTCACTTTCACTCTTAAGTGTTTCGATGGCATATGTTATCACAATTATTTAAATAATTTCACTTGAAAAATAATTTAGACTGGTTGTTGGGACTTAGGACAAAAAATTTAGAATATAGTTCTTTGTCCATACTACCTTATAACGGCTTTAAGATTTATAGAAATGAAAATCATTAGTCTTTACAGAAACACGATTCTATAAAGAAATCGTTAGTCTGTTCAGAAATATGATCATCTTCAATCCTTAGCCCTACAATATTTTGAATCTCATTTATTCAAATGTACGTTTGTGATTAGCATAGCCACATTGAATGGTTACTTAACCATTTCGAGACTTTCATTCACCCCCACATTTCTAAGTAAACAAGAACATTTTCTTTATATTACTTACATAGTGTTTCTACAAGAACATAAGCTTTACACTTACGCAAGCTTGTTAGTTAAGTACGCAAAATTGTAATTGCATAATACCAAAATTTGAGTACAAATCTTCATCAATTCATTGTTACTCAAATAATTAATTTATGCATACATAAATACTAGATGTGGCCCCCATAGTTTGGTTACCCATCTTCAAGTTTCATGTCAATATTCAGAAAATACTTTTGTCTAATTTAGACAAATTTCAAGTCTACAAATGTAATTGAGCGAAATACCCCCATATTTGAGACATATTGCATGAATACAAAGAATTTTGCAAATCATATATTTGCAAATTTTTCATTTGGAATCTATACAACCAAATGCATATGAATGTGGATCTCACACACAGATAAGATTAGGGCCATAAATTTACACCAAGATGTAATATAATGCCCATTATTCTTTGTAAATGCACAAATAATAAACACCCATCCATTTTCACCAAGGTGTCTCTATAAATGAACATTTATCATAGAAAAACATACATACATTGAGTATGATAGGAGTCATAAAGATCCCCCACATTTTCCAAATATACTTGGAAAATGTCACTACCAAATAATAATGTGGAGTAAATTATGAAACCATATAGGCAATTCACCATATGCCAAATAAAAGTTTGCACACTTTGAATCAATTGCACCTTTGGACACCAAAAATGTTTACACAAGCAATTTAATGTGTATTTCATTCTAAGAAAAAATAATGTTCTTAAAAATTTACAAGTAACGATTACTTGTAACGTTGTACATAAGACCACCACTATGATGTTTTGTCTTTCACACGTGTGTGATACGGTTTGTACAACCATGTGCAATATCATTTTACGCTAATGAAAGATTTTTTTTTCTTATGTTTCTTTCAAATCCAATTCACATGGCGTCAATGAAATATGATTCATTTATCTGTGATAAGAATGGCGTCAAATTAGACAACCGATTCATCTTCCAACTTAGTTGGTTCTTTGGTTTGATACCATCAACCATCAACGTGATTTCTATGTTTAGATGCATCCAAAGATGACCCATTGACATCATTCAAATCAAATTGAAGTCTACAAATAATTGTAGTAATTAAGTCATTGAGATGTCGAGCAAACTGATTGATCTACTAGACACACGATGTCAGTAAAATAATCTCATTTTCAAAACACTTGAGTAACCAAATTTTTGATCAACTCAAAATTCGAAAACTGTCACCGATGAACAGTAACACCTTTTTAATTGTTTCGGACAATCCAACCGTTAGATGATCACGAAATTTGAACACATTATTGCATAAGAGGTGATGCAACTACTGTAAGAATTTCAACCTGATCGGAGAACTGAAAGATTTTCATCTGATCACGAACTTCAGAGTGTGCAAGTCTGAAAATTCTGAATTTGAATCCAACTTCTGCTACTTCCGTTTTTCTTCTTCTCTCTAAATTTGATTGTTTTACCACTAATGGAAAAACTAACATCTTAGGAGAGATAGAAACTAGTTTCCATAGAAATCAAACAAAAACAAAATCTTTTACTGTCACACCTTTTTTTCCGGAAAGGTGTGTGTCTCTTGCCAAGTGATGCATCTCTCCAAGGAGATGTGTCTGTTCTTGCTTGATTCACCTCTAGAACTTTGAACTGTTTGCAACAGATATACGGTTTGAGAGCTCCCATTACGGAGTCACAACAGTCTCCATCTTAGGAAAGATGGGTCAAACAATCAAATTGTAAAACCCTATTGAACCATGGTGTCCATTTACTCACTATGTTGGCCACACCTCGTTTCAATAGCACAAATCACCCTTAATTAAGTTGTTGCTTTGAAACAGGTTGCTATCAAATAGTTATAAATGCTAATTAGAAAACTGATATCATGCTACCATAAATACCATAAATATTTATTAACATATATGTAGATTCCAGAGTAGGAAATCTCCAAGACACCTTTCTGGTTCTACCCGTATTTTAATAAATATTTACCCGCACATTTCCCCGTACATGTGCTGAACGGTTTATTAATGGCGGACTGTCTCCCGGGATACAATGATCTATCCATTTTAGCGTAGCAGCACTTCAAACGCATAGAAGACGGGGAACCAATTCTTTGTTATACTCTCTCATGACAAGACACAAACACTAAAAGATGGAAAAACAATTCATTGAAAGGTGATTTGACTACAAACACAAGACACACTTATATAGTAGGAAACACATCTTTTCAAAAGGCACATGTCTATTCAATGCATATTTGAATAGATACTTGAGCCAATACAATGTACACATCTGTTGGAACAGACACACCCATTGGGAATGAGTGTCTACAAAGTATGTATCTATTAGGGAAAGACACACCCATTGGGATGGGTTCGACCAAATACAATGTATGTGAAATACATACATATTTATCTACTATAACACAAGTTAGCCATGATCAGGACTTTAATTTCTCATTCATTACAAATGTTTTTACCACTCAAAAACATTTCCAACAAATATATGGATATACATAAAAAGTGCGTCCACAGGACAACATTGTTTTATTGGTCCACATCGCCAAAAATTCTTCATAAGCTTTTAATTATCAGAAAACATAAATAAAAATAAAAGTAAAAATAAGAAACAAGAAACAAGAAAAAGAAAATTGGTGAAAATAAATCTCTTAGTAATCAATTAACTTCTCAGACTAGCAGAAAGTCCGATACTATTTCACCGAAATCCAAAACAATCAAACAAGAGTTTTTGAATCTTGGGAATTTACGGACAAAAGGAAAAAATCAGAACCCATTGATGAATGGGAGATTTATGAAATTGATATGAATCATCATCTTAGATCAAGAGTTTATAAAAAATATTAGAACATCTTGTCAAATAGATTTTAAGTGATTTCAAAATAAAAACTTGCAACTGAAACCTTTTTCTATTCAATCAATAAAGCATTAAAGAGGAAATGGGGTATAGAAGGAATTTTTTTTTTTTTTTTTTGTTATGTTAGGAAGAAGAAACTATTTTAGTTTTTTACAAAGTACTGTATTCTTTTTTTTATTTACTTATTTCTCTAAATTAATGATTTCTGATAATTAAAAACCTATGTGGACTTTTTGGCGATGTGGACCAATAAAAGAATGTTATCCCGTGGACACATTTTTGTGTATGTCCACAAATTCGCACTATCTATCTGGGTTTGGATCCTAAAAATCTGTTTATTTGGTGGGGATTTCCCCATACAATGAAACATGTGTAAATGCACATCCACGGAACTCGAAACAATTATGGGTGTATGGAGTGTGTCTTTACAAAGTAAAAGTAAAGGTTCATAATTATGTAATTTAACTTATAACCATCATAATTAATACTATATAATGCAACTAGTTGTACCTGCGCTACTGTAAACAATTTTTTCTAAATTATATTCTTGATACTAGTTTCACTTGTTTGATAAAAATTTCTACCTTTATTGTTTATTGTTTATTTATTTTTTTTAATTTTTGTGAAAAATTGGACTTATTAGTTATACTAATTGGTTTTAATTTTTTTAATGTTTATTATTATTATTTTTTTCTTTTAGCCGAATCTTTAAAATTTGCTATATATGTATTCTTTGATGTTGGTTAAGCAAAGTAATACTATGTAAGTGTTCCATTTAGTACTTCACGATATTTAAATGATAGTAATATGCATGGTACCATTTTTGAAATGGATTTTGGGTCAGATTTAGTAGGTAGAAAATGATAAAGAATTTGTGCATGACAAGAAGGAAGTAATATTGGTTGGGTAAAACTTGTCTTTGACAATTACAAAAAAAAACCAAACGACATTTCTATCACGACCCTAATATCCAAGAATTGGCAAAAAGAGAGAATTTACAAAATAACCCTCAAGATGCCAATAAAAAAAAAAAAGAATCAAGATAGTAATCTAAATAAACATTTGTACAAGGTAAAAATTCATTACCACTAAAGACAAATACTTCCATACAAAAATTGAACTCCAACAAGTTTCCATAAATAATCCGAAAACTCCAAATACTGAATTAAACAACTCCAATAATAAAATTCGACAACTCCTACTGAGGTACTGTATTCCCCAATCAACAATAATCCAATAAATGAAATAAACTTGAGTAATCAAATGACAAACGAATCAAAGAACTAAACCTACTATGAAAGATAACTCCTACGATCTCAAACTCCTTCTCGAACAACTGGATCCACACGAACCTCCTGATGTTGCTCTCTATCGTGCTCAACCCGCTGCTCTCCTCTGCCTACACTTTATAAGGATACGTACCCACATGCAAAACAAGCAACATGGGTCAGCAAATAATGCTGGAGCATTAGTTAACCCAAAAGGCATCACTGGGAACTCATACAATCCATATCGAGTTCTGAAGGCAGTCAGTGGTATAGTTTTCTCCTCTATACCCATCTGATGGTAATCTATCCTCAAATCAAACTGAGAAAACACGGCTGCTCCTTTCAGCGGATTAAGTAAATCATCTATTCTCGGCAATGGATATTTTTGTTCTTGATCGTCACCTTATTCAACTCACGGTAATCAATGCACATTCTCAAAGTCCCATCCTTCTTAGAGACAAAGATAGCTGGAGCTCCCCATGGAGAATTGTTTGGATGTATGAACCCTTTCTTAAGCAACTCCTCCAACTGGGTCTTCATCTCTTCCAGCTGCTCAGGTGCCATCCTGTAAGCAGTCTTAGAAATAGGTGTCGTTCCTGGCAATAAATCAATACGGAACTCCACCTATCTTTTGGGTGGTAAACCGAGAATCTCCTCAAACACATCTAGATAATCCTTAACTATCGCCACATCACAAATATCGATCGACTGGGCAACCATAGACATCTAAAAATGGACATAATCGAATTATCCCTACTAACACAACTGTGTACCAATGTGGGTAAACCTGGTGTATCCACTATAACTCTCCTCCTAGCACAATCCAAAATCACATGATAACGACTCAACCAGTCAAAACCCAAAATGAACTGATAGCCTTCAAAATCTAAAACAACCATATTTATAACAAATTGTCTACCCATGAATGTCAGAACGAAGTTCTTACATTGGTAAAACAAACAAGTCGAACCTCCCATAGGTGTCCGAAAATATAAAGGTTGAGGTAAATGTGTAGTCACAATCTGATACTTATCTACTATCTGCTTAGCTATAAATGAATGTGATGCACCAGAATCAAATAATACTCAGAATCTAAACTGTGAACAATCAAAAGTACCTTCCAATCCCTGATATGCAGGCAAAACAGCATAAGGTCTCCCTCAATTCGGCTAATGTGTTGGCCTCCCCTGGTTTTTTTGTTCACAGGTCAACGACACTCAACAGAACGATGTCCGACCCTCCACAGTTCTAACAGTTACCCCTGATCGGCCCTGCCAATGTTGCTGGCGCTGGTAACGGTAAAGGTGTTGGCCTATAAGGCAAACCTGGAGCAGGTTGCCCTGGTGCTGGTGGTGGTGGTGGTGCGCTTGCTCTAGCTCTGTTGTCACCTCGCCCATATCCACCACGATGTCTGAAACCCTGGTTATCTCTCGGTGGCCTGTTGTAACTTTGGTTCCTCTCTGGGTTGTTGTCATAACGTCGACCCCTGAAGTTAGGATCATATGGCTTCTGTCGGTTCCTGTCTCTGGAGTTATCACATGTCTTCTTGTTCTTCTTTGCTCTAAACTCATGTTCCTTCTCCTCATACTTATTGCAAGGTTTAGAACTCTATCAAACAACTCGTGCTCAAATGGAATCAATTGTTTCGATATGTTGTGTCCTGGGCCCTTAATGAAACAATGATTTCTCTTCTCGACTGTATCCACCATATGCGGAGCAAACATGGACAACTTACTGAATCTATTTGTGTACTCAGCCACGGTCATAGTCAACTTTAATATTTACGATACTTTTAGTCTAACTCGAGAAGAACCAAAATAATCAAATGGATAAATGGACCAACCTATAAGATAACATTTATGCTACAAAAAGTAATCTTTACACATAAATGTACCAAACAATATCATTGATCTTTCAAAATTCCTACATTTAAAGATACTCATTGTAATTAGATAAATTTTGGATATATCATTGTACTATCAATATTCTACTCGTTATATAAGTTTGAAACCATTTCGATATGGGAAAATAATAACAACTGTTTTATTCACTCTTTACCAAATTTCAGTAACACTATTAATCTATGTCATATTTTCGCATATTTTAAGCCATTTTAGCTTCACAATTCAAGATACTTATGAACTTATCAACTGTAGCCCTCAAAGTCTACTTTTCAAAACAACAAAATCATACAAAAATACTAAATAACGAATTTTCTATATATTTTCTACCAGTCTACCACAGCCACGCAAACAGAAAAGTAGCAGTAAAATTGTACTGGAATCTGAAAACAACTACGTTGAATACATTATTCAGAATTAATTACCCAACAAAAAAATCCGAAATTTATATATGTTGTTATACATTAAGTATTTTAACTACTATAAAAGTTTCAATAAACGTTATTAAGTCTAGAGGCTTCAAAACCTTGCGATACTAAAACTGTACAGAAACCTAAAACTGCAACGGTTATCATACTTGCAAGTCGTTTTTCACCAAATTAAAATAAGTTTTTTAAATTGGTCTTAACTAATCGAATGAAGACCTTTCAATATAGTGTCTATGGTTTTTAAAATCAATTACAAATCTTTTCAAACGAATTTTCTATGATTTTTCAAAGACGAGTAAAACATATCTGAAATTAAAAAAAAAAAAAATAGAAATAGAAAAAAACAAAAACGTCTACTCACTTGTATAAGCATAAAAATCCAAACCTTCTTCTTGCTTTCTTCTAATTCCTTTTTCTTCTTCTCCCAAATATGGTATTGTAACAAAAATGAATGAAAACCCTAAGATTTTAATATAAATAATATAGAAAATTAATGGGCATTATTTTTTGACCATAAATGAATTTGCTACCCAACCCAATTTCATCTAATTATTTTTTTTTAATAATTAATATGTCATCCTTTAACTTAATAGAAAAACTAACTCTAAACCTTTAAAGACATGTATGCAATATTTCATAATCCAATAAAATTTAAAGAATTAAAATTTATAATATAAACGGGGTTTTACATCTATGCACACCTCAAAGGAAGCTCAGCCTCGAGATTCAACAAAACACTTTAATGAAAGACAAGTTCTAAACAATTATGATAGATATACTCCTCAATATAAAAAATCCCTTAAGCTCACACTGAACCAACGAATACAATCACTATAGAATTATAACTAAGACTCAATCATCACCCATAACCCTCTACTGTTGGATATCCGCAGTGACTAAAGGGGGGACAATATTGACATTAGCGAGCGGTATGGTGCTCGACACATCGGGATGAGCGAGGACGAAATCCCGAAATAATAGCAAAAAGTTGAGTCTTAATTTCCATCAAAATACTACTTGGAGTGTCAATTGCTTGCAACTATGTACAAAAGTGCATACTGTTATAGGACATTTTTGATTTTCAAGGTAGTAAAATCCTGTAATAAAAGTAATCCATTATATTATAGACTGAATTTCTCTGCCCCACTCTCCCACCTTATAAGCACATAAAGGGATTATGGATACCATCAAAGAATATATAAAAGATATCTGAAAATACCAGCAACAACCATCGTAAAATTCCTGCTTCAAAACAATAGAAACATGTGACCTGATCTCAACCATGGAAACAACATCAGCATCGTCACCCATGAACATCATACTCCCACTTCATCTCTCAGTTCTGGTCCCTGCAGTAGTGAAAAAACAACAATCCCATCCCTGTAACTGGTGTTTGCAGATGCCTACACACTTCCAATGTACACGCCAGAATATGCATGATCAGAAAAATTCTTTGCCCAGAGAAATTGAATTTGTCTCTGAGTTCCATGGCCTTGGCATGCATATGTTCAACCAGAGCTATATCAGACCCTTGATTCTTTTGTTTTCCTTGCATACCACCACAACCTGATCATTGAAGATTGCATCGTTCTGGAATGTCCATAAGCCCCAAAATGATCCAGCTTTTGAATGGGAGAAAGGCACCAACCCAATGGGACACCGATGTTATATCGATCTTGCCCTTTTGAGGATCTTAGAGACTTTTAATAGAAGGGTGCATGGTGATGGTAGAGAACACTGAGGAGCAAATCAAGAGGTGAGGGCTCAAGAGGGGAAAGTTATAATGTAAGAAATAGAGAGTTACAGTTTAGTGAAGGAGAAATTAAGGGATGAGATGAAGGTTGTTATAAGAGGTCTAACTTCAGTAGTGGATGCAGAAGTGGAAAGGGATAATATTGGTGGAAAAGAATCTAACTACAGAGACTTAGGACATACTATTCTCTGATATTGTAGTGAAGTTTAACGATGCAATATGTAAGAGGATTGAAGAAGATAGAGTTATATATGATAATATTACAAACGGAGATGGGGGTAAAGGTTTTTATGGAGGAAATTTTAAGAGCTGCTAGAGTTGAACTAAAAGTATAAAGGTGGATATGTGAGATGAATGTTATCCCAGATATATTAATGGTGAAAGATCGATGGATTAGATTCAACGGAATACCATTTCATTTGAAGAAGAAATAAATAATAGAGTTTGTCGGAAACTTCTCGGGGTCGGTCAGTGATTTTGATGAAGAATGGATGAAAATGGAGACTCAAATTGTGAGAATTAAACTAAAAAATATTGAGATAAAGAAGCTGCCTCGAGTGATTACTTTAATAGAAAAAGGTTATAACTATGTTGTGTTAGTTGAACCAGAGATTGATCAGAAAGTGGCTAGAACTTTGTAACGCCCCTGAAATCCGATCCTAGCTGGCCAGGCCAAAATCGGGTAACAGAGTCATAATGATCTCCATATGTCCTCCATGGACCGTAGGGTCACACTACTGTCACGTGATATCACACCTCTATGAAACCGGCATGAAGTGGTTTGACATCAATTTTGTGACAAAGTGTCCTTGGTTATCTCGCCTTGAATTCATTGTTAGGAAAATCAAGATGTACGCATGGTCGTCTCATGTCCTTCGTGTCTCTTAGTTCTGTCCAGGAAAAGTTATTGGGTTCTGGACGTACGTACCGAGTTAGGACGTACGTACGTCCACTGAGGCAGCAAACATCTTTTGGTCAGGACGTACGTACGCAATTAGGACGTTCGTACGTCCAAGCAGGCAACAAGTTTTTACCGTGTGGGGACGTACGAACGTTGATTCGACGTACGTACGTCCAATATGGATTTTCAATATTTCGGCCCATTTTCCTTGGTTTCCAACCCTAAGTATAAATAGGGTTTCTCTTCCAAAGAACAAGTTAGTTCTTTGGCCGTCCATTCTTCTTCTAGTTCATGTGTTTTGGTTTAGGTTTTGATATTGAAAGTGTTTGTGGCTATTGAACTCAATTCCCTTTCTTCCCCCTTCTCTCAATTCATATCTTTGTGATCTTCAAGAGTTATTGTGAATTCGGCTTCGAGTCTTCTTGTGTGTTCATCAAGAAGTCGAGTGTCTTGTGCGTACATCAAGGTGCTCTGGTGAAGTAAAGGTGTTAGAGATAACCAGGAGTATCAACTCGCAGTGAGTGCAGGTAGTTGATAGGTTTGTACATCTCTTTTCATCTAGTGGATTATTTTGTTGTCGCGAGGACAACCGTGGACGTTTCCCTGTTTGGGTTTTACCACGTTAAAAATCTCTGTGTGTTATTTACTTTCTGCGTATTGTTTGATTGTTTGTTTGAATTTACAATTGTTATACTAGCACTATTTGTAGTTTCTCAATTGGTATCAGAGCGCTGGGGGCTGGTTAAGGAGCGTAAAGGCTCACGCTAACGATCAATAGTGCTTTATGGAACCTCACAAGGTTGCTACTTCAAGTCTTCCTCCACAATTCAGTGGAAAAGACTTTGGTCATTGGAAAGTACGGATGCGAGCTTATCTCCAAGCCTTAGGAGAAGAAGTCTGGCTTTCTGTTGTCACAGGGTGGAAAGAACCTCTGACTACTACAGGTACTGGTGATACTGCTGTTACATCACTGACGCCACGTGAAAAGTGGACGCCTGAACAGAAGTTGTTGGCAAATTATAACAACAAGGCACTCAATGCTATTTTCATGGCATTAAATGCTAGTGAGTTTCGTCGAGTGCAAGGCTGTGAAGAGGCTAAAGATGCATGGAACAGGCTTATCTGTACACATGAAGGTGACGAAACAGTCAAAGAAAGTAAGCTGGAACTGTTAACATCTCAGTTTGAGAATCTACGGATGGATAATTCTGAGACCTTTGATGATTTCTTTATTCGTCTCCAAGACATCATAAACTGCAGTGCGGCTATTGGTCATGCATATACTGACACACAAGTGGTACGTAAGATATTGCGTGCTTTGCCTCCTCGGTTTCGTTCTCGTAAGGATGCCATCACTGAGAGTAATGTGATTAAGAACATGTCCATCGAGACACTTGCTGGGAAACTAAGGACATGTGAGATGGAACAGGCTTTGGAAGAACCTTTGAAGAACAAATCTGTAGCATTCAAAGCTACATCGTCTAAAGAACCTTCCACAGGACCTTCTGATGATGAAGAACAGGATGTGGATGATAACTATGCGTTTCTGTCACGTAGCTTTCAGAAGATTCTGAAATATCAACAGAATCGAGACCCTCGAAAGCGATTTCCTGATTCCTCAAATGCTCCTAGGAGTCGTGGTTTTGAGCGATTCTCTGTGGATGAGAGAAGAGCTCGAGTTGATCGTAAAGATGTCTAATGTTACAAGTGTCGTGAATATGGACACTTTGCAAATGAATGTGACAAGAAGGTGGATCGCAAACCTGGTGATAATTCCAAAGCGAACCTCACAGTAACATGGGATGATTCAGATGAAGATGATCATGGGAATCTCTCAAATGTTGTCTCCAATTATGTGGTCTTCAGTGCATCCCTGGATGAACATCCAGGAGGTATTGTATCCTCTACTGATGATATTAATGTTTCTGATTCTGGTGTTCATGCTACTACTAGTGAATTATGTGATATGTATAAGTTTTCCATGCAACAAGTAAAGTTGCTTGAAAAAACTAACACCGTCTTGCAGGATCAGGTAGATAGTCTTGGGCAGGATATATGCAATCTTACAGGTGATTCCAACATGTTGAAGGAAGAATTTGTGAAGGAAAAGGAGGATTTCCAAGTGCGTATTGCCACTCTGGAAAAACTGAATAATGATCTGGAGACACGGTATCGATCCCTTGTTTTGGAGCATGAGAAAGTAAAAGCTGAGTTGTTTGCTGCTAACAAACAATTGGTTGGGTTTGGTAAAGCAAGTACTAACCTAAACTCTCTGTTGGGAATTGGTAAATCCCATTCAGATAAATCTGGTTTAGGTTATGACACATCTGTTCCTCTTTCTACTGCTAGCACTTCCCGCACTACCTTTGTGCGACCAACAAGTGTCGCTCTTCCTGCTCCTGTGCAGGTGTCTAGTGTGGTATCACCACCCAAGGTTACTCATGTAAAGCATGTTCCGAAAAAGAATTTTAGACACAAAGGCTTTAAATGTCTAACATGTGGTCGCATGGGTCATACTTCTGCTTTTTGTTGGAATAATTTGTATCCTGCTTATCTTCTTTCTTTTGCAGGTAATTCATATTGGAACAAGTCTTCTACTTTCTCCATGCAGGCTCCATACATGTGGAATGGCTATGCTCCGTGGGGTTTACCCAGAACTTCTGCTTATGGAAATCGTCCTCAAACAACACCCATGCCTACTCCACCACCACATTTCTGGGATAGGAGTATGGATGCATCCAGGAAAATAGTATCTCACATGGCTCGTTTGGTTGAACCAATGCCTTTATCATGGTATCTTGACAGCGGTTGTTCGCGCCATATGACAGGTGATAAGACTCTGATTGATAACCTGACTCTTGGTTATGGAGGTAAGGTTAGGTTTGGTAATGGTAAAATGCTTCCGGTTGAAGGTAAAGGTAACTTTTCTGAGGTTGGATCGCTCAATAGTCATGAGCTTCTTTTTGTTAAGGGTCTT
Organism: Aquilegia eximia; assembly: GCA_023053565.1. Taxonomy (NCBI): domain Eukaryota; kingdom Viridiplantae; phylum Streptophyta; class Magnoliopsida; order Ranunculales; family Ranunculaceae; genus Aquilegia; species Aquilegia eximia. The sequence goes on from JALIGU010000024.1 coordinate 1,019,102, forward strand.
AAGTCCAATCTATTGAGTATTAGTCAGTTATGTGATGCTAAGTTTAAGGTTGTGTTTGAGGATAATAGGTGTGATGTTTTTGATTCCAATCATATCTTGGTGTTAACGGGTAGTCGCTCATCTGATAACTGTTTCATTGTCACTACACCTCTTCCGCATTCATATACCTAATGTGTTCATTGGAACTGTCTGTGTTTAGGATGTTTAGGTTTGGTCATTTATTATTGTTGTTGGTATTGAGGACATACTACATTCTCTATTGTGTGGATTCCATTTTACAGATGTTTCTAGTTTGGCGTCCTCAACTGTTTTTGTGTCATGCATAGTTGCAGGGTTACATTATACTCTCTTCGTATTGGTAGTTTCTTGCATGATGCATTTACATGTGGTTGGCTTGTCTTTTTCAATACCTGCATAACTCCAGTTTTCTATGGTTTCTTTTCATGATCGTTGTTTTTCTTTTATATTTACTCACCTCTTGTAAGTGGTCAATTACTCACAAAATCCCCAGCCATTTGAATGTTTTGAGAGCATACTCATTTGGCTAAGAACCCGTTGGGGCTGTGAGGGTCATGCTCTGACGGATGCACTCAGGAGATGTTAGTTCTTGTGTTGCACGTTATCATGGTATTGCACTTCTTGAGTGTGTTTTGCCGAAAAGATGTAGGCTACACCCTACCCTCGTGTTCTGGTAAAAGATGGAGATACTTTATACTCCCACACGGGAATGGCATTTTTTTTTTTAACAAAAAAAAAAAAAAAAAAAAAAAAAAAAAGGAATGATAAGTGTCTGTCACACTTGTCTAGTTGGAAGACAAGAAGAAAAACAATTTTTCTGTGTTTCCTTGGTTTTGTTGTGCTCGGTTTCACCTTCTCCTTGGTCTACTTGCAAAAGACTTTCAATGTATTCAATGATCATTTTTCAGTTTGTTTCCGGAGGTTGGTATTGGTCTATCAGGTTCTTCTACATGCTTGCATCATTCTAGTTAGTACCATGCCATGGTGTATGATGTCATTCCTCGATTTTGCATTGTCTTGAGGTTGAGGGTTGTTTATACTGTATTCGGCTGTAATTGGAATACTTATGATAAGTAGAAGTGTTTTCTTGTGATGTCTCTCAATATTTGTTCTTGGTAGTTCTTTGGTTTATTATCTGACTGTTTTGGTGGTTCTTCATTTTTTTATATATATATATATATATATTTCAAAAAAAAAAAAAAAAAAAAAAGGGGTTCGTACGAACGCTTTCATGACGTTCGTACGTTTAGGTGGGCAGATCTTTTTTTAAACGTACGAACGCTCCTAGGACGTACGAATGTGATCTTAGTCAGATGTTTGGTTTTTGGGTCCCGACGTTCGAACGTTTTAAGAACGTACGAACGTTCGTCATACAGTCCGGCCCATTTGTGTTTAAATTCAAATTTTTTGAACCAAAGGCTAACTGTTACATCAATCGTGCCCCTTTCTTCTCTCTTGCACGAACATTAGGAAGTCTCCACCTTCCCTCAACGTCTTTTGTTTGGTCTTTCTCTTCCTCTTCTTCTTTGGTGGTTGTTTATTGCTTCTCTCAAGCAGTTTTTTTTTTCCTTGGTGTATACTCTGTTCTTTATCAAGTAAGTGAACTCGTCTCCTTCCCACATTCTTCTCTTTCTCCCTCTCCTTCCTCTCTTTGTATTGCATGATTATTCTCTTAGTTTTGTTGAATTGCATGGTTAGTTTAAATTTTTTTTTGGAATTGTTTGTTTTGGTTTATATTGATTGTGTTGGTTAGTGTTTCACTTCATCTCCTTGAAATTGGTGGCCAACTTGGCTCTCTCTGTTTCTTGTAACTTCTACTCTATTGTTGGGTCTATTTGGTTGTGTGTTTGGGCGTTTGACATTCTAAATTGTTGTCCATGGCATGTATCAAGATTCTGCACATCAAGTGTTTGTTGAAATACCTCAATGACTTTTTTATTGGTTTTTCTGTCAATTCTCTTACATTTTTGATTTGTGCTTGTGTAGACAATGGCTTCAAAGCGCGCACGCACCACTCCCACCTCCACGGCATCCGCGTCTAAGGGTGCATCATCTTCTCGCGCTCCACGGGGTCGAAGCTCCACTCCGGCCTTGTCGCCTCCTCCCACATCTCTTGGTGCTCATCCTCGAGCAAAAGCTATTGTTCCTGAGCGATTCTTTGACTTGGCAGACATCGCTGCTACCCCTCTTGGGACTACTCAACTTGGCAACATATCCCTATTCTTTGAGACTCGGAATTGGCTAAGGGTGGCTCAACCAATCACCAAGTACTCGGTTGAGCATACGATAGTTTTCTATGAGACGAAGACACCCTCGCAGAATCGCTCGAGTTTTTCGGTCTTGATTGAAGGTCGGAGATACACCATTTCTCCTAAGGTGGTATGTGAGGCGTTGGGTATTGATGGTGACTTTATTCCTGAAGGTGTTGTTTCTGTCAGATGGCCCGTTCCGGATACGATTCAAATTGACTTTGTCAATCAAGTTCAACAGATGTTTATTGATGGTGTCACGGAAAGGTATCATGCCAAGCACTACAGCGCCATCCTCTTGCACATGGTTGCCCACTCCAACATCTACCCCTCCAAGGGCAACAAGATCATCATGACCGACGACATGGTCAAATTAGTGGTCTGTATGTCAGTGCACCATCTTCATCTTTCTGAGGTCATCTACACTCGAATGCTTCAGATCGATTCAGCTAAGGGTACTCTTCATTTCCCTAGCTTTATAATGACTATAATCAAGCACTTGGGTTTTCAGGGACAGTATATGGGGGTGAGCCCTCCAAGGTTTGTTGGCCATGATTGGGTCAACGCCATCAAGAAGGGCTGTCAGTCTAGAAAGTTGGCCTTTGAGTCCGTGGGTGCGCGTCTGACGCATCACCTAATTTGGGGAGGCAGGGCTCTTGTTCGCCATGATGATTTTGATCGGGCTTTGACCTCTGGACGCCCCATCTCAGCCTCTGCTAGGGGCAATCGGGCTGTTGCAGCAATTGATGCTCGGGTTTCCTCTCTCCGACGTCGTCAGGATCATATGGATGCTCGGTTAGATCGTTTTGGGGTCATTCTCTCTCGTCATGATGTCATGATCAGTGATATTCATGCGATGAACGTTGCTCAGATGCGTCATTTACAGCTGGACTTCACTCCCACCGACTTGCCTCCGTTTCCGGAAGAGGTGCCTCCAGTTCCAGGTGAGAGTGATGGTGATGACTCAGAGAGTGAGGACGAGGGTGATGGTGAACACAGTGATGGTGCCTCGGAGTCCGATTAGTTGGTTTTCTGGCTTACTCTCCACATTTTTGTACTTAACTTTGCTCTTTTGCTATATCGGTTTGTTTCTTTTTTTTGGATATTGAGCATGTTATTGGATATTGCTATTTTAATATTAGTTCAAGTTTTTTCTTTGTTTTGCAGTAAATTTTTGTTTTTTAGGTAATGGACCTCTCTTATTGGGCCCATGTTAGGTTTACTCTTGTTTTTCCTATATATATGGGAGTCTTCTCCTCTTTCACTCCTATTGTGTCTTCTTACCTCTTGCTAGTTCTCTCTTTGTTCTTCAGAATTTTCTATGGCAGAATATGAACTTCATGGAATTCTTGTACCGGCTGTTGGTTATGTGTCGTTTATGGTGATGGAGTACAAAAACAATGCTAAGGTTTGTCGTTTATGTCGCGTTCCCCATGGGTATGACTATATTCATCGACCTTTTCTTAATCCTTGTTTGGTTCATGTCAATCATTGGGAGAGATTACCGGGACATCTTCAAAATCACATCTTGGAGTTGGTTGGTTATCCGAAGGTTCCAGGACTTGCTGCTCCACTTACCGACTGTGGCTTGGACAGCAGAATTGAGGAGTTGTTTTGTAAGAGTGAATGGCTGGAGGATTATGATGATCATGTGCTTGCTCGGTGGAATAGGCCTTCGGCTCGTGCAGAAGCTTACTTCTCCAAGCTTCCTCTAGGTCATTGGGAACGGGTTTTTCGAATTTGTTAACTTAAGCCTTGTGTTTTTGTCGTTTTGTCTTTTATGTTATGGATTCCTATGTTTGGTTATTAGTTGATTTCCTGAACTTTTAACAGTTGAGTTAGGTTTATCTTTTTATCTGTTTTTGTCTTCATTGTTTGGTATTGATTTCTTTTTCTTGGTTATTTGTTTATTGTTGTTATTTTATCGTTTCTTTTGTTGGTTGGTTATTTTGTTCACTTGTTGTGACAAAAAGGGGGAGATTTATGACTCTAATTACTAACAATCGTCTTCTTGTTGTTAGGTTATTTTTGGGTCATGTTTCAGGTATGCTACACGTATGGGGGAGTGAACGTGTTGATGATTTTAGACGTTATACAGTTATGGGGTTATACAGTTATGGGGGAGTTCGAGTGTCAAAAATATTTTGGAGCTCATGAAGTATGGGGGAGTTGCTCGAAGGATTGAATCCTTGATTGCTTCGGAAATTCCTAGTTGCTTCCGTTCTGTCTCTGATGGTTAAAGCATCTTGCTAAAGCTGGATAACAAGAATTAGTGACTTGTTATGTGTTTCTATCTTGAGTGATTTTGTAGGCATGTTTTATAAATGCCATGGTTTGGGCTTGTAAGCACGTTTTATAAGTGCTATTAGAGTCATAGGTTTTTGTCACAAAATCAATGTCAAAGGGGGAGATTGAAACCGGCATGAAGTGGTTTGACTTCAATTTTGTGACAAAGTGTCCTTGGTTATCTCGCCTTGAATTCATTGTTAGGAAAATCAAGATGTACGCATGGTCGTCTCATGTCCTTCGTGTCTCTTAGTTCTGTCCAGGAAAAGTTATTGGGTTCTGGACGTACGTACCGAGTTAGGACGTACGTACGTCCACTGAGGCAGCAAACATCTTTTGGTCAGGACGTACGTACGCAGTTAGGACGTTCGTACGTCCAAACAGGCAGCAAGTTTTTACCGTGTGGGGACGTACGAACGTTGATTCGACGTACGTACGTCCAATATGGATTTTCAATATTTCGGCCCATTTTCCTTGGTTTCCAACCCTAAGTATAAATAGGGTTTCTCTTCCAAAGAACAAGTTAGTTCTTTGGCCGTCCATTCTTCTTCTAGTTCATGTGTTTTGGTTTAGGTTTTGATATTGAAAGTGTTTGTGGCTATTGAACTCAATTCCCTTTCTTCCCCCTTCTCTCAATTCATATCTTTGTGATCTTCAAGAGTTATTGTGAATTCGGCTTCGAATCTTCTTGTGCGTACATCAAGATGCTCTGGTGAAGTCAAGGTGTTAGAGATAACCAGGAGTATCAACTCGCAGTGAGTGCAGGTAGTTGATAGGTTTGTACATCTCTTTTCATCTAGTGGATTATTTTGTTGTCGCGAGGACAACCGTGGACGTTTCCCTGTTTGGGTTTTACCACGTTAAAAATCTCTGTGTGTTATTTACTTTCTGCGTATTGTTTGATTGTTTGTTTGAATTTACAATTGTTATACTAGCACTATTTGTAGTTTCTCACTCTAGACCACAGAAGAACATAATAAAATAAACAACAAATACTAAATTAACAGCGGAAGACTAAACAAAATACAAACTATATAAATATACATCAGAGTCATGCCCGAAGGTTACAACTCATCAAACTCCAACTAGACATATGAGCAACTCAAGACAACCTCCACCAAGCTCTTATCGAATACTTCATCTCTAAAACACTTGTATCCTGAAAAGGGAAAAGGGAAGACGTTAAACGCCAGCAAGTTACAGAACTTGAGGTTCGATCTTAATTCCCAGAAAAGGAATCCGCGCATCCTAAAGATAAACAATTATAAATAATAATTAATTGATTTTAGCATTTAACACAATGATAAATAAATCAACAAAATCATTCTCTGGTAATCCGCAATGTCAATCATATTTCCGGTTCCAATAATCAAATAATCAAAATCTATTTCAATTAATCAATCAATCAATCAATCAGTCTGCAATATCAGATCAAGTCCTTATCCAGTAATTCCAATCCATCATATTATATCAATCCAAATCCATCAATTTCAATCCATGAAATTCATATATAAAGTTGTGCAGTAGCACCGAGTCGTACGCATCATCGACATACACTCACATGAAATTCATATATAAAGTTGTGCAGTAGCACCGAGTCGTACGCTTCACGCCATACACTCACATGAAATTCAAATATAAAGTTGTGCAGTAGCACCGAGTCGTACGCATCACGCCATACACTCACATGAAATTCATATATAAAGTTGTGCAGTAGCACCGAGTCGTACGCATCACGCCATACACTCATTGAGTTATGTCATGTGACAACACTCCGGGACGTCTCCCCATCATACGGGTCCGGTGTTAATTTGTTTAACACGCCCAAAACTAATCCAACACATGGTTCAATCCAATCATTCTATTCCAATCATTGTCCATATAAATATATATATGACGAAACAACAAAAACGTGTATGATGTCAAGTTCAGGAATTTCTAAAGTAAGAAAGTCCATAACCAATGGGTTCAATCAAACATTACAATATCAAGTCAAATATTCAAATCCAATGATAACATATTTTAAAATATAAATTTCAGCAATATTAATAACTAAATATTAACAAGTTTGTATATTTATCAAATTCTAATTATTAAAACATGTATTTTTATGGGAATCAATTATAATTCTATTTTCTAAACATGCTAACCAAACTAACACTTCAACCTAATCTGAAAATTAAGAGAAAATATCAAGTAATATAACTTGCCTCATATGAAGACCCCCAAACACCAAATATACGAAGAACACAACTCAAAACCACCATATTGCAATCCAGTCACAGATTTTCTGATCTCCAAAGAATCATTTGTACAGGTCACGTCCGGAAGATTCACATACTCTACTCTATATTCTCAGATGCGTATTTTCAATAGGGTTCTAATGACGTAAGATTCATGTCATTCCGAGTTCTGTAGAGAGAGTTATGGCCGAAATACTAACAGGGTGTTATCAAAAACGGGAATCCATATATTTCTCTTCAAGTTTGAGATCTAGGGTTTTTCTTTTTGATTTAATAACTAAGAATAGTATATATACTAATATTTATTTATGTGGACTTAAAGGTGAGTTTAAAATAAAGCCCAAAGGCATGATACTAATCCCATTTATAAAACCTATTTATATAGTCAAAGAAGTCCAAATTGAAATCTAATTTCTATTAAGCACAAGCCTATCAAAATACCGGGTATTACTTTCTACCCCCCTAAAAAGAGGAATGTCGTCCTCGAGATTCAAATCAAACATCAAAATAAAGCTAGGTAAACAATATATCGACTAAAAAGAAATGAATCATATGATTTAGATATCATAAATAGCTCGATATAAAACATTGTTAATACATATGCATCTAACAATACAACAAAGTGTCAGGAGAATGTCAGGGTACCATATGAAATGTGTCTCGATACATTTAATTGCACATCACCAATCTTGATATGTAAATAGTAATATACATGCATCAAATGATTATATCATATAAATGTCTATCAGAAGACTAAATAAAGGAGACAAGTCTCTATCAACCAGATTCTGTATATGCACAACATATTATGGGTAAAAAATTATTGTCCAAACTTATAATCATTATCACAAGCATTAACTTAGTCAATATATTACTCCAATCATCTCTTGTGTTTCCTTGGGTACGCGACCCACACACACCGAATACCTACACATAGCCAACAACTCATTAGAGTATCCAAACAATTCCAAATATCATAATATGACACCACCTTATCCAAAACAATTCCAGTACACATGTTATGTATCCAATCATGCTACAACATCCATCACTCCTATCTAAAATACATCAACGTTTAATAGATAAACTGATAACGGGTCAAGCTATCTCTAAGATATCACATAATCATGCTAGAGTCAAGTAGCTCCTAGTAAAAACAGTGTCAGGTCTTGGGGAGTGCAGAGTGTGCAATTACACATGACCCTCCAAATCTTAAAGTCGGCTCGAAGTTAAAGGGTTTACAACACTTCAAATCAAAAGAAAGGCAAGTAACATCAAGTTACATCTTTAATTCAATATTCAAAAAGATACCATAAACCACAGTAAATATGCATTTATTAATATCTTTCAATATAACAAAAATATTCAATTTTGTCACTTCCAAACCAGGAACACCACCAAACCATTTACTCATGCATGAGCCATATCAATCAAAACAACCTTATTGTAAATAATACATATCTGAATTTCTATTTTCTTTAATTTAAATTGTTATAAAAATAATCATACATACATTAACCGTCTAATATAGATCCTTCTTATTTTATTTTTTCAAATAAATGAACTTTTCAAAGTAAGATTTAAAACGTATCGCAAACATACTAGCACAACCTAAATAAGGTATCAAGTTCAAAACCTCATTTTAAATATATCCACTATAAGATTTCTATACACATTACAAACTAATAAACCTTTTTGGCATAATTAAAAATTTTATTCTTTTACCCAAGTTCGAATTCTTATCCAATTAAAGTGCATCATACTAGTACATAGTATTATCGTATACCATCCAGGAAAAATCTTCATGACAAATTCATAAAGAAAGACTAATACGTTTATATTATCTATAACATGCGTATAAGGTGCATCAGCATAACTAAAAACATACAATAATTTGTATTTGAAAAGAATCCTCCAACCTGGTTATTCATGTATACACAATGGATTACAAATTAAGAGCTTCCAGTTCATCATATCATTCTTGCGATTAAAAATACTTTCAAAATATCCAATTTGCTTCTAGGCGCTGAGAATTCCATCTACCGAAAAAAATGCTTAAATTTCTATGAAAATCATCAATATTCAAAATATTGCAAAAACATATTTCTTCTAATAAGTCAAAATTTTCAAATCATGGTTTGAACTGAATCATTAACAATACAATTTGCTACCAACATGTTAAGCTAACTAATCAAACTTTATTCATGCTTCTACACAAAACATGGAACATGATATCTAAACAGTTATCCGCAATTATCAAAATATCTACTTATGCATAAAGCAAATATAATACAATTCAGAACCGAAATAAAACTATAAGAGAGATAATTATTATCCTCTGCAAACTATATTATCAAATATATAACCCAACATTTATCTATATTATAATCTACAAAGGGTGCATAATTTGACTAGGACTAATTTATATGACTAGGATTAATTTCAATTTGACTAGGACTAATTTATATGACTAGGATTAAATTATAAGCCTTGGATTAAATTTTTATTTGGGTCCATAATTAAGTTGCTTTGGACGGACCTGATTTAATCAAGATCCACAATTGTAGATATACTTACGTCACCGCCCCCTAAACCTAAATTACTTTTCTTTTAAATAAAACTCTTAGAAGTTAGAACCTCAAATTCTAATCATCTTCTCTACTTGAAATCGATCTACACTGCATCTTTCTCTAACGAATCGACCACGGGTACAAGCTCCTCTTTCATAAACATTCAATTCTCAGGTATTTCTCTTTTTTTTTTTGAAAATTAAATATTCAACCAGAACCCTTTAGGATAACTGTTATAAGCCGTTTTATATACTTTTCTAAATTGTTTTTGCATTATTGTTGAAGTTGGGATCGTGAAAATCAAGGGTCTGTTTAGTTCCATATGTAGGCTTTAAATGTTCTGTGTGGTATTTTATATTTTAGCTTGGCTTTAGGAATTCAACCTAGAATTCCTAAACTGTACCAAGATTCCGGAGGCACTGGCACATAATTAAGGTTTCTTCTTTTCTTCGTCTCAAAACCAAACATATAACCAGAAAAGTATATAGGGAAAAATGGAGACTGGTTTTTGTATGTACGTGGCTTCTTATAAATGAGCCAGATTAAGTTATTAGTCTTGAAATTGTTGTTTCAGATTGTTTAATTATTTGCACCCTACATATGTTGTGTAGCTTTTAATGTAAAACTAACAATCATTAAGGTGCACCTAGCCTAGAATATGTGTTTAATTCCTAGATATAGCTTCTCTTTTATGAATTAAGTCACTTACAGCCACAGTTATTTGAGTGTTCAATCTTTTAGGCTGCACATACCTATTCTAGGCTTTCTGAGCATCTTTCATTCTTTCTTCTTATTTGCTTTCATAGAGCAGCAGATGGATGTCGCTCTCTGCTATTGGTTGTCTTTATTGGTGGAGTAACATTTGCAGAGATTTCTGCTCTTCGTTTTCTAAGTGCTCAGTGCTCAGGTATACTTGCTCTCTTCTATTATTTTAGAGACACTGATGGTGAGCATTGAACTAAGCTGTTATTATATGTGTACTTAAAGATACTACTATCAGGGGAAAAAATATATTACCTATGTTTTGATCTTATTAGATAAAACTCTAGGTCTAGAACTTTTGTATCGCTTTAATATATGGATATTAATGGTAGTTGACGCATCCAACAAAAGAATGCAGCTTATATTCTGATTTGAAGGGTTCAGGACTCGCAACTTGCAAAAATCACTAGATATAGATAATAGACTGATCCATTGATTGTACTGTGCTATTTTGCTGCAAGAAATTGAATTAGAGACTACAAAATGAATTTCATCATATTATTTTGCTTCCTTCAACTTCGTCTTCTTCTTTGTTGCTCATATTTATTAGAGATTTTTGAACATACCCCCGTGAGAAGCAAAAAAAAAAAAATATAGTATGATTTGGTACATACTTTGTTAATATAGTATGAGCAAATTTTAAGGAGGGTAGTGATCAGTGGCTTAGCGTTACACTTATAAATGTTAATACAAAAATAGAACCCACACCTAAAATTTGCACCATGAGAAAAAGAATAATTACCATTTGAATTTAGCTAAAAGTCACTGAGTTAATTTTCTATGTTTATTTTTATTTTTATTTTTTTCTGGAATTTTTACTTATCTCTCTTCCTGTTACCATTTTATTAATAATCTTTGGATTTGATAAGTCTATTAGTAGCTTTTGGTGTCCATTCATTGATGCGGTTGATAACCATTCTACGTTTCATTTAAATTTTCATTATATCCATCAGTTGGTATAAAAACACAAATAGACATTTTTTTAGTTGGTATTATATCCTCAATTTGTCGAAAGAAGCAAGCTTGGGTGTAATTTCATTATATCCTTCAGTTAGTATAAGCATGATATGTAGTAAAGTCGGCAGTCTCCCAGACAGTGGACTACTGTGTTCTCCTTTTTTTTTTACCAATTTTTGAAGAGAAGAATTTGAAGCATTTGGTACTCACCTTAATAGCAGTAGGAAGCTTTCCAGGGCTGTAAATCCCTCTAAACAGAAATACTCACCTTATCACATATTTGTGGACATATATTTTGTCAACAGTTTACAAGAACTAATGGATAGTTGAATCAGAATTCTGTAATGCTAATGGATTAGAGCACACCAGAAGATTGGAAATACGATTCATCATTATGCATAGTATTTGTTGCTGCTAATGGTTTAGAGCACACCGGAGTAAAAACATGACCTTAGAAGGCATATGTATAGTCTAGATCTTAATCATGAATTAGTGTCCTAAATGCATGAATTAGGTTTTCTTCTAATTGAGGTAAATATAATTTGTTATATTCCTCATTTTTTTTTATTTAGTGTAACTCTCTTTTTAGATTATTTCTCTCTTATATTTAATTGACATTCCTGTACCTACATCCGGCATGATAAATATTACCAGCTACAGTCTGTTGATTATTTATCGATTATTCCTACCATTCAATCCTCTGTTGATTTAAGTAATTTACGTACAACAATTCATGGTTTTAATTTCAGGAATGAATAACGGAAAAGAAAATTCTTCTAACAATGGATGTTCAGGAGTACGCATAACAGTAGAACAGTAAGTGTATAATAATATATACTATGATATATAATATTAATTATTGCGTAATGTTATATAACTATTTTTTTTTTCTTAGGGAAACCATTGCAGAAGATAACATCGTGTCATTGTCTAAAGCTCAGATAGCACAACGCAGACGAAGGGAAAAAGAACGTGCTAAACAAAAGTGAGTAATTTCTACATTTTAAAATGAATTACCTTATCAATAATGATATCAAATCAGTTACTAATACAAAAAATGTAGGGGTTTATTAAATTCCAGCAACAACGAAACACCAACCAAAAGTGTAGCACGAGAAACCAGTGCAAGGAATAACATCGTGTTATTGTCCAATTACCAAATAGCACAACGCAAACGAATAGAAAATGAACGATCAGGACAAAAGTGAGTTAATTTTTTATTTATAACTTACACTCTTTCCTCTATTTTCGATAGGTTCATATTGACAAAATTGATAAAAACACAATATAATTCTTCTTTACTATTCAAACATATAGGATTTTATTATCCAATAAAAGACAATGCGTCAACAAGGAAGTTCCTCAAGTAGAGTAAGTATATATTCTGTTAAGACTACGTGTTTATTTATTCAAAGTGTTATATCAGTAGAGTGTGGAGTTTGAATTTTTTTTTTTCTTAAAATATTTAGCATACCGTTATCCAATATAACACAATGCGACAAAGATGATGTTCTCCCAACAGTTTCTAACAATAATGATGGCACATTGCCAGAGATAATTGAAACAGAGTAAGTATTTATTTTCAGAGACACTGAGTATTTTATTACTGTTATGGAGTATAATTTTTCCTTACTATTCAATCATATAGGATTTTATTGTCCAATAAAAGACAACGCATCAACAAGGATGTCCCTCCAACCAATCCTACCATATTGCGAGCAACAAATCAAGAAGAGTAAGTATATATTCTGTTACTATGATTATTTAGCTAAAATGGTTATATAAATGGGGTCTGAATTTTTTTATTGTTAACAAATTTAGGATTTCATTATCTACTGTAACGCATTGCGGCAAAGAAGATGTTCCTCTAACTGTTTCTAACAATAATGATGCCACATTGCCAGAGATAATTGAAACAGAGTAAGTATGTATTTCTTAAACACTGAGTATTTTATTACTGTTTGAAAAAGTTTTAAAATATAATATTGTTTTCTAAAGGCAATGCATGCAAGAAGAAAACCTTGAAGGGCTAAGCAGGCAACAAACCAGTCAACGAAAAAGAAGAGAGAGAGAACGTTCTGTTGGGAATTCCAAAGAACAAAACACAACGCCGAATAAAGAATGGAATGCAAAGTACGTATAATTGTATTGGCCATAGCAATTCATATAAACTTATATTTGAAAGAAATTGACAAATGTTTCATTATTTGTAGCACTCCATTGGACAAGACTCACACAATAAGCCAACGTCTTCGAAGGAAAAAAGAAAAACAAAAAGAAAACGAATTTTTTTTTCTTTATTCAATGGATGGAATAGTGGATGGAGTATCACAAGCTGTGGAACACGTTGTAGATGGAGGATCACAAGCTGGAAATCAGTTATTAGAAGAAACCAAAGGAAAACAACCTATTGTTGAGGTTATTACATATTTCTATGGTTCATCGTCAACTGGAGATTCTTCCCGTGAATACAATGTTATAAAACGATGCCCTATGAAGTAAGTTGTTTATATATAGTTAACTATATTTCTTATTTACTAATATAAATTTTTAGATTTTTAATTTAATGCCCGATTTTTGAATTATCTCAGAGGATAACCAAAAAATTTTGAAGGAAATCGAGAAATTATTGTACTATACTGGGTGAGAATGATTATAATTTGTTTGACATCTCTTAAGGTTTCACATCTCTTATCATCATCATCATCATCATCTTCATCACACACAGTTTAAATAAACTAATTTTTAAATGACTTTTTTAATTTCTTCAAATTAAGGTTGATTGTTGCAAATTAAGGTTCAACAAACTCTAATTCCATACTTTGTCACTCTATTTTAAATTGATTTTCCCCTTTTACAATAGACAATTTCTTAGGCAAGTTTATTTTCCTTTTATTTTTAAATTTGAGAATTATGTTTAAAAACTAATGTTTTATCCAATTATTGATTCTTTTCAGAGAAATGACAAACATGGAAGAAAATGATTCTACTACTAATGTTCATTCTGTAAGTGATTCTCATTACGATACTATATTAGAAGATGAAATTCACATACCAATCGATCAAGTAGAAAATATTCCTAAAGAAAGACACTATCTTGGGAAAATGGATGTCATATGTCCATCATGTTCTGCTTATCATTGGTTAGATGAACGATTGACTAAATCCACTAAAAAGAAGTCATTTTTCGGTATGTGTTGCCTGCAAGGAAAGATAAAGTTGCCACTACTTACACCATTGCCTTCTGCTATTAAATTGTTATACGAAGGAAGAAATTCACTGGCAAAATCTTTCAGGAAAGATATTAGATCCTATAATGCTGCTAATGCCTTCTCCAGTTTGGGTGTTTCGATGGACAAACGTATTCTAAAAGGTCGAGGACCAACTTCTTTCACAATTCATGGTCAGTTGTCCCATCAAATTGGATCGTTGTTACCGGAATCAGACAAATCTCCAAGTTATTCACAGCTATATATTTATGATCCCCATATTGCATTGGATTGCCGACAGAAAAGGAACCTTCACTTAAATCCAGCTATTCTGAAAATAATTCAAGAAACTCTATTGGAATCAAATGAGTTGTGCAAAATATACAAAGGTGCGTATGATGTTCTGAAATCAGCTAATAGCAATGGCGGTGAAAGTATACCTTATAAGGTTAGCTTATACGCCCACTACTGATCCTAGACGCTATAATCTCCCAACGTCTGAAGATATTGCTGTTATTATTCCTGGGGATGGGACTGAACCGACTTCGAAGCGAGACATAATACTGCACCTGAAGAATAACAATCTCGAAAGAATAAGCGAATGCCACCCACTGTATTTGCCGTCACACTATGTCTTACTATTTCCAACTGGAGATCTTGGTTGGTCTACAGATATGAAACATTGGGATGTCAAGAACGAACGGTATTTTACAGTTACAGGTAAAGAAAAAAAGAATAGATTGACTCAGCTTCAATATTTCTGCTATCGCTTATTTGAGAGAACGACTGAATATTCTGCTTTATTTCGAGCTGGCCTTTTGTTCCAACAATTTATTGTAGATGCATGGGCGTCCTATGAACAAAATCGATTATATTGGATTAGGACACACCAAGCTGATCTGCGCTGCGATGTATATAGTGGATTGACAGATATTGTTACCAATGGTCACAATCCTAATGACATTGGGAAAAAATTCATTCTACCGTCCACTCATTTAGGCAGTCCAAGGCATATGTATGAAATCTACCGGGATTCTATGGCAATTACCAGATACTACAAACATCCAGATATATTCATGACGGTGACTGCTAATCCAAAATGGCCAGAAATTCAGAATGAGCTTAAGCCAGGTCAACCTGCATTAGATCGTCCTGATTTAGTTGCACGTGTGTTCGAGCTTAAAAGAAAAGCAATTATGCATGAAATAGAAAATAGAGGATTATTTGGAAGAGTTGTTGCAAAGGTGTATACAATAGAATTTCAAAAACGCGGCCTTCCACATATGCATGCATTGCTTTTTCTTCACCCTGAAGACAAAATCAGGACGACAGATCAAGTGGACAGAATTGTTTGTGCTGAGTTCCCTGATCCTATAAAACATCCAGCTTTGTTTGAAACTATCAAGAAATGCATGGTTCATGGTCCCTGTGGTACTCGCAACATGGAATCAGTGTGTATGGAGAACAAGGTTTGCAGGTCTAGATATCCAAGAGAAAATGTAAATGATACCAGAATAGATGTGGATGGCTACCCAATTTATAGGCGAAGAAAAACTGGTAAAAGTTATCATGTTAGAGGACACCTGGTTGATAACAAAGATGTAGTCCCATACAATCCTCATTTATCAGAAATGTTTGATTGCCACATTAATGTGGAAATTTGTGCATCAGTAAGGGCAGTCAAATATATTAACAAGTACATTTACAAAGGCCATGATAGAACCACAATGGTGGTTGGGGCGGAAGATGATGAAATTCAACAGTATCTTGATGCTCGATATGTAGGTCCTACTGAAGCAGCGTGGAGATTATATGGATTCCGAATACATGAAGAACTACCATGTGTCACTAGACTTGCGCTTCATCTGAAAGGTCTGCATGTGTGTGTCTTCAATCCTAACGACACGCCAGAACAAGTAAAAGAAAAGACTGAAAATCAGAAATCATCTTTGACTACATATTTCGATTGGTATAGAAAAAATCCTACTACTAAAGCTTATACTTACCAAGAATTTCCTGAACATTTTAGATGGTGCAAGGATAACAAGAAATGGACACCAAGAGTTACTTCAGCCTTTTCTATTGGTCGGATGTATTTTGCCAATCCAAATTCTGGTGAAAGATTTTACCTTAGGTTACTATTAACCGTTGTGAAAGGACCATCGTCATTTGAATCCTTATATAGTGTGGATGGTATCGAACATAAGACATACAGAGAAGCATGCATTGCTCGAGGTCTTCTAGAAGATGACAATGAATGGGACAAATGCCTAGAAGAAGCTGTAATAATGAAAACTGGTCATCAGGTACTCACAATTTATGTTTACATTTTGTTTTATATGTCTAAATATTAAAACTGTTTTATCTAAGTATGAAAACTGTTTATCAAAGAATCAATGGAGAAGGATTTTATTATTATCAAGTCCTTCACCTGCTGCACTGTAGCCTTCACTTTTATTGAATATTATACTTGCTGATGTATTCTCCCGTTGTTTTACTTTGCAGAAAATAATTATTAAATTCCATATATTTTGTTTATTGAAAATCCACCACTAATTCATAGTTTTTATATGGTAAACAGGTACGGAGATTATTCTATTTGATCCTAACTGAATGTAATCCTTCTCGACCGGAAATTCTATGGGAGAAAAATGCTTTAAAAATATGTGACGACTTGCCGTACCAACTGAAAACAAAATTTGGCATTCAAGATCCCAGTGATAGTGATGTTTGTGACTATGGGTTGTTCTTAATGAACGACTACTTGCTGGAGAGTGGTAAGACATTATCAGATTTCCCAAACATGCCTTTACCGTGTAAAGCATGGAATGAAGTAGTTACCAACCGTCTTATTACAGAGCATCGGAATTTCGTGTATCAGGGATTATATGAAAAGGCTCAAGAAAAAGTTGCAAGATTCAATACTGAACAACTAAATGCCTATATGAAGATTACAAATTCTGTTCGTAATGATAGTGGACAAGTATTTTTCCTAAGTGGTCCGGCTGGAACAGGAAAAACGTTCGTCTATAATACTGTAGCAGATACATTGAGAAGTGAAGGTCATATTGTCATAATGGTTGCTTCATCGGGAATTGCTTTTTTATTATTGGCAGGAGGAAGAACAGCTCATTCTACATTCAAAATTCCATTTGAAGTTCTAGACGACTCTGTTTGTTCAGTCACAAAGCAAACAATCCATGCAGAATTATTCAAGAGAGCGAAACCGATTATATGGGATGAAGTACCAATGCAACATAGGTTCTGCGTGGAAGCTGTTGATCGTACACTAAGGGATATTCGTGAAATTAATGAACCGTTTGGAGGAGTTACAGTTGTTCTGGGCGGTGACTTCAAACAGACTCTCCCTGTCATTACTAAAGGAATTGTCCGTGCATGTCTAACAAAATCACATTTGTGGAGTGGTGTTAGACTCTTAACTTTGGTTAAAAATATGCGACTGAACAGTAATGATACTGAAAATGTCAAGTTCGCAGATTATTTGATTGAGGTAATTTTTAAATTTCAACAATATTTGTTATTTTCATATCTAGGTAATTTTTAAATTTCAACAATAGTTCTTATGTTTATATCTACGTTTAAACCTTTGCTTATTATACCCTTAATATTATAATTTACAGATAGGAACAAATCCTAAAGAAGATGTGGAATTGCCTTCGGAGATCAAAAGGTGTAAGAGTACCATGGATCTTTTGTTTAAAGTTTACCCCAATCTAAATGTCGAAGAGGTAGCTACCGAGACCTACTTGCAAGAACGATCTATTCTCTCTGCTCGCAATGATGATGTAGCTACTCTTAATGAATTAGCAATAAATCAGTTTCCCGGTGAATTACATGAGTACCTAGCTGCTGATAAAGCCATTGAAGATGATCAACCAATCGAGAATAGGGGAAACAGTATATCAAACGAGAATATGCAAGCACTGGATCCACCGAGTCTTCCACCATTCAAACTCCAACTTAAAGTTGGTTGTCCAATAATGTTGCTACGGAACCTTCAACTGAGAGATGGTTTATGTAATGGAACGCGTCTAATGGTTATCCAGTTTGCTACAAGAGTTATAGAAGCAAAGATACTTAATGGTAGCCATGCTGGAAATTATGTATTCATACCACGTATAACTCTTCAACCATCTGTTTCAGAAACGCCTTTCCAAATGACACGACGACAATTCCCAGTTCGATTGGCATTTGCAATGACTATTAATAAGTCACAAGGACAATCAGTTAAGTATGTGGGTATAGACTTGCGAAACCATGTCTTCAGTCATGGCCAATTATATGTGGCATTGTCAAGGTGTACTTCTTCCAATCGAATATCTGTTCTCCTAGGGAATGAAGATGATGACAAAACAACCAATGTTGTTTATCCTGAAGTTTTTCTCTAATTGATTACAGGTATGACCAGATTACTCATTCGTAAAGTATTATTTTTCTCAAGTTTATTACGTATTCTATCTCTTATTTCTATTTAAATCTTTCTCCAGTTTCTGGTTTGATGACTTTAGAATTTAGATTACTGCAATGGCATTATAAGATTAATCTGAGAGAGTAGAAAATACATTCTGTTTTATTTAGCTATTATTACTCCTTGCAGATTTTGTTGGTGTATTTGTAACTCTCAATTTGGTCTATGCAGGGGTACTTGATCTTTCTTTGACACAACACTCAGGTTTGTATTATTGATATTTATTCAATACTTTGGTACTTGATCAGAGGCTGGATTAGTGTATGCTTTAATGCTGTGTTGGTGCTAACAGTGATGATGCTGATGCTGACAGTGAAGCTAATTGCGGTGCTGACATTGACAGTTATGCTGCTGACAATGATGTTTATAGCAATGCTGATGATGACAGTGATTATTATCACAGAGCTGACAATAATGGCGATGATCCTGACAATGAAACTGATAGTAGCACTGATAGTGAGTAGGGAAGTGAAGCTGATAATGTGATGATAGTGAAGCTGAAAGGAAGGAAAAAATATGATAATGTTACTCGGAGGCCTTTGTAATGCAAAATCACTAACAGTATCTGCCCCATTGTTGGGGGTATATTCTACTTTTCGGCTTTGGTATCTGCCCCATTGTTGGGGATATATGGAAGTAAGACTGTAAACCTAACGTCCTTCTATAATATGCTTGCACAAAGATAGCTCTATTTGACTTGATTCACAGCGATAAATATATGATTCATAATTGTTTGAATAATATTTTTAATATAACTATCTTCAAATTATTAATGGTAGCCATGGCAGCGCCACGGGTTTTACTAGTTTAATTATATGACACAACTATTAGATATTTTATACAATCAAAACCATGTCATGTTATGATAAAATTTATTATAAATAAATAAACTAGACACTATTTAGAGTTTTATATTGTCAATTTCATGAAGATATTATTCCAAGCTCAACGATGCTTTAACATGCATATCATCAATTTTATCGTAAATGTGGCATAATATTCAAAAATTCATAACTCTCTAACCGAAATTTCAAATAAACGGAATTATATGTCCAAACGATGGTATCAAAGAACTCCACACAATCTAACAGAAATTTTTTTAAATTTCGAACAGTTTCGAGTAGAAAGCTGAAATACTCAAATCACGTTAAATGCATACGAGAAATATCATATCTTTTTACTGATTGATCCAAACAAGACATGTAATATATCAAAATGCTCATAATTAAATAATCTACAATCTATCAGAATAAAGTTTTTCCAAAAGACTGACGGATTTTTTTCTGAAACAAGCAATAACTAAATTCCAACCGAACTCGATCAAAAATTCATATCTTAATAACTGCTAATCCAAACGACATGTACAATATGTCAAACTCTTTGTAGCGATAAAGCCTACAAATCATCAGAAGAAACCTTTTCTAAATTCATAACCAATTGCAATGAAAATTGTAATCAGTAAAATCTACATAAGTTTTACGAGAAAAACCATAACTTTCCAACCAAATATCAAAACGATGCATACTATATATTAAAACGACCGTATTTGAATTATCTACAGATCATCAAAGGCAAGTTTTCAAAAATTCATAACGGAAAACTCTGAAAAAGCATGAACAGTAACAATAACACGTAAAATGAATACTTTTTGTTTTTCATATTTTCTACCAAAAATATATATACTAGCATGCTTTATAGATTTAACTCTACCTTAGCCAAATCTTATTACAACATGCAATCAAAACTTTATTCTTTTCGAATTTTAATCTTGCTTCAACTTAATCAAGTCATTCCAAAGATTACAATAAACATATCGTATAAATCCAATTTATCTTTATTATTAATTCCACATGCAATACAACATATATCTTTGAATAAAGATATGTAATCACCAGAGCTACTAGCTTTAAAAAGATCACTCCAACTCAAACATCCTATCAGTAACATAAGCAATTTATACCATTATGCTTAATCATCTTAAGAATATATTTATTCTAAAATCCTTTTGTAAAGAATTTTTTTTTTTTTTTTTTTTTTTCAATCAAATCAACCTATGTATGCTACATATATTTCGTCAATAAACATGATCTCATAAACAATATTTATCATGCTTCCATCTTCCAAATTCAAGTATAATTTGTTTAACATAAAAAAAATATATACCCATATTTTCATATAACATATAACAATCCATGCTTTAAAATCAAGCAACAAATTTGAAATGTTTTAAGAACATTACGCTTACCAAATAAAAACTTATCTTTCAAGTTTGAGAATTTTGTTTTTTCCCAAAACAAATAATCATCAAGTATTTTCCATTCCAAAAAACAATATACACCTAAGCAATCATATCAAAAGTGATATAGAGTTCATCCAAATATCTCATAATCTCAAATGCATCAACATGCTCTAATCATGGTTAAACAAATAAAAACAACAATATCAATTAAATCTTTCAACCATATTCGACAACATCATTGCAACCAAACCTCGTTCCCTTACAGAATATCATCCTAAACAACATGGGCATCAACCAAACTATCCTCGCAAGGATCTAGTTCAACCATTCTTTCCAGAAGGTAACTATCCGTACTGCATATATCCAAACATATGATTCACGAAGAAATATTAAACAAGGTAAACATGCACACAATATCTAGAAGCACCTCATCACAACAAATAATATAATATATCTATACGTATATAAACTCGACCAAAACAATCCTCACTCAAGTAGAGTCTAAAGTAAACTCTACCACTGGTTGCTCATACTCCTAAGAACTCAACTGGACTCCACAGGTACTCCCTAAAGGTCAAACGAACTCTAAGCTCTGATACCAACTGTAACGCCCCTGAAATCCGATCCTAGCTGGCCAGGCCAAAATCGGGTAACAGAGTCATAATGATCTCCATATGTCCTCCATGGACCGTAGGGTCACACTACTGTCACGTGATATCACACCTCTAGACCACAGAAGAATATAATAAAATAAACAACAAATACTAAATTAACAGCGGAAGACTAAACAAAATACAAACTATATAAATATACATCAGAGTCATGCCCGAAGGTTACAACTCATCAAACTCCAACTAGACATATGAGCAACTCAAGACAACCTCCACCAAGCTCTTATCGAATACTTCATCTCTAAAACACTTGTATCCTGAAAAGGGAAAAGGGAAGACGTTAAACGCCAGCAAGTTACAGAACTTGAGGTTCGATCTTAATTCCCAGAAAAGGAATCCGCGCATCCTAAAGATAAACAATTATAAATAATAATTAATTTATTTTAGCATTTAACACAATGATAAATAAATCAACAAAATCATTCTCTGGTAATCCGCAATGTCAATCATATTTCCGGTTCCAATAATCAAATAATCAAAATCTATTTCAATTAATCAGTCTGCAATATCAGATCAAGTCCTTATCCAGTAATTCCAATCCATCATATTATATCAATCCAAATCCATCAATTTCAATCCATGAAATTCATATATAAAGTTGTGCAGTAGCACCGAGTCGTACGCATCATCGCCATACACTCACATGAAATTCATATATAAAGTTGTGCAGTAGCACCGAGTCGTACGCTTCACGCCATACACTCACATGAAATTCAAATATAAAGTTATGCAGTAGCACCGAGTCGTACGCATCACGCCATACACTCACATGAAATTCATATATAAAGTTGTGCAGTAGCACCGAGTCGTACGCATCACGCCATACACTCATTGAGTTATGTCATGTGACAACACTCCGGGACGTCTCCCCATCATACGGGTCCGGTGTTAATTTGTTTAACACGCCCAAAACTAATCCAACACATGGTTCAATCCAATCATTCTATTCCAATCATTGTCCATATAAATATATATATGACGAAACAACAAAAACGTGTATGATGTCAAGTTCAGGAATTTCTAAAGTAAGAAAGTCCATAACCAATGGGTTCAATCAAACATTACAATATCAAGTCAAATATTCAAATCCAATAATAACATATTTTAAAATATAAATTTCATCAATATTAATAACTAAATATTAACAAGTTTGCATATTTATCAAATTCTAATTATTAAAACATGTATTTTTATGGGAATCAATTATAATTCTATTTTCTAAACATGCTAACCAAACTAACACTTCAACCTAATCTGAAAATTAAGAGAAAACATCAAGTAATATAACTTGCCTCATAAGAAGACCACCAAACACCAAATATACGAAGAACACAACTCAAAACCACCATATTGCAATCCAGTCACAGATTTTCTGACCTCTAAAGAATCATTTGTACAGGTCACGTCCGGAAGATTCACATACTCTACTTTATATTCTCAGATGCGTATTTTCAATAGGGTTCTAATGACGTAAGATTCATGTCATTCCGAGTTCTGTAGAGAGAGTTATGGCCGAAATACTAACAGGGTGTTATCAAAAACGGGAATCCATATATTTCTCTTCAAGTTTGAGATCTAGGGTTTTTCTTTTTGATTTAATAACTAAGAATAGTATATATACTAATATTTATTTATGTGGACTTAAAGATGAGTTTAAAATAAAGCCCAAAGGCATGATACTAATCCCATTTATAAAACCTATTTATATAGTCAAAGAAGTCCAAATTGAAATCCAATTTCTATTAAGCACAAGCCTATCAAAATACCGGGTATTACAAACTTAGAGGAACGTAGCAGGAGATGGTGGAAGACAAAATCAGGCAGATGATGTGGCAAAAGATGAGGAGACAACTGGTAGTAGCACATAAGAATGGAAATATAGTACAATTACGTAATGATGCTGGAGATAGTACACTTGGAAGCAGTAGTATGGACATACCTCCTAATTTTGGGGCTGTAGTTGTACGGGATAAAAAGTTGGAGCAACAGATGATAGTGACTAGAGAGGAAGTACAAACAAACAACTTTATAGGTGAGGGGAAAATGGTAGGTGAAGAATTCGGAGAGGTGCAGAGGAGTGGTAGAGAGATGTAGCTAGTACAGCTAGTGGAGAGTTTGTGATATGTCAGAATATCTTTGACGCATTGACCAATGACAAATGTGAGTATATTCAAAATTTGGGAGAGGATAATTGATTAAAAACCGACCCAAGTAGGTAATAGAAACAGAAGAAGAACATAATGGAGCTTAAATGAAACACCACCAAGAGGGAGAAGTCAAGAACATAGAAAATAGAAAAATAAACATGTTAGGTTGAGAGGTGGAGCGATAAAAAATAGAAATGAGAAAGCGAATGAAAAAGAAGGTAGAGGTCGAGGAAAATCGAAGAGGAGCATTGAAGGGGAATTGGAGAATATAAACCAAAATTCAAAATTAATTAGTGAAAGAAGAAGAACAACGATTATAGTTAGTGAATAAAGTGATTCTGCCCAAACATCTGCTATTGTTTTCCCAAAATCAGAAGAAGAGAATGAGATCTGGATAGAGTTGGAAAGGGAATTAGAAAAATTAGAAAAATTGAATAGTTCATCACTTTGAGCAATGGTTTAGCTCGGTGTATTTCAGAAGCTGATAGGGAAAATTAGTGGAAATGGATGATGATTCCTATTACGGATCAAATGGGAGTCTCTTTTCAACTTGGTCGTAAAAAATTAATTTTTTTTCCTGAAAAGTTTATGTTTACAACAAAGGGGTGGGATAGATGGTAATGGGTTGGAATTGGTGGTGAGAGGTGGCGAGGAAGGTGAGGGAGATGCACTGATCACTCCATGATGATACAATTACAATTGCTATCTTGGAATGTGAGAGGTTTAAGGATTGAAGGGGCTTGTGGGCATGTGAGAGATTTGTTGAGAGAGAAAAAATCTAGACCTATTCTTTTTGTAGGATGCTAAAATTTCAGGGGAGAGGGAGAGAGAGATGAATCATTTATGGGGAGAGAAATGGAGTTTAGTTGACGTTCCAACACTCGGTTTGTCAGGCGGGATGATATTAATGTTGAATTTAGATACTATAGAAGTAGAAGAGGTGTTAGAAGGAGTTTATTGTCTGTCAGTTATTTTTAAGTTAAGAATAGATGGGTTTAGGTGGGTGGCATCATTGTGTGTATGGCCTTAGTGGAAGAATTAATAAGAGTGTAATATGGGATGAGTTGGATAATGTTCTTGTGTGGTCGAAGCTCCCATGGGTATTAGGAGGTGATTTTAATGTAGTTAGGTTTAGGGAGAAAAAGAAGGGGGGGGGGGGGGGGGGGGGGGGGGTAGTAGAAAGATGAGAGATATGGAAGACTTTGCTGATTTTGTTGACAAGTGGGAGTTGATTGATTATCTGGTTGTATAGCGACCCGACCTATATCAGAACCGATATTGTCCCCACTTAGCCACTGCGGACATCCGATAGTGTGGGATTTTATGGGCAACAACCTGCTTCTCAGGAGGTCACCCATCTTGAGACTACTCCCACCTGAGCACGCTGAAATCCGGAGTTCTTTCGATTTCTGGAGCCAAGTAAGCCCAAAAGGCCTCGGTGATAATATATGATGGATATATACCTATATTCCAATGCCATGACATCCCCCTCTCATGTGTCGTAGGACCTACCCCCTCGGCAAACCACATGTCGACCCGTGGTGTTACAATCCCACCACCTTAGAAGAGAGCCGTCCTCATCTCTGGAATATACAGCCCCAGATCTCCGACATTCCCTGCCCCGCGCCTTTCCATCATACTCTCCCACCCTCGACAGGAGAACCGTCGTCGGCTCTGATACCATTTGTAACGACCCAACCTATATCATCACCGATATTGTCCCCATTTAGCCACTGCGGACATCCGACAGTGGGATTTTATGGGCAACGACATGCTTCCCAGTAGGTCACCCATCTTGAGACTATTACCACCCGAGCACGCTTAACTCCAGAGTTCTTTAGAATTCTGGAGCCAAGTGAGCCCAAAAGGCCTTGGTGATATAATTTGATGGATCTATACCTATATTCCAATGCCAAGACATCCCCCTCTCATGTGTCGTAGGACCCACCCCCTCGACAAACCACATGCCGACCCAGGGTGTTACAAGTCAATAGTCCTTTGTTCACTTGGTCGAAAAGTAGAATTATGACGAGATTGGATCGCTTTCTTGCATCTTAAGACAGGGATGATCATTTTATTCATGCTCGAGTGGTTCTTCTACCAAAAAACAATTCAGATCATCTGGTTGTTTTTCTAAATTTCAATGAAAGAGTGAGGAAACCAACCCCATTTAAATTCGAGTTAATGTGGCTAGAAGACCCAAATTGTTTAAATTTGATAAAATGAGTGGTGGTTAGCTTTTGATTGTGAAGGGTGGGCGATTTACAAATGGTGGCGGAAAAAAAATTTGAAGGAGAAATTGAAGAGTAATAGGGATGTTTTTGGGATAATAGAAGATAAAATAAAAATAAAGTTAGAGGAGATAGATGTTTTAGATAAAAAATATGACGAAGTAGGATTAGAAGATGATGAAATTATAGAGAGTTTTACTGCGTAGGGAACTCGATAAAATGGTGAGACAAAAAGAGATAAAATGGCAACAAAAGACGAAGATTAAATGGCGTGTGGAAAGAGAGGAAATGACAAAATATTATCATTGAGTACTTAGTATGAGAAGGAAGTCGAATCAGTTACAAAATATGATTATTGATGGGCTAGAAAAATCAGATGAGGAGTAGATAAGAGAATACACAGTACAATTTTATATAGAACTTTTTTCATGACAATAGGGACAAGAGGTTGAAACTCGATGGATTAGAGATTGGTGGTATTTCTCAGCAACAGAAGGTGACTTTAGAACAATCAATTACTGAAGCGGAGGTGTTATCTACGCTAAAGAAAATGAAGAGTAAAAAGACTCCCAGTCCAAATGATATAACTATGAAAGTATATAGGTTATGCTGGATTTTATGAAACAAGACATCATGGCAGTGTTTAAAGATTTAGAGGTGACTTTTTTGTTGGATTGGCGCAACAACTGTACATTTCTTACTTTGGGTGCCAAAGAAAGAAAGAATTACAACGATTAAAGACTACAGACCTATCACTTTGATCGTCGGGGTGTATAAAACTTTTTCTTTGGTGTTGGCTATTTGAATGAAGGTAATTATGCCGGATATAATTTGTGGAGGATCGAAATATTATGGATGGAATTTTGATATTGAATGAATGCATTGATTAAAGACGTAGAGAAAACAAGCCTAATTTTTTTTTTTTTAAGGTCAATATTGTTAAGGCATTCGACCATGTAAGTTGTGGTTTTGTTGATTATATGTAAGACAGAATGAGGTTTGGTTCCACTACACCAAAATAACAAATTTGCAACTAGGCTTTTTTAAATTTGCAATGGTTATTTAGCATTGCAAATGTGCAACACCTTATAACCATTGCAAATATATTTTGTCGTTACAAAATAATAAAATATAAATATATTATTTTCTTACGCGTTACTATTATAATTGAAAGCCCAGTTGTCGTTGCAAAATTTTTAGGTAACTCAAACAAAAAAGTAACGTGGCACGGTTATAACACGTGCAGCGTTGCAATTTGAAGCGGTTAAGGAGTCCGTAAACTCTCTCTTCTCTTTGATGAAGAGATAAAAACTCATCCGCTGCCTCTCCTCTTCTCTTTATAAAAACCTTCTCTTCAATTCTCTCTTCCCCAACTCTAAACTTCCCCAACTCCAAACTCATCACTGCCTCTCCTCTCTCTTTTGAATCGTCGCCTCTCCTCTCAATTTTTCGTTGCTGCTTCTCTTCTTTGTGCTCGGCGTTCTCACGGTAAGTGCTCATCTTCAACATCTTTTCCATCGCTGCCTCAATCTTCTCCTTTGTGTAATCTATTTTTTTCTTCTTCAATTGTTGTTTGTATGAGATTAACAATGGAAATTAATGAAAGTTTTCTATTTGAACTTAATTAGTGAAAATTATAAAAAAAAATTCTAGGTTCAATGTTTATGAAGTGTTTCTTGTATATTTTTGAAAATTACAGAAAACAAAATTGTCTATTTTCAATTTTTGTGAAGTGTTTCTTGTATTTTTTTTAAAATTACAGAATCTGTATGATTTTCTATGTGTTTTTATATTAAGTTCAAATTAAATTTAAGGGGATGCCCACCCCTTGTTCTTACTTAGAGATATAAGTAACTGTGTGATAAAACATTCTACAAATGCATTAATGTCTGCTCAAATGCAATAAGACTTTGTTCTTCATGTTCAAACCCTTTTACCCAAGCCTGAAAAAGTTAACCAGGTCAGGTACAAAAGCCTGAAAAAGTTAACCAGGTCAGGTGCAAACACATGCTTTTTATTTAGTTCTACAATCTTAGCTTAGATGGTATTGAATAGTTTTATTGTGCAGCCCAAGTAATCTGATCAAGTGCATTGTTAGGATAACAAATTCGAGAATAAAACAAGATTGTTTTATAAATTTCGAAAGCTCCTAAATATTTTCTTTATATAGTCTTGCAGAATGTCGCACCCAATTCAAAAAGAGTGGATGAGTGAAGGAAATAGATTTAGTGATGTGTATTTGGAAGGGGTCAGGGATTTTGTGAAATTTGTGGAATTAAATAATTCTGGGTCCACAACATGTACTTGCCCATGTAAGAAGTGCAAAAATATAAAGAGTGTATCCCTTCAAGATCTAAGAAGACATTTGATTTTAAGCGGTATAGACCCAACGTATAAAGTATGGGTTTTACATGGTGAAAAACCGTATATAGTAAAAAGGGTAAATATTCAGGAAGAAACTATGGTTGATGGAGGGATTGGAATGGAAAATTTTGTTGATGTTGGTTACGGAAAACACGAAGAGGTACCAGGTAGTACTGATGAGTATACAATGCATGTTGATCACGAACCAGACCTACCCAAAAGGTATAATGAATATAAGGAAAAAGCAAAAGAGAAATTGTACCCTTCATGTGAGGGACCTGAGACAACTCTTTCTGCTATTGTGGAATTGCACCACTTTAAAAAACAATTTGGTTGGTCAGAAGCTAGTGTAACTGCAGTATTGGGTTTAGTTAGAAAATGGTTACCAGAAGGAAACACATTGCCAACGAAATACCCAATTATGAAGAAAATGTTAAAAGATCTAGGGATGAAGGCTAAGTGTATTCATGCATGCGTAAATAATTGTGTTTTATATTATAAGGAGCATGAACATGCAGATGAATGTTTTAAATGTAGAGAACCTAGGTTTAAATTACGAGAGGGGAAAACCAATAAAAAAAAATCAAAAGAGCCGAGAAAGGTTTTAAGACATTTCCTTTTAATTCCAAGACTCAAGAGGTTGTATACAATTCTGTGGATAGCTGATGCAATGACCTAGCATGCTCGTGCAACACCTTCTTATGACCACATGCGTCATCCTATTGATTATGTACAATGGAGAACATTTAAATTAAAATGGCCAGGTTTTGCTAATGAAGGACGCAATGTTTGGCTCGGAATTGCAACAGATGGGTTTAATCCACGTGGCCTTCTATCTTCTAGTTACAGTGTTTGGCCTGTCATTGTAGTACCTTATAATCTACCACCTTCCTTATGCATGAAACCAGAGTTCCAGATATTGTCCTTGCTTATTCCAGGGCCGAAGGCACCATCCCAAAATTTTGATGTTTTTCTTCAACCACTTTTTGATGAGATTAATCAACTGTGGGATGAAGGGGTGCCTGCTTTTGACATGCACAAGATGCAACATTTTACATTAAAGGCCATGTTGATGTGGGGGATTCATGATTTTCCTGCATTAGGGAATTTATCTGGTTGTATCACACATGGTTACAAAGCTTGTCCTGTTTGTGGAGATGAAACTGATTCCTTTCGTATGACTATGAGTAGTAAGATTGTTTACCCAAACTATCGCAAATTTCTTGAAATGGATCACCCATTTAGGGATGGTAAACATTTAGGTTTGAGAACAAAGGAGAAAAATCCTCCTCCACAACGATTGAGAGGACCCGAGCTTTTGGAAAAGGTTAATCGAGTCAAATTTACACCTGGTAAAGTCATTAAATGTGGGAAGAGGAAAAGACCGAGTGCAGATGAACGGGATGAGGAGGAGGAGGAGGAGGGGGAGGATGACAATGGTGATGAAGTAACAAAGGCTTTCTACAGAAGGTCCATTTTGTTTGATTTGGATTATTGGAGCGATCATAGAGTTCGACATGTTCTTGATGTGATGCACATTGAGAAAAATTTTACAGAGCATTTATTGAACACGATCTTTGATGTGAAAGATAGATCCAAAGACACTGTAAAGGCACGTGCAGATATGAAGAAGCTGGGAATTCATAGAGGTCAACATATGTACAAAGACAAGGATACTGGGAAAATGATAAAACCGAAAGGTGTTTTTGTCTTAGATAAAGACGAAAAGAGGCAATTCGTCCATATTTTAAAGGACTTGAAGCTCCCTACTGGCTTTTCTTCAAACTTGAGCAATGTTGTTACTCTGAATCCACCCGCTTTACATATAATCAAGTCACATGACTATCATGTTATAATGCAGTATCTGATACCTGTTTTGCTTCAACATGCCTTTCCAAAATACCGTGACTTGAGGAAAGCAATTAACCAGATAAGCCTATTCTTTAGACTTTTGTGCTCAAAGGTTTTAGACCGAAAAATCATCCAAGATGCTAAGTACATGGTTGCAGAAGCACTTTGCGTGTTGGAAAAATATTTTCCACCTTCGTTTTTTGTTATTAGCGTACATCTTGTGGTTCATCTAGCTGACGAGGCGTTGATTTGTGGACCTACTCATCCAAGATGGATGTACCCATTTGAGAGGTATTGAAATTGTTTCTCATTTTCTAAAACTATTTGATATTTATTAATTAACTTAAAACAGTTTTTAAATGAGTTATTCCAATAGGTCAATGAAAGACTTTAAAGATATACCCAGCAACAAACGATATGTTGAACGTTCAATTGCCAAGTCCTATATGGTTTCAGAATCTGTTAGGTACGCCATGGAGTACATGCCAAAAACACAAGATGAAAATCATTATTCTTCTCTAGAGGTTGAGGAAGATGGTGAGTGCAATATCGAACGGTGTATTGAAGGTAAAACTATATTGCTAACAGCAACACAGTTTGTACAAATACGTAGATGGGTACTTTTTCGATTAGAAGTTGAAGGACTTGCGGAGTACTACAGGTAGGAAATTTGGTTTATAGTAAATTATTAACCAACCAAGATTGATTTGATTTATAGTAAATTATACTTATATATATATATATATATATATATATATGTGTGTGTGTGTGTGTGTGTGTGTGTGTGTGTGTGTGTGTGTGTGTGTGTGTGGAATGCAGTTCTTATTGCGATGAATTCGTCTATACTACTGGTAAAGGAAAAAGGGCAGCCAAAAAGGAAGTTGAGATTCAAACAGAATTTATTGGTTGGTTATATGATAAGGTGAATTTTGTTTTATAAGTGTGTACACATATAAGTATATTTTTGTGTGTAATAAATGAATATAGTATAAGTGATACTCTATATTTTTTTTTTTTTTGTACAGTTATTGGTAGTTGGTGATACAAAGTCTACATTGTGGCAGCTAGTTAAAGGCCCGGATTTTAATGTTAAAACATATAAAAGATATTGTGTGAATGGATTTATTTTTTTGCCTAGGTGTCATGATGACAACGTTGTTACACAAGACAGTGGTGTTTGCACGAAAGCAATTACGTCGTTTACTTCTAGTAGAAAAGACAAGAATCCCATTGAAGCGTTGACCATGTGGTATGGGTTTATCAAGGAGATCATGGAGCTAGATTATACAGACTTTCGTATAGTAGTTTTTTATTGTGATTGGGCCAAGGTAGAAGATAAGAGCAATGGATGTAAAGTTTGTCCCAATTCTAACTTGGTTATGGTCAATTTCAACCAATTGAAGAGTATTGATAAGGATTTTGATGAGCCAGTCATTCTTGCTTCTGATGCAAGTCAGGTTTTCTACTCGAAAGATCTGAAAAATCCAAATTGGTCGGTGGTAATTCATTCACCAAAGAGAGCTACTAGTAATATTGACAACCTTGATGCACCAAAAGACTTTCAGTCTATTATTGTAGACCAACCCAATTTACAACCGTTACTAGAGCGTATCCGCTGATATGATATTTGTAATGGTTTGTATGGAATAGTAAATTAAAACAATTGATATTGTTAATTTTATGTTTGATGGTTTTAAAGTATCATTTATGATTTTATTAAAGCAGATTAAATACTAGTTGGGTGTGATCTTGTTTTGTCGGGATGTTTGCTTTTATTATTTGTAGTTTGTACACTAAATTTAACAAATGCATGCCATCTTTGTTATAGATTTGATTTGTGTCTAAGTGTTTACTGAACATGCAGCTTATATTTTTTACTAGCTTATGGCATCCCAGACCTCGCATCCCAATGGATCATTACCTACCTCGCAGCCCCATGGATCACTACCTACCTCGCAGGCTAGTGTGTCACATGCCACCACTTCGCAGTCCAATGCACCGCAGGACACTGAATCACATCATGTTGAAAAGTTGCTTGTAATAGTCACTACATATGGAAAGGCTGTCGGCCCTAATCAAGCGAAGTTCCATAGCCAAGCCGGACATTATCTCAAACTAAAAGTCCCACTTTTCTACACAGAATGGAAAGAAGTTGAACAAGTCTTCAAGGATGAAGTTTGGAACAAGTTGACGGTAATTTGATGTGATGCCCTTTATTTAAATCATTCACTTTTATCTGTCTTTTATGTAGCTTTTTTTCTAACTTTATTTATTTATAATTTGTAGGCTGAATTCAAATTCAATATTCCTGTAACATTGGCTCGCATACATCTAGAGAAGGGGTTTCCCGCAAAATGGAGGGTGATAAAATCAAGAATCCGAAAAAAGTATTTGAGGGATACTGATAGTATCGAAGAATGTATAAAAAAGTGCCCAAAAGGCTATGATCGAAATCATTGGGTAAAGTTTGTTACTCGTGAGAAGGACCCTATAGTGATGGCAAGAAATCAGCAAAATGCGGAGAATAGGAGAGGAATCTGTCAGATTTCTGTGGTGGGAGGCAATCATACGCCCAAAAGTTCTACCTCATGGTATGTATCAGATATTTACATGTCAAATTCTGCTTAATAATGAATAATCTCTACAACTTTATGTGTATTGTGTAGGATGAAGCAAGTTCTGAAATAACACATGGTCGTGTTGATGTTTGGTTAAAGACACGTGAACGTCCTGATGGGACAGTGCCTGAAGCTATTAGAGAGAAATATGTGAGTATGTACTGCTATTTTTTGAAGGTTTGATTATATAAATATAATGGTAATAGTAGTCGGATTGAATAGCTTTACTGTAATGTTTCTAAAGAAGAGGGCATTTCATATGGTCTAATACTTACAGGAACAAGTAAAGCTTGCCCATGAACGAATAATGAGCTCAACCTCGAACGAAGAGGGCATGGAGGACTATGTTGATATGGACTCTGATGCTTTGGCTGAAGTTTTTGGCCCTGAAAAGAGAACTCGAACTCGAGGATTTTGCTCATACACATAAAAAAAGCAGCTACAATTTGCGGCTATTGGAAAGTCATTACTTCATAATGCAGATTCATCAACTTCAAAGCTGGAGGCTCAGATGGGTGTAATGCAGACTGAAATGAAGAACATAAGTAATGCATTTATGGTAAGGTTCAAGGACAGATTTTTGGAGAAAAATGTTGATCATAATTTTTGATTTGCATCTTAACTGTTAGATACTATTATAAATTGTTATTTATATATTTTGAATTGTTTATTGTTTGGCAGGCTTTTATGAATCAAATGAGTACTAATGCGGCTCCTGGTGCTCAACCACCTACATTTACCAATACGCCTCAACCGGAAGTTGGTTCCAATTCAGTTCATCGCCCTTCTCAACCAACCCCCCAAAATTTGATGAATCTATTTGAGCATGTTGATCCAATCCCTAGGTCTGTTCATAATCCCAAAGTCATCCTTTTGGATAAAACTCGGAAGGAAGTTGCTGAAGGGTATGTAGTGACTAATGAAATAGCTGGAACTTGTCATGGTAGAACAATCTTTCCTGGTGAAAAAAAGGTTTGGGTGCAGAAAGTCTTGGATGGAAATGCTTCGATATATGATGGCCCACAAGATGGAATGGAGACTCTGCATGAATTAATTGATGGGGGATATTTAGTTTGGCTTGATGCTCGGTTGAAGTATTAATTATTTATGTTTAGGGATGGAAGACAAGAAAACTAGTGAATTTAAATTTGAAGTATGACCAAGATTTTGCTTTTGACTATATTACCATTTGTTTAATGTACTGTATCTTTTCTTATCAAGGATAGTTAGTTTTTTTATATTGTGTCGTGTTGATGAATGGTTGCTTTTACTGTTTTAAATTAATTGTACAGATGGATGAAATACGACTTCTAGGATTTCGTGTTATGGCAGTAATTATTATTAGGATCAGATAATGATAAGTAAGTGATTTTCCTTTTCACGTAGTTGGCATTTAGCTTTGAAGTGTAAAATCCTGTTTTTAACTCCGCCAATGCAAATGCATTGCCGGTCCCAAGCCCGGATAAAGGAGGAGGGGAGATGGGTGAGCCTTCGAACAAATTGCATTTTTTATATTTTGAATGTAATTAACATTTTGAACAAATTGCACTAGTTCAATGTCGTTATTGTTGTTCGTTTTCATTGGATCTTTTACTTGTGAGTGAATAACATTTTGGTTATTAGGTGTCTTGAAGGAACGCCTTGGAATATTACGGATGCTTCAACCTGGCCATCTTTGTGCACAATATATATCTATATATCTACAGGTGACAGACCTATCTTGCCTTCTGACCGTGGAAGATATAATTGTGTGCGCATATCTGCGCTTTTACATACCTATCTTGCCTTCTGACCATTAATATATCTGTGAGGAACTCTTAGAAGCCTTGAAAAGGGTAGGTATTCTTTTATTTATTAGGCTAGTGCAGATAAACATTATTTAACTATATCCATGTCTATTATACTTTGCTCACACCTTTACATTGCTAAATCATTATGCCTTTGCAGCAAAAGGGCACATTTGAAACAGGTCAAGAAGACAGTGTTGAAATTCCAGAGGAACTAATGTTGAGGTTGGCTTACCGAGAAGCAGTTGTTGCTGTTCTGGCATGCTATTATCCACATCCTCATCGCCCTTTCACAGAGGTTGGTAAAATGTGGGTATTGTTAAGTTGTTTCTTGTGGAAAAAAATTGGTATCCATCTCGAGCTGTGACTCTTTTGCGGGTCCTATTAGTTAACTCATGAAATTATTTAAATTGAATTGTAGACGGACATCCATTCTGTTCGTAGCCAACCAAACATGCGTTACACTGCAAAGTCTGGAACCATATTTTTAAGAAAGTCAGACTATGTGAACTCTATAGTACGAGCATGTTCACGTGAGTGATATATCTAATCCTACATTACTATGTTTTATTAATTTTATCAAGTTGTTATGTAGCAGTAATCTTCTCGAGTGTTTGGGTAAACATGCAATGTTGCTTGTACCCAGACACCAGCTTTTGGAAAAGCATACTATAGAAATCATATTGATATTGTACCAAATGTAGCTTTGTTGTGATTTTTTGTATTAGTAACTGTGAGTGATTGTTTCTTTTGTCCTTTAGTAGTTGGCCATGAATATATAAATATGAATTTGTTTGCATACTCAGGATGAAACAGTGGTACATTGGTTACTTATTTCAAAATCTTAACTTACAGCTGACAATAAAACTGGAAGCACTTCGAGAGGAATACATGCGCTTTGCTGTTGAAAAATGCTCGTCTGTGCTGAGAGAATACCATTCAGCTGTGGAGACAATTACAGGTCATATAGATTCTTTATTACCTAAGTCCTGTAGTTAAACCTACATGTTAAAGTTTCATTAATTTGGGTTGTCTCTCTTTTCATTACTTGGTTCTGATCTACTGGTATTTTATGGCATCTAGATGTTTTACTTGAGAAAAAGGAGATTAAAGCTGAGGAAATATGGGAAATATACAAAAAGTCTCCACGAACACCTCAGGTGATTAATTTCTTGCGTTTTCATAAAACTTAAAGATTCTAATGATCTGTCACAGAAATTCGTTGTTCTTAATTGCTTATGCTATTGTACAATTTATCATAGAACTTGAAAATAGAAGAGCAATAAAGGTTGGCCATCTTAGTACAAAGTGTTTAATTGATTAAACTGCATGAGTGGATCAGTTTCCTGTGTCCCATTATGTTATGTCCCAGTCTCTCTTTTAACTTAGACATAAGGTCTATATCCATGCATGTTGTCTGTGTATTTAGACTCGGGCTGTAGTTGAGCACATACCTACCTTTTTGCTATTAAGTTGATCTGCATGTGATATTTTTATCCACAGGTGTTTGGAAAGAGCACTGTCATTGGTCTGGCCCTAACATTTGGCAATGGGCTCCAGTTTATGGGGGGTCAAGGTGCAGGATATGCAGCAGCTGATTCTGTTCAGGTTAGTGTCTTCATATGAATTAATGTGTTGCTAATAACATAATTTCAGAAAATGTACAGATCATGTTTCCATTGAAACAATTATGTGCATAATCTTACCATGTACTTCCACTTGTTAGCAATTTCTAGGGCATACTTTGGTTTGGAGAGTACCGAAGATCATCAAGAAGAACTTACGTATTGCTTGTGAGCATGTTGTTAATGTTTGTCGTGGCCGTATGAACAAAATAACAGTGGTATAGTGATCTCAGTTACTGAGGGTAAACTAACCCTATGAAGAAAATAACAGTTTTTTTTTTTTTTTTTTTTTGAAAGGTAATTAGGTTGTTTTGTTGTTTTGATGGACTGCAGATCTACTATTGTAATTAATGATCTGGAGAATGGAGGCATTCAGGACATATTGTTAATTGTGGAATGACGCGCGCCAAGTTGCCAGGTTTCCCCCCTCATTTTTTCTCATACTCTATTGAATTGAGATGTGTATTTTGATTTTGATTTGTTTCTCTCTTCGAGGGATCGATTTTTCGATCATTGAACAATATTGAAAAGAGCATTAATGGAGTTCCATTGGTATGTTCTTGTGTTATATTTTAAACTCTGCATCCTAATTTCTAGTAAAGTTTCTGTTGATGTTAGTAATGGATGTCCAAGATACGGTAGTAGTTGTTCTGATGTATGGGTTTGTAGAAAAGGCAATGGAGGCCATCTAATTGCAGGTGCATGTGGAAACCATTAATGAAGAATACCAAAATTTTTTTTTTTTTTTTTTTTTTTTATAATTTGCAACGCCTTATAAGCATTACAAATACATGTTGCAAAGTACCAGATTAACGTTATTACAAACATTTGCAACGCCTACTGGCGTTGCATTTTCAAATATTTATCAATTTAAAAACAGTTATGCAACAACAATAACCGTTGCAAAATAAAATAAATGCAACCCACTATGGGCGTTACAAATATAGAAAAAGCAATGCCAATAAGACGTTGCAAATACAAACATAGCAATGCCAAAACACCGTTGCAAACCGCTTGTTATGAAAACATGTATGTCAACAACTCATTTCTCAATTCTTATTGATTACATGTATGCAGCAGATGGAAATTTTAAGAGTAAACAGGGGGCTCCGACAAGGAGACCCCATTTCACCTCTTTTGTTTTCTTTAGTTATGGAAACCCTAGCCTTGTTCGTAAAAAAACGAAGAATGCATGTATTTTTCAAGGTTTTAAACTGAGTACAAATGAACCAGACATTGGGGTCCTTCAATACGCTGATGATATATATGGTAGTTTTTATTGAACCAACTATGGTGAACACTCTCATGGTTAGGAAATTATTGATAATTTTTTAAGCAACTTCTGGTTGACATGCTAATATGGAGAAAACAAGTTGAATTGAAATTGGGCAGGTGGAGAACATCGCTAGTTACAAAGAAGTAATGGGGTGTAGTTCGAGTGTTTTGTTGAGCAAATACTTAGGGTATGCCAGTGGAAATTAAGTACACGAAGAAACAAGCATGGGATGGGGTCATTGATTTTTTTTCACAAAAGATTAAATGGCTGGTAGAGGAAACATTTATCAAAGAGAGAAAGAACAATATTAATTAAGAGTACACTGCCACAAATTCCATTTTATTACATGCATGTCATATATACAATCTTAATAAGTGTTGCCCAAAGATTGGAAAGATTAATGCGCGATTATCTATGGGGTTCAAAACAAGGCAAGAGAAAGTTCCATCTTGAGATACAATTTGTACACCAAAAGAGTTGGGGGACTGGGGATCAGAAAATTAAAGGAGAGGAATATGGCACTTCTTGGTAGCTGGCTATGAAAATTGGGAGAGGGGAAAGATAAACTTTGGAAACAAGTAATTAGCTCAAAGTATGGTGTAGACACTAATAGCTGGTTTACAAGGAATAACAATCAGATTTATGGGTATAACAATTGGAAAGGAATCATGGTGGTGAAGCAAAAGTTCGTGGAAAGGAAAGTTTTTAAATTAGGAAGGGGAGATATAATCAAATTTTGGGATGACATTTGGTGTGGAGAAGGAAAACTAATCGAGAACTTTCTTGAGATATATAACAAAGCTAAAGACAAAACATAGCAGTGTAGCTGGACATTGGAGAGGTGATAGAGATAACCAAGGCTAGAATTTGAAGATACTAGATAGAGTAAACGACTGGGAAGTGGAGTAACTTGAAAGAATTAAATTGAAACGGGGGGACTTATAGCCAACTGATGAGGAATATGCTATGAGATGGAATTTGTCAAGTGGAGGGAACTTTAGCGTATCATTTTTTTATAAACAATTAAAAGTGCCTAATGGAGTGATGGATTTCCCTAATAAATTAGTGTGGGATCATGACTTCCCTCAATGAGTAAAGTTTTTCTTCTGGTGTGCACTTTGGAACAAAATTTTCACTGAGGGACGAATGAGAAGACTGGGATTTCAATTTCCAAACAGATGTTCTCTATGCAAAGATGAGGAAGAGTCTATTAAATAATTTATTCTTGTACTGTCCATTTGCGCAGTAACTTTGGAAGTGGTGTCTAGATGGCATTGCAGCTCACTATCGCAGAATGGAAGAAGTTCACAGGGTCAAGGATTTGCTGCAGAACTGGCCCAAAGTCAATACAACAAGGTGGGGTGGTATATTATGGGAAAATGCTCCATCCGCAGTGATATGGAGTATATAGAAAGGCCCGTAATGAAAGCATCTTTAAGAGAGGTTTACGACACCAGAAAGAGTATGCCTGGCAGTAATGGGGGTTCTTTGGTACTGGTCATTAGGGAAGATAGAAAGTAGGGGAAGACGATTTCAAGAACTGCTTATGGAGTGGAAGATGGTGGTGATTGGCATTGGTCGATATCTACTGAATTTTTAGAAAAGCTTTGTAATGGGATGAATGATAGAGAGCTATAATGTAAGTGTCAATACAGATGTAAGGAAACATTTGTAGCTGTTCAATTTTTTGAATAAATAAACACTCTTTTATTAACCCAAAATAAAAAAAAATAAAAAAAAAAAAGAATTAATTTTAGAAATGTGACCCCGTGCAATTTAATGATAATCAAATTTGAGAACAATCCCTTTGGAATTGATGGAAGATAAAGGGTACAAAGATAGCCAAAATAAACTCAACGAATTAGATTGCTAAATAGATGTACTTGAGCATAAAACTCAATGTATAAGGGACCCTACAAACCCAACTTTTCCTGAAAGAATACAATATCCTCCATCTAAATTCACAAGCATATCAAGGTTAGAAAAACAAATATGAAAAATCCAAATAAACCCTAATATATATAGGATCGTAGATATGTGGGAGCCTTATACATGTTGATCAAATACAACAACCTTGATATAAGGTACAAAGGAGAACTGGTATAGGGACTGTCAAGCCCCATTCCAATCTTACCAATTAATTTCTCCATTGTAAGACCTGTTGGGAGAAGGCATTATCAACAATGGTGACAACATTGTTTTCCTGTAAGGTAGTTGACCATTAAAATCAAATTGGAGTTAGGTGTTGGAGAAAAAGGTATGACAGACTTGTCAGACTGTCTCCTTGTATTAAATGAACAAAGTGTATTTTACACTTAGTCTCACATGTGTTGTGGGAAGTGAGTAAAAATGTTTATATACGAAATTGTAACACTAAAGGTGGCCCTTTGGGTTACCAAGTTTTTGCACGATAGTGCAAGGCTATACAATTAATTGTCCACCACACACACGCGCGTGCGCCGCCACCGCCGTCCGTCTGTCCGGTTTGGTTCGGGATCGGGCTTGGGCTTGGGCTATGTGGTGGATAACTTATCTTTTTGGTCCAACTTTTATTTAATTGAATTGTGAATGGGTTCACTGGATCATATTAAACATTTACACTAACAGATGTGTCTATTCATTTTGAAACGGTTCGTCCAATGGGTCTGACCCGTTTCATTAAGTCTGCAAAAGATGTGTCTGTTGAGAAAAGACGTTTTCTAACAGGTGTGTGTCTGTTGTGAACAGGCACGACTTAGCCTATAAATTGAGTGATATTATGGCCTGTAAGTACACAATTCATTCAGACTAAGTCTGCTTTTCTCCCTCTCTCTCTCCATAGAAATTCGAAGTGTTCTTCTTGTTTGTTCGCCAGTACTCTGCGATTACAGTGCAATCTAGCAGAGTGTAGAACAGTTGTATCTTGGGAGACTAATTGTTCAGTATTTGTGTGCACCATAGCAGGGACGTAATATTGTCTTAAGGATATTGCCTCGGCAAGCCTCTGTTCATATCCTTAATCATCAAGTTGTGTAGTAAGTGTTACTGTATTCGTGAATTCATTTAATAAATATTATTTGTTTTCTATTTGTGTTATTAGAATCTCTTTTTCTGTAATTTTTGTGTTATATTCCTGAGTTGATACAATATAATCCCAACTTTAGGTTCATTCTAAATATTTGTACAAAATCACCATACATATCTAACTTTTAATACTAATAAATATACCTCTGGTGCCTAAATTTCATTATATTCGTTGGCTATGAGCATGACACTCATGCTACCAACTCCAAGATCTTCCTATAAATTGATATTCCCGCAAGGTATCAGTTAACTATGTGAATAGTGTATAGTAAGACAAAGTGCTAGGCATGAGTTCAAACTTATTGTGAACTTCTTCAAACCAATCCACCACTAGAATGCCTCTCATCTTTTTCATCAATTCCATCATGTGTAGCCATGTAGTCATGAGCTCGACTGAAATTCTACATAAAGAACACCAGTTGTAACTAAACCTTCTAATAACAATAGATTTAATAGTAAAGAGTCTAAATCGAACATGTTTTACCTCTTTAAGTTAGTAATATTTGTACATATCCTCACCATACTCCCCAACTGGCAACTGGTTATTTTCATACGTTGCATCAATATCCAGGAAGAGATCCTTCAGTTTATTACTTATACCACAAGCAATCTGAGATTCTGAGGTAGACAAAATAAATATATTTGCCAAATAAACCAGATAGATTGGTCAACTAAAGAAGAATAAGACTTTAAGGATGGCAAAATTACCTTGTTTCAAGCAGTTTTGATCTAATATGTAGTGGTATGCACTTCTCTAGACTGTTTGGGAATGTCTGACCTATTCGCTTTAGTCTCACGACTAATCTCCGCTTCTGGCTTTGGCTTCAAAGTAATATTTCTCTCTTAACAATTATTATACCAATTTATAATGTAAAGTGTCAAAACCAATTATTACACAAAAGTTTGATTGTTTGGTAAATGTGTCTTAACAATTATTAGCCATAGCCTCCACCACCATGCCTTTGATAAAAAGGGAAAAAAATTCAAGAAATTGAATGAGCTATCCAATAGAAGAAAAAAAAAATGAAAAACAACCTCTCAAACAACATCTAAGAGACCATTTAATATTCCTGAGTGATGAATACAATAGAGATATTGATTCAACTTTAAGAGATTTACCTTTTGAAATTTAATTGAGTAACATCACTATATTATGAAAAAAATTCATTAGAAGTTTATTATTATATGATATTAAATAGGTAGATGCCTTGTCTTGTCTTGGTATATAAGTGATATAAGTGATACCTATAGTTGCTATGGTTTTTATTATTTTTTTGGATAAGTTGGTATAATACTGCATGAGTAAAGACAACAATAAAATGATGAACCAGTTCAGTTTTAGTTAAGTAATAAAATGTGATCGGGTGTTTTCTTCCTCACAAAATAGATGATTCTCGCCGAAAACCTTCTTAAGGTTTAAAACTAATTTTATGATCTTTTTTTGTTATGATAACCATTTTTTTTTAATCCATTCGGCTACTGGAGATTTACTCTACAACTATCAATATCCACAGTTCTTCTCATCAGATTTTACTTTACAACTACCACCTAACTGCAATATGTATTGAAGATAATCCCTACGATAAATCAAATCAAGCTATTACATTCAATGTTTCAAACTAAGAAATAATAAGACAAAACCTTCCGATAGAATACCTGAAATAAAGTGTAAAATGTGGGAAAAGTATAATTGAAAAAAAAAGTAGCATACCTGATACTGGCAAAATTGTTTATTTTCCATTAATTTGAAGAGAATGAGTCTCTACGAAAGAAGAAAGAGATAGATAGGGATAGTCAGTGAAATTATTCCAAAGAAAAAAAGGCAAAGAGAGTGGGATTAATTGCTATGGTTTTTTTTTTTTTTTTTTTTTTTTTTGGGGTGGCAATAAGATCTTTTTTTTTTTTTTTTTTTATAAATAAATCAAATTTTATTGATAAGCTCAACAAATTACACAAAAGTAGAGGACAAACGCGCTACAAACTGCGCGGCAAGTCCTTTCTGGATAGCAAATCCGACTCTCCTAAATACATATTCGTTCGAACCTGCAGTCATCACGTTGCTATCCATTATCTTCTGCACTCTCCTGAGGAGCTCAACAAACCTAGAGATTTGTCTACATCTCGCATTTTTAGAGAAAAGAAAGGTGGTCTATTACAAATTGGATTTTTCCGATCTCGCATTTTTAGAGAAAAGAAAAGTGGTCTATTCAAATTGGGTTTTTTGATCTCGCAGTTTTGCGTATATGAGAAAAGTGGCAAATCCACATAAACTTAGACTACTAAGTCAAAATTAATTAACACATTGTTTATTCCTTAATCATTGTCTTTAATTTTAAAGTAACTAGGATGATGATCAACGAAATTTATGTTTTCTGCCTTGTGTTATATCCATAAGTGCAAGAGAATGACTGAAAACTTAACTTTTCTATATATATTAAACACTTAAGGTAGTTTATACTAATCGAAACGTTCTTGAATTTAAGATACATTATCCTACTGAGCTTAGAATTTTTTTATTTTAGAGACAAGTCAGATGATGATCAAATATTTTCTCATTGTAGTCACATGGTTTGACTAATGCAGGTCAAGCACAGTCGTGAAATTCCTGGCGAACAAGCACAGCCGTTATGTGGATAATGATCAAATATTTTCATGGATGTATGGACTGTTTGGCTTAGCGATTCTTTTCTGATAGTCACCAATCCTAACAGATGTCAATTCTAGTAGGGTGTTCAGTTCGTAAGCAACTTCCCAACTTCAGGATAAAATTTTTGTCTTGAAGTTGGAAAGTTGCATTTCAAATGGTCACTAAACAGCTGCATTTATCTTTTTAGCTATGCTAGTAGGAACAAATTCAGTCTTTGCTATTATATTATATCCATCAACATGAAAATGACTTCATCTCCACAACAACTCTTGGAACTTACAAGAGATATCATATTTCTTTTCTAACCTTTTTTAGTTTACATGGTATCTATAACTGTTAAGATATGATGTTATAATTATAGGGCACCAGGTTACCTTTTGAGGCTACCAGTAAATGAGATTTCATATGGAAGAAAGGCATTTATATCACTATAATATATTTGTGGTAAAACAAAAAAAACAAAGAAATGCCAGTTAAGAGTGTGTCGAGGGTCGACGTCTGGTCTGGTCTGGAGTTTTTTTTGGACATATATTGGGTACATAAATTAAGGGTAGTAGCTCAACATACAGTAAGTCCTGACAGACAAACAACTAGCTATTTAGAAAATGAAAATGGATTGGATGCACAACTCTTCCTTGTCAACTTGTTTTCTTTTTTGCAGATTACTAAGTGTTGTTTGATAATTAATCGTTTATTTGTTGCAGGAGCAGAAAATGATTGTGAATCAAGCTTCAAGATTGATGATAAAAAAGTTCAGTTAAGGTGGAACCCCACTCTAGATAATGTACTTCTTGATGTTCTTGGAGAGGTTGCAAGGGAGGGAAAAAAACTGGAAAAAGATG
The DNA here is from genome assembly GCA_023053565.1 of Aquilegia eximia. Taxonomy (NCBI): domain Eukaryota; kingdom Viridiplantae; phylum Streptophyta; class Magnoliopsida; order Ranunculales; family Ranunculaceae; genus Aquilegia; species Aquilegia eximia. The sequence continues at coordinate 1,063,246 of JALIGU010000024.1, forward strand.
GGATACCGTTGTTTGGAAAAATTTGGAGACATTTGATAGTGAGGTTCATACTAAATAGTGTATTTGGAGTTTGTAGCGACATATTATACGTTTTTATAATTTTATTTGGTTAGAAAGACATTGTAATTTTGATGTAATTTTTACTTGTGAAATGTAAAATTTCACATGAAGGCGCTTTTCGAAGGCTCTTGATTTTATTGGTGTATATGTTAATATGCCAACTGATTCTTCTTTGTGTAGTCTAACAACACTTTTAGAATGCTGCTGCTGTACTTAAGTGATGGACCTTGTCAATTGTCATGAACATGTGGGGTCTATCTGGTTTCTATATCCAAGTGAATACGTGATCCTAAATTAGGATAATCATGTAATTATGAATTTAATTAAGGTTGTTTCCATATTTTATTCAAAAAAGGATATGGGTGTAATTTTAGATATATGTAAGGTTGTTTGTAGAAATCCGGAACTTTCCTTATTAGCAACCAAGCACGGTGCAAAGTTTTTGTAAAATAAAAAACGAAACTGTTTACATTTTTTCCACTTAGAAAGGTTTCCATTTCCGTTTCCCCAAAACTTCCGGGGAAACAAGCACAGCCGATCTTTGTGACTGTTCTTCCCTTCAAATTCGTCTTGTTGCCTCTCATGCCCACTTTTCACTTCTTGAACCCCTGCATGCTGAAAAATCTTGGTGGGTTCAAAGAGATAATGCCCAAGGTATCTATTTTGGAGACGTCCCAAACTCTTACTTTCAAAGAAAGGTTAATAGGAAGGATAGGTCCAATGGTATTACCAAACACGATGGGTCGATATTTTCTATACCTTCTGAGCTCAATCAAACCATTAATGATTTCTTTGTAGATTTGTTTGCACCTGCATTGTCTAGAGATTTAACTAAGATCCAAAATCTCTACAATTCTCAACTTCTTCCCTTCTTGAATTTAATAAACATTGATCTTTCCCCCTTGGAAGTACATAGTGCAGTTTGGAGAATTGGGAACCTAAAAAGCCCATCCCCAAACGACCAGAATGCCTACTTCTAGAAAGGCATGGCCTATTTTAGGTCAAGAAGTGTTTGAATATTTAGAATCCGTGTTTAATACGTGTCAGATTCTTCAATCAAACCTACGTGGCGCTCATCCCTAAAGTTGAAAACCCTACGCTTGTCCCCATTTTAGGCCCATTTTTTTTTGGTAGGCAAAAAAATGGTTTGGTAAGCCTGTTTTTAATGAGATCAGTAACTCGGTAATACTGGCGGGCCCATTTTAGGCCCATTGGACTGTTTAATGTGATTTATAAAATTTTGTCCAATGTTCTAGTAGATAGACTCAAGCCCTTTCTCACCGATCTTATTGCACCTTTTCAAGGGCCTTTAATTTCTTACTGGCAGATCTATTACTGATAATATCCTTGTATCCTATGAGCTTTTTCACATTATAAAGCGTTATAAAAAGCCTCATGTGCTTATGGCCATTAAGCTAGATCTTGAAAAAGCCATTGATCGCCTAAATTTGGATTTCATTTCAAAATGTCTAGATGATATTAGGCTTAGGGTCAAATGGACTAAACTAGGAAACCTATGTTTTAGGTCTAGTACTTTTGGGGTTTTGATTATATAACCCCAACTCCCTTTCTTACACCCAATCGTGGTCTCAGGTAAGGAGACCCAATTTTTCCTTGTCTATTAATTATTGCCATGGATTACTTGTCAAAGATTTTTTATGATGAAAAATGGGGATTTCGCAATGAAGGAATCAGAGTTGCGAAGAAAGCCCCAATTGTTAATCACATGTTGTTTGCAGATGATTGTTTAGTGTTTGCAAAGGCTAACTTTGAGACTGAAAATAAAACATAAGATATACTTACTCACTTCTGTAAGATGTCATACAAATCAACTTCCCACAAATCATCTATTCTGTTTAGTAATAAAATACCGTTGAGATTTCAAAAAATGATCTCCTCTATCTTCCATATTCCCAAAGGCAACACTAGAGGTAAATATCTAGACACTGCTATATAAAATAGAAGATCAACTAAGAGTACACATCATGATACGCTTGAGTCGCTTTACTCTAAGCTATGCAAGGGAAGTATTTATCTAGAGCTGAGGCTACTCTTATTAAATCCACTATTAATATTGTCCCTTCCCATCATATGAGTGTTTTCTACCTTACCAAATCTCCAAGAAATTAAATCGACCAAATTAGTAGTAATTTTCTGTGGGGATTAATCAAATCTAAAAGGAAAATATATTTGGTTAATTGGGAAATATATATTCTTCCTAAACATAAAGGAGGGTTGGGCATTCGAGCATCTGAGCCATACAAACAAGCTCTTTTGGCTAAACTTGCATGGTGATTCATGAGTTCTGATAATGCTTTATGAAAATATATTCATGTCTTTCAAACCTACAAAAGAAAAAAAATGTTCTTGGGCTCTACGGGGTATTCTCATGATCTATGGTAAAAAGGCCTTTAAAAATCATCTCCTTTGGGTCTTTAACAATGGACAAACAACCAATTTCTAGCTTGACAGATGGTGCTATGAAAACCACTAATTACTCATTGTACCTCTATGCCCCCCCCCCCCCCCCCTCCCCGAAGATGACCTCAAAATGAAAGTATGTGAATACTTTAATAATGGAATGAATATTTGGAATTTCCCTTTTTGTTCCTGCTTCCTTCCCTCTAAGGCTCTCAACCTTCTGAAACCCTTCTCTGTCCATGCCCATGGTCCCTCTGACCAACTTATATGGCCACACACACCCAGTGGCCAAGTTTCAACAAAGCTTGTATACCAACATCTTACAGACCATTCTCATCTCACTAAAACTCATACTCTCTCCCCACTCCCAAAAATGGATAATCCCCCTAGAATCCAAACTTTTATCTGGTTGTGTAGACATTCACGACAACCTACTATCTACATATGCGTAATAATCTTCCTTCTCCAATTTGTAAATGATGCAACTGTAGTTTTGAATCCATCCGACACTTGCTATGGGGATTGTAGTGAGGTTCAAAAGGTTTGGAACTTATTAAAAGCCTTTTAATCTTCTAACCCCTCCCTACACGTCTGACTTTGATAGTTGGATCAATGATTGGTTTGTTATTCCTCATGCATGCATTACTCTCTTGATCTTCTCATGAGCTCTGTGAGTTGGTGATAAGAGCACAAAAGTCTTATTCCTTAATATATTTTGAATAGCATTTTGCTTACTCCTATGTGGTTTAATGTCTCTTTTAGTCTTATTTTCAATTTTATTATATTTCATGGGTCTAAACTCTTATTAACTTGAATTAAGGTCTAAAGTACCAAGTATTGGGCTTAAGTTGATGGTTTACGGATCAAAGTGAATTAAAGCTCCTCAATACTCCTACAAGAAAGTGGAAGTCCAAGTCCAAGAGAAAGAAAACTTTGAAGCCAAAAAAGAAACCACAACTGTATAAAACGCAAAGGAGTATTTCTACCGAACGAAAGTCCAATAGGACAGAAGTATCTTCATCTACATATCTTTCGGAACAAACGCCAGTTGGAGGAAGACCAAAAGTCAACGGTCAACTCGCCACCCAACGAGTCAGACTCGCCACCTGGCGAGTTGGTTATCAATCTGGCGGTTGGGCCATGTGCCAACTTAAATCCTATGGATTCTAGACCGACCTACTTCTATCATATTGCCGACTAAACGTGTTTTAGCATGTCTACATGCATGATCAATATATATACTATTGTAAACTAGGGTTTTGTTATCTTTTCCTAAACTATTTTCTAGAGGTACCATCTTGTATTAGGGTTTTGGAATTGATCAAAGGTTTAAGACCAATAAAGTTATGTTCTTCTTATTGATGATCTCTTCTTCATCAATGGAAGGCTAAACCATTAAGGGATAAGTAGCCTCTATTGATGAAACTATGATTTATCTTAGTTTTTATGCTTTTTCTTATTGAATCATTTTCATGCAAGAGATAATAACAATACTTGTATATTGCATATCGAGAGAGAAGTAATATATTTAGTTCATCATTTTTGTTCTTGTATGTCTACTATGTCTACATGTTTAATACTTACAATACCCAAAAGGTGAGTACATAATAGGTTTCCATATAAACTTGGATTGCTTACATGATGACATACATTCGCTTACATGGGTGGAACCATATGATTGATTACTTAGTAGAATTTTACTTTGGGCAACATCCACTCCATTCATGCATCTCAAGTAAAATAGTTAAATGCAATACCTGAGAAGTGAGCGCTTATCTCTCCTAGTAATAGTTGAGAGGTTAGCTAGGGAGCTACAATAGTTGAGACGTGAGTAGCTAAGAATATGCATATTAATTTAGGTTATGATTGTGGTGGATTCATGAGGTGAACATGTCCCCTATTCCCTTTATTGTATTATTTTGTTTTAGTAATCATAGTTAGAATATAAGTAGTTTAATTAGGTTTTATAAATTCTCTACAAATTATTGTGACATCTTCCTTCGTAGTAATTAATCTTTCTTCTTATGGTTTAGAGTGGATTGATACCTTTTTTTGTCGCTATACTTGATCTTTTGGAAGGATTATTGTTGTTTTGTAGGTCGAGTCAACGACACATCTCCATCAAATCTCATATCCATTTTTACACACTCAATCGGCTAACAACAGTTGGATAATTTGGAAAGATAGGAATGACTGCATTAGGAACAATAACTCCCCCTATTCACCTTTCTATTCTTGTTATTAATTTATCATTAAATCATGGGTGAAAAAGTTCTTTAAATCTTCAAAAATATTGTCAGAGATTTATGTTAAATAGAACTTACCACCTAAAGGTTTCTTCATCCTTAATACAGATGGAGCTTATGTTGGTAATATAGGTAAAATTAGCCTTGGTCGAATAGTTAGAAATGATAGCGGTCAACTGATTAAAGCTTTTAACTATGACATGGGATACTCTACTAACAAACATGACTGAGGCTGTAAAACCCCGTTTATATTATAATTTTTTGTTCTTTAAATGTTATTGGATTATGAAATATTGCATATATGTCTTTAAGGGTTTAGAGTTAATTTTCTATTAAGTTGAAGGATGATATATTAATTATTAAAAAAAGAAAAGAAGATAGAATTGGGTTGGGTAGCAGATTCATTCATGGTCCTAAAATAAAGCCCATTAAGTTCTCCATATTATTTATATTAAAATCTTAGGATTTTCATTCATTTTTTTATAACATCATATTTGGGAGAAGAAGAAAAGAATTAGAAGAAAGCAAGAAGAAGATTTGGATTTTTATGCTTATACAAGTGAGTAGACGTTTTATTTTTTTTCTCTATTTCTGTTTCTGTAATTTCAGATTTTTTACTCGTCTTTTAAAAATCATAGAAAATTCGTTTGAAAAGATTTTTAATTGATTCCAAAAGCCCTAGACACTAGATTGAAAGGTCTTCATTCTATTAGTTAATACCAATTTACGAAAGTTAATTTAATTTGGTGAAAAACGACTTGCAAGTATGACAACCGTTGCAGTTTTTGGTTTCTGTACCGTTTTAGTATCACAAGGTTTTGATGCCTATAGACTTAATAATATTTATTGAAAGTTTTATCGTAGTTAGAATACTCAATGTGTAACAACATATATAAATTTCGGAATTTACTGTTGGGTAATTAATTCTGAATAAATTATTCAACGCAGTTATTTTCAGATATCCAGTATAATTTTACTGCTACTTTTCTGTTTGCGTGGCTGTCAGAGAAAAACCATAGAAAACTCGTTACTCAACATATCTTGATGAATTTACTTGTTTTAGAAAATAGACATTCTGAACTATAATGTCTATGTTCAGAAGTACTTTAAATTATGAGGCTAATATGGTGAAAAATGGTCAGGAAGTCTGACGTAGAGTTTTGGGATTTCTTTATGAAATCTGGTAGGATTGAGAAAAACAATTGTTTAATTATTCTTTAAATATCGAAACGATTCCATATTTTTATACCAAGTAATATTTTTATAGTAAAATATTGTATTCAAAATTTATAAGATTTGAGCAATTAGTTTTGGATGTGTGAATTTTGAAAGATGAATGTTATTATTTGGCAGATTTATGTAAAAAGTTTCTTTTTAGCATATATGTTTTCTTTTGGGTTTGTCCTTTTGTTTGATTGTCAAGTTGAAATAGACATGTACTAAAAGTATTCTAAATATTGAAGTGGATTAGTATATAATGCCATGTTACTTGATTAATTATGTTTAAAGTAACTTGGAAAGTTATATTGATGAACGCCTAGAAATGGCTCAATACCAATGGATAGTATATGAATAGAAACGAAATGAATACGGAACTTGGGATTTAATTATGGAACGATTTGGAATGGTTTGATACCATGGACGGTATATATTCAATTTGGAAAATAAGAACGGAATACGAAATGGACTTGGAATTTGATTGTTTTACAAGGGTTGTGTGATTGCTTGATTAGTTTAGTTGTTTTGGTAGTCGCCCAAGCATTAGTACATTTGCCGCACCTCTGGAATTAGGTTAAAGAAACTACTTATCACCCTAGACGGCTTAGCCTGCGGGTTGACACTTAGAATATATTTTGGGTATTTCCTAGACGGTTTAGCCTGCGGAACTGACCTTACAGACCTTCATAGCCTTCGGGGTTGGTCTGGGCGCCACATTAGAAAGCTCAAGGGAGCTATTAGAGATCATGAGTTAGGCATACGTCGAGGCTAGCCAAAGTTTACAGGTGAGCACCCACTTGGGTTTTGGTTTCCGCGTAGAGGTTCTTAACCATGGTCAAGGCACACTGGTGTGGTGTAGGTATGACAAATGTGTGGAGTGCATCCTGTGGGAGGTGTACTAGTGGTTGGGCATATGTTGTGATTTTTATAATTGTTAAACCTGAGCACCGGCTAGAGGCCAGGGCGTGGTTTTGTGACATTGGATTCGTTGTTTGGTAGTGTGCTAAAGCTTATGGTATTGTAGTACTTGGTGTTAATGAATGATATGGGTAAATTCTATATACCTTGATTATGAATCGGAGGTAACTATGATTATGTGGAAGAACTGCAATGTTTTATTTATTATGGGAATTAATAGTTATAATTGGACATGTCATTTTGGGTAGATTGCCAACTATGAAGAGTTGGAATGAGTCATTATGAATGGTTTGAATTAATGGAATGTATTTTCAAATTGATACAAAGTATTAGATAACACGTAACATGTATGTGATTTGGTTTATCTTTATTATATTTGTCTATTATGGATTAACTCTATTTTGCAGGTGGATAGGTCAACTGATTTATTTTGTGCAGGTGGATAGACTATCCTTAAAGACAGTTGCTGGTTAGGTAATGTATTTGTATTATCGATCAATTAACATCGTAAATATATAAATTAAAATTGAATAATAGAATTAAATATGTGATTATAATGGATAAAGAGTTTAAATATAGTGGAATTGGTATGGTTTTGGCGCATGCTTATTGTTTTAGCATGGAAGAATTGTTCTTGAAGGTTAATTATGTTGTTAATCATATGTTGGAACTTTATATTTATTATGTTATTTTATGGGAATAGATTTCCCCCTTGTTTACTCATACCAGCTTTTATGCTGACCCATGTTGCTTTGTTTTGCACGTGGGTGTGTTCCATTTGGAATACAGGCAGGAGAGGTTAAAGTTATGGAGCTGTGACAGACCGCTTGTTGGGACCAGTAGAGATCTTTAGATGTTTCATTCATGTATTTTGTTGGCGTAAGTTATGTTGTATAATAGGATGGAATCAGGTGTACTTTTATCGTTTGGATTTTTTTCATTGTATTTTGTTGGGTTTATTTTATTTTTGTTGGGTTTATTTTATTTTGTTTATTTTATTTTTTTTTTAAATTTGGGTCGTGACAGAGGCCCTTGCGATAGCGTTATTGAAAGGTATTGAGTTAGCTAACGAATTATGTAGCAGCTAGTGATTTAGGTGGACTTTCAAGTGATTCTTGTTGGAATGTAGCAACCATCCCAAACACACTGGAGTCTGCAATAGGCTTTGAAGCAATGTGTCAATGGTTTGAAGGCTTTGGGTCGTCGGGTTGGAAAATCTTACAGGGGAGGGAACCAAGTGGCGGACTGGATAGCCAAGGAAGTTACCAAGTGCATTTCTGAGTAACAAATATAATTTACCAAAAGAATTATGTAGTCTTATTTCTGCAGATTTTATGGGAAGATGTACCCCACGTTATTTATATTTCTCTATTTCCCTGTAATAAGACCTTGCTCTATTAATAATATCTATATTATATTCGTTATTCAGAGAGGGTACCCGCACACCTTGTTTAATAGGAAAGCATCTTCTACCACTGATTTGCTGGACCAAATCTCTATGATATTAATTACAATTAATTCTCAACTCTTTCCACTAAGGGTAATCATGGAACTTTTGTATAGAAAGAAATTAAAACACCAATTATGAGAGAGAAACTAGATCTTGTTCACTCAAGTTATTAAACCTTGGTATGGGTAATCATAGAGAAGAAAAAAAAATTCTTAAGCCCTTAGGTGATTGCATCAAGAAAATATGTTTCTGTAGAGTGAGAGGTTTTGTCCAACTTCTTATGGGTAGTCAAATTAAGTTTTAGAACCTAAATTATCTGAGTTCTATTAGAAATCCAACAAAACCTTAAATGAATCTTAATAACTATGAACAACACTGTCACAACTTTTGTTTAGAATCCTAAAATGCAAGTATAAAACAAATAAAGATAAAAATTCTATATAGTGTTTTAATAGGAAAAATGTAGGTTTGCATGGTAGAAGATGAGTTTCTTTCTTTTTCTTCATTGAATTCTTTGTATTATTCCAAGTTTACCATTAACGAAAGTTTACTCAAGTCAACACATTTAATAATATAGAGATATGAGTCTTTAATCTGATGGTATGGAGTGTGTTCTGATAGAGTGGGTTGTAAGGGTACCTTCTCTGAATAACTATTCGACCATTAATTTGCTGGACCAGATCTCTATGATATTAATTACAATTAATTCTCAACTCTCTCCACTAAGGGTAATCTTGGAACTTTTGTATAAAAAGAAATTAAAAGACAAATTGAAATAAATGAGAAAGAAAGTGGAGAGGAAGTAGTTTATGAAGGAGGATTGCCTGAGCTATCTGGAGAGATAGTTGCCTACGTATCTGAGAATGACCAACTCCCAGAATCAAACCTACGTAGTTCATTTTTATAGGAGATTTGGGACAACGGCTATTTCATTAATTATCCAACGGTGGGATTAATAAATGAATAGGCGTTATGAATCAAATTTGAAAATATATTGTAACTGAAAGGGAATGAATGTGTAAACGGTAGTGAGCTAGAGTGAGTTCGAGTGGATTAAGCCCCAGCACGAGTGAGGTCGAGTAAAAAAGGGTTCACATCGAGTGATGTCGATATTGACTAGAATTCAAGTCGGGTTGTAGTATGAATTAGTGAGCTCAAGTGAGGTCGAGTAAAAAAGGGTTCACGTCGATACATTTATTTGATGAAGGACTGTTTGAAGTGGTCACTTTATGAGCTCGAAGCACTGTACGAGATTCCTTCATTTCCCTCTGTAGATTTGTGAAGCTTGTTAGTATTTTTTTTGTTTGTTGTTCTTCATTGTCTGCCATTGTTGAAGTTTCTGACCTTCAATCTGGGCGTTGGGCATTCTACACTTTTGTTTTCTGTTCTATACGTTTGATTTTAAACCAAGTGGTTTGATCTTTGGAAATTTGGTTGTCCATAGAGAACTTGTTTGTTGATTTCACAAGGGTGTTTGATCCTGTGTTTTTGCGAGGTCAAAATGTATTGACTCAAAAAATGAGAGTGTAAATGAAAATATAGAGGGTAATGATGTGGAGCCTGGGGTAGAGGTAAGTGTTGCGCTCACTCGTCGTGAGAGAGATGAAGCCGAGGTGATAAGTAGTTTAAGTATGACTTCTGGTCAAGCTCGCTAAACGTTTCAGCATATAAGGGATCAGTACGATATGAGAATACCTGATCTTGAGATTTATAGAGTTAGTGATAGGCTATTTGATTTAGCCGATGATCAGACTTCGACTTTGATTTGTGAGGTTCAGTTGAAGGATGGAATGTGATTTCCTTTTAGTTAGTTCGTATGCGATGTCTTGAACAATTATGGTAAAACTCCCATCCAAATATGCCTAGCAGTTTTTGGACTTCGATGCTCATATTCGAAGAGTTGAATAAATTACACAACTATGATATCTGCAAAGCAGATGTCATTGCCTACTATCGTTGTGTAACAAAACATAGAGGTGACTTCGTTGCCTCTCTGAATAGAAAACCTAGTTGTGGTAGGGCAAGAGTTTTTAATCCACCGACGTCGAATGATGGGTGGAAGCTGATAAGTCCTCAAAAGTGTATATTTATCCACCAAATAGCACCTTGTTTGGATAGCACTTAGCTTATATTATTGTGTTATATCTATTGATTAGTGCTTTCTTGTCGTTTATGTAGGTTTCATGAGCCAAAATGTCAATATTGTGTTAAAGCCCGCCAAAAGACAAGAAAAGCCATTAAAAGAGTGTTATTTGCACAAAGGAGAGGAATTACTATTTGCACCCATAGAGTTGTTGAGGGAACCCCGTAGACTGCTCCTATTGACTTGACTTTATGTCCAAGATGGGTGGTCCAAATCCCGGCTCAATCCAAGTTATAATGAAGCCCACAAGTCAAAAGATTTATTGAAGCATTTACTTGAAAGTCCATCTTAAAAAGGCTCTATATGAAGATCCAGAACTCTGATTTGGGCCCATGAGCTGTCTACCTGAAGGTCTTAGTCCAGGCTACAACTTAGAACCAAGATAATTAGGTTTTCATGAAACTTTTTGCTTCTAGAAGGCCTACAGAAGCACCCACGAATTTAACCTAACTTGGAGAGGAAGTATACTTTGTGAGCAAGTAATATGCTTTGTATTCTCTATATAAAGAGAAGTAGTAGCTAGGGTTTAGGCTAGTTCATCTTTTCACTTGAACTCATTCTATTGTATTGAACTCAATCTTCTTATTCTCAATAATAATCCATTCTCTTTTCCATTATGATGTTGTGTTCTTTATTTACTTATTCCTTGGTGTCATTATCAAGTATGAGTAGCTAAGTTCCTTTTAGGGGGAATGGTTGAAGCACTCTAGATACTGAAAAAACACCATGTTTATTCTTTATGTTCATTGTGATTCAAAGTTCTTAATGTTTGTTTATTTTTATTCGCGACATGAAATAAACATGATTATTTATATGTTATTGTTATCTATGTTGATTAAATACTATTGTTAGAGTATAGGGAGACCTAGCTATAATGGTTGTATTAGATTAATTAGAGATATGTGATGGAATAGTTGATAGGTGACTATCATATATCTAGAATTAATCTCTTTTATTGGACCACTTTTGTAATCAAATTGAATAACCGAGAGATGACGGTTTGGTTATAAATTAATATGTTGAGTTGATTGAATTGAATAGCTGAGAGGTGACGGTTTAATTAATGAAGCATATTCAATAGCACATATAAGAGAATCCCGTTTTAATTAAGTGGAATAGCTGAAAGGTGACTACTTGATTATTAAAGGCATTAATGATTAATTGGAATAGCTTAGAGGTGACTAATTAATTTTTATAAATTGAACATGAATGAATGGCATGTATGTTTGCATTGTTTAGTTTGTGGATACCAACTCTTCTCCCTATTCATCATAAGATCTTCTTTACATCCCTATCCATCTTCTTATATTAGTTTTAAGTATTAGTTTAATTATTTAATTGCATGTAGGAAGTAGAATCAATCTCAATCTTGTTAATTGGTTCATGTGGTGTTTTTTAATTATTGTTTTCTATTATGTTTGAGCTAAGAATTCCCCCTTCGAAGTGGGTGTGACCCTTGCTTGTTACTTGTTCTAGATTGATAATCAATATTTATAGGTACAAGAAGAAAAATAACATACAAAGTTATCTTTTGATAGTAGATACATCTTTGTCTACTATGAGAAGCATAGTGTTGTATACAGAATCTGTGGTCAGTTTGTTCAGACCAGTGCATGCTTAAATCGTTACCACATACCCACTATAGGTAATGTATAATATTATGTCTTCTGTGATGTGTTATTTATTTTTATTGAACTGCACTTCTAACTTGTTTTTGTTAGGTTCTGTAAATCCAACTCGTGATTACAATGATCCCATTGATGGTCGGATTTATCCAAGCAACATTGTAGATTTTGCGAAGAAGTCTTGGGCTGAGAAGAGGGAGTTGCTACCTCATTTAGCTCGATTTTTATAAGGACCCAAAGGTTAAGTTTTCTGATCAAGTGGGGCCTTCGGAAGCTATGATGCCGAAGAAGGGCAAGTCAAAGTCAAAGGAAGCCCTTGCCACTGCGGTTGTCGTTGCTACTATTGTTGTACCTCGTCCAGGAGATCTTCCTATCGAGGTCCGAGTTGCTCTCCCTATGGCTCCAAAGAATGCTACTCTTCGGTTTCCACTCACTGGTGGTTCTGCCATCTCGAGTAAGATTCCAGATACTCCCAATATGAGTGACATATTCGGAAGTCGATCTATTGAGGTCGAGATTCCTCAGACTAAAAAGTGGAAAGGTTCGAAGTATGGCACATTTACTGTTGCTGGTGATGTTGAACAAGTTGCGAAGGAAAAAGCTGCCTTAGTGGCTAAAGCTCAACCTGATGCTGAGAAGAATAAGAAGTTGAAGGACGTCCAAGTTGTTGATCACGTTGCAACTGAGAGGCAGCAAAGATTTGTTCCTGATTTCCCTTAACTTGGCACATACATTAAGGCTAATGATTTTGCCTGGGATAAGGAGGATATGTGTGTGTCTCTGATGGAGAACACTGTTTTGTTTGAAGACAGAAAGAAGATCCATCCGTGGTCAGCCGAGGACGATGCTCGTGAATTAGCTTCCTGTGGTTATAAGGTGATGTGTTTAACACTTAGCCAAATAATTGAATTTTATAGTTCTTGCGATGTGCTTATCCTTTTTTATTTGTATAGGTACAAGTTATTCACAACAAATGGGTACAGAAGTTGGAGAGTGCTCGAAAGAAAACAGAGACCATTCAGAAAATGAACTCCGAACTGACCTAGTTACGAGCTGAGCTTGAAGAGACAAAGATGAAGCTGGAGAATGAGGAAAAAAAGAATCTTGAGATGAACACTGACCTGGATGAAGCTCACAAAGGTTTTTCTATCGTTGAGTGAGCTCAAAGCTTTGAAGAAAACTTGGGAGGCAGATGCAAGATAGTCAATTAAGAGCATAACTTCTTGGAGGAAGATTGCTTATGCTTAGGAACAGAGGTGTATTCGTCATGAGTCTCAGTTGGAAACCCTTTTGAGGGTTTTGATTCAACTTTTGACAAGGATGCCATCAGAGAAGCTTGTCTTGCCCGTTATGAGGAAGACGTGAGGAAGGAGGAGGCTGCTGCTACTGGCAATGTTACACATGCAGATGATAATGATCGAGCTGGTGGATCCAAAGTCGCTACTCCTTCTGATGGTGGAGGCGATATGACGATGGTCGGGCAGCAGTCCTAAAGCTAGTTGTTATTTCTCTTTCTGGAGTGTGGTGAGGTGAAAATAATGTAATTCATTTGGTTGTAAAACAATAGTGGGGAATTTCAACTTCGGTTGGCCCTGTGCTTTTGGTTTGTCTTTTGGTGTTTGAATTGTTGAATATTATTTTTGTTGTGAATGTTTGAATGAATGATAGGAGGTCGATTTGAAAGATTGATGAATGAATGTTGTTTTGATGTTTTTCTAAGGTGTATGATGAGTCATGCTTGGATTCAAAATGTTTGAATGTATATTTAACCTTTTACTAAGGTATAGAGAAAATGGTTCGTTTTTTTTTTTTTTTATTGGCAAGTGTGGTTGAGGGGACCACCCCTACCCCTTTTAAATTACGTGTGAAAACTTATATCAACAATCAGCTGTTGACGTGCTTCGAACCCACAACCTCTCTACTTTTGTGAGAGGGGTGCTATCATTGAGCCACAAGCCCAATCGCGAGAAAATGGTACGTTTGAAGCTTGTAAGAAAAGAATTTATTTAGGAGAGAATTTTCTTAGAAATGAATCATCACTGGATCTCATAAACGGTGAATATGTAGTTAATGAATATATTGCTTTGATAAGAAAGGTTTGTTTGGGCAAGTGATCCAAGGGAGGTAGAGTTTTGGGAATTTTGAGTTCCAAGGACTTGGTACCTGTTCACCTTCAGAGTCGATGAGTGTGTAGACACCATTTCTTAAGTCGTGTTTTATGATGTATGGGCCTTCCCAGTTGGGGTTTAGTTTTCCATCTCCTGCGATCTTTGTATTGGAGAAGGTTTGTCGAGGACGAGGTCGCCTTCTTTGAACTGCCTCGACCTGACTTTTTGATTGTAGCTTCGTTTAAGTATCTGTTGGTAACGAGCTGTTGTAATTGAAGCTCATTCCTTTTTTTCTTCTAGCATGTCGATTTTGTGTGCCCATACTCCACGAGCTCGGACCTAGTTGTTAGGTAGTTGAGCTCAGTCAGTATTATGGCTTCTGTGCCATAGCATAATGCGAATGGTGACATTTCTGTTGAGGCTCAAGGTGTCGTTATGTATGCCCATAAGACTTGGTCGAACTCCTTTATCCATTTTGGTTTGTGTGATTCTAATTTTTTCTTGAGATTGTTCATTATGGTCTTGTTGGTGGCTTCGGCCTGAACATTGCTTTGTGCATAACGAGGAATGGAGAGTGCGTGGTTGATTCTCCAATCGAGATAGAATTTTTCTATTGTGTTACCACAAAAACTGTTGGCCGTTATCCGTGACTAGAGTATGTGGTAATTCGAATCTAGTCATGATGATGAACTTCCAAATGAAGTTTTTAACATCTTGTTTTCGTATCCGTCGTAAAGGTATAACTTTGATCCATTTGGTGAAGTAGTCGGTTGCAACCAATAAAAACCTCTTATTGGTCTTATCCTTTAGAATGGGTCCAACAATGTCAAGTCCCCAAATTGCAAATGGCCAAGGGCTTGAGATGTCCTGAGTTCTCGAGCTGGTTGATGTATGAATGGTGAAAACCTTTAGCACTTGTCGCAATGTTGGACGAATGTTTCTGAGTCGAATTGCATATATGGCTAAAAATATCCCTGATTTCGTGCTTTTTGAGCTAGCGAACGAGCCCCTGCGTAATTTCCAGATTTGCCATGATGGATTTCAGCTAGGATTGTTTGTGTTTGAGTTGGTGGGATACACCGTAGGTATCGCTCTCGAGTTGACTTTCTCTAGAGTCTATTCTCAAGCAAAACATAATTTTTTGTTTTTCTTTCGAGCTTTCGTAGCTCGACATCGTCATCGGGATATACTCCCTTAGAGTAGTTGATGATTGGACCCATCCATGAGTTGTCAATCTCGTTTTGAGGAATGTCGATGAAATTAGATATCTCATTTATCTGATGGATTTGAGTCTCATATGACGGGGTTGACTGTATGTCGATTTGTATAAATCGAGGAGATTCTGTATCTATTTGTGAAGCTAGATATGCAAAACTGTCTGTGTGTCGATTGTCATCTCTGGAGATTTGATGGATTTCCCATTTATTGAAATGAGTGAATAGTTTCTTGGTATGTTCTAAGTATAGCTTTAGAGTTTTTTCTCTTGTTTCGTAGTCACCAAGAAGTTAACTAACTACGAGTCACTTAGAATTTGTAGCTCCTTTATTTGTAGCAATTTGCCATTTGGATGCCAACGATTAGTACTTCATATTCTGCGTCATTGTTGGACGAGGTGAAGTTTAGATGTACAGATTTCTCTAAGATGACTTCGTCTGATGAGATAGGGGTTGCTCCTATACCTGAGCCATTGAGATTATTTGAACCATCGACGTAGAGTTTCCACATCGCGGTTTTTATGAGTGGTTGTTCAGCTATCTCATTATCTGATATCCATGTGTTGTCTTCAATAGCGTAGTCGACCTGGAGGTTTGCCGCTATTTGACTTTTTCGACTGTTTCGTGGGGTAAAAATAATTTCATGATCCCCAAGCTCCTGAGCCCATTTTGCCATTCGGCTTGACTTGTTCTTATTCTTAAGCACTTGTTGAAGTGGTGCATCTGTGATGACCCTGATTTTGTGCGATTGAAAATAAGGTTTTAGTTTCCTTGATGCGAAAAGTAAAACTAAACCTATATTTTGGAGATTTGTGTACCGAGCTTCAGAATGCAATAGTGTTTTGTTGATGAAGTATATTGGTCTTTCGACGCCGCTTTCATCTCGAAATAGAACTCCGCTGATTGCATGGTCTGAAGTTTCAAGGTAAAGCCCCAGCACGTCGCCTTGTTGTGGTACTGTGATGACTGGGGGTGTTGCGAGGTATAACTTGAGCTCGTTGAATGCTTGCTGGCATTCTGGAGTCCAATTGTATGTTGATCCTTTGTTCAATATTTGAAGCAGAGGACGTTGTTTGTATGATACGCGAGCTATGAATCTATTCAGAGCTGGTTGCATGCCATTTAATTTTTGAACTTGTTTTTTGGTCTTCGAGGTTGGCATTTCTAGTATAGCTTTGATTTTTTCTGGGTTGGCCTTTATTCCTCTTTGTGTGATGAGGTACCCCAAAAAAATTTCAGAAGTGACGTCGAATAGGCATTTTTCTGGATTGAGTTTCATGTTGTATGCATGAAGCCGCTGGAATGTTTTTTCGAGGTCGGATATGTGAGAAATATTTGTCTGCTTTTGACAATCATGTCGTCGACGTATACCTCCATTGTGTTACCAATCATGTCTTCGAACATTTTTGTTGCAAGTCGCTGATACGTAGCCTCTGCATTTCTTAAGCCGAAAGACATTACTGTAAAACAAAAAGTATCTTGTTCAATACTAAAAGCAGTTTTTTCTTGATCTTCTTCTGCAAGTTTGATCTTATTATATCCTAAATAGCCATCTATCATAGAGATGAGCTCGTGACCTGAAGTTGAGTCAACGAGTTTGTCTATTATGGGTAGTGGGAAGTTGTCTTTTGGACAAGCTTTGTTGAGGTCTGTGAAGTCGATGCATACCCTAACTTTGCCATTTGGCTTGAGGACTGTGACAATGTTTGCGAGCAACTTAGGGTATTCGACTTCACGAATAAAATTTACATCTCTGAGTTTTTGTATCTCAGCATTGACTGCTTTAACGAGATGAGCTGCAAGTTTGCGAGCTTTTTGGTTAACAGGTTTTTTGTTGGGATCAACATTTAACCTATGGCATGCAATATTGGGATCTATCCCTGGCATATTAGTGTAAGTAAAAACAAAAACATTCTTTTCATCTTAAGAGTAGGAATAAGTTGCTCTTTTACAATGGGGTCCAAGTTACCCCCTACATAAACATATTTTGGATCGTCGTCAGACCCTAGATTGACCCTTTCACCCGTCTCAATGATTGGTGGGTCAGATGGCTGAATGATAACCTTGCCTTTGTCAGCTTGTGGGATCTCATCGACAGTGGACTTAGATGAGCTCGCGCTAGTTGCAGAGATCGCATTGATAGTGGGTTGAAGTGAGCTCGCAGTTGTCTTCATGGTCTCCAACTTGTTAGGAAGTGGAATGACCTCAGGTATTGCATGGCATCCGTGTGCCTCAATTTGGTCACCTCGTAATTCCATGATGCCTCGAGGGCCAGGGAACTTGATGACCTGATGATAGGTTGATGGAACAAATTTCATCCTGTGGATCCATTTCCTTCCCAAAATTGCATTGAATTGGGTAGGAATGTCCAACACGAAGAATGTGCACTATACAATAACTTTGTCTTCATTTTCTCCAGTTGCCACTAGGAGGCAGATTTCACCTTTTGCTTTTGTTTCAGTGGAATTGAATGCAAAGAGGGTGAATTGTGGCTTGTGGAGGACTGAGTCAGGCATTTGCATTTGACTGAATGCCTTGTTGAAAAGGACATCGCATGAGCTGCCTGGATCAGTGATCACTTTCTTGGTGAGCCATCCACCAATGTTGATGTGGACCACAAGTGCGTCGTTGTGTGGAAGACACGCCTTTTTGAGGTCGAAATCAGAAAATATAAGGGCATTGTTTCCCTCGACTTGTTTGACCTCCCTTACCTTGTGAGTTAGCTGAAAGGTGTGGTGAATAATCTTTTGTTTCTTCGAACGAGCTGACCATCTTGGAGGTTGGGCATTCATAATCATGTTCATGGTTCTTTTGGGTTTGTTACCCTTTTATTCTGAGGTTTTTTGTTTCTTTTCATTGAGCTTGTTATGAAGGTCCGGTTCTTTCTCAGAGAGAAAATCATTGAGGTGACCTTCTTCCTTGAGCTTACGGTAATGAGCTCTCAAGACACTGCAATCTTCAGTAAGATGATGTCGGCATTTGTGGAGCTTACAATAGAGGTTCCCTTCAATAGGTTCGAGGTCATGGACTCGAGGTTGAAAGTAAGGTCCACCTTTGATTAAGTCATAGAGTTGGTTGTAGGAACACTTGAATGGGTTTGGAAATTTAGAGTTTGAAGTCAACTTTGGTTTACCTTTGAAGTCAGGAATAGTCATTTTTGGTTTGGCATAAGTAGGCTGAACTTTGGACCACAGCTATTCTTTCCTTTGATTTTGTAAGAGCTTCCTCGAGCTTGATGTACTTGTCAGCTCTCACATAGAGATCTTCTAGTGTTGCGGGGGCGTCGAGGATGATATTTTCTCCTAATGTTGTATTGGGATTAACAGTTGAGATGAAGGCCATGAGGCATGAGTTCTCATCTGGGCTTTCAGCTCGTAGGCATTCTTTTTTTAACCTTGCCATGAAATATTTTGTGGTTTCATACTCGTCCTGCTTGAGTCGAAAGAGGGCAGTAACCTCGATTATTCTCCGTTTGTTGTGAATATTCTGAGTGACGAAGAGAGATTCGAGTTGTCATACGACGTGATGGACCTTTCTGGAAGTCGGCGATACCAAACGATTGCACTTCCGCGAAGTGATGCTTGAAATAGTTTGCAAAATATATCCTTGTACTTTGGCCACAGGGCCATGCTAGTCTTGAACTGGAGGACGTGGTTGATGGGATCTCCACTTCCATCATAGGTAGTGAATTTGGGTGACATGAAATTTTAGGGTGGTTCCTGTTGGAGGAAGTCTTCATGAAGGGGTTTTGTCTTGTAGCGCTCTAGGGTTGTGGAGGCAACTTTTTTAGCAGTGTTGGCTTTTAGAGAATCTTGGTGGTTTTTGTCTAATTTTTCGGAAAGTTGAAGTATAAGGTCATGAGCAGCCTGAAGGTCGGCCATGATGGGGAAGGTGGTGTTGCTGGAAGTGGGTAAAACAGGGTTGTTGATGGTGGTGTTGACTTCCTCAGTGGCACGTCCGTTTGTAGCAACTCCATTGAGTGGTGCTCCGTTGGTGGTCGTGGTGCTTCGTAACTGAACATTTTCTTCCACCAACTTGTTGATTTGTTGTTGCTGGTCAGCTATTTGTTTCTGGAGTTACTGAAACTGGTCGAAAGTAACTGTTGTCATGGTCGATGTCTGGTTGATATTCGTTCATGAATCAGTCGGAACCAATGTAAATGTTAAGTAAAGTAAGTCGGAGATTTGGGACAACGGCTAGCTCATTAATTATCCAACGGTGGGATTAATTAATGAATAGGTGTTATGAATCAAATTTGAAAAGATATTGTAACTGAAAGGGAATGAATGTGTAAAGGGTAGTGAGCTAGAGTGAATTCGAGTGGATTAAGCCCCAGCTCGAGTGAGGTCGAGTAAAAAAGGGTTCACGTCGAGTGATGTCGATATTGACTAGAATTCAAGTCAGGTTGTAGTATGAATTAGTGAGCTCAAGTAAAAAAAGGTTCGCGTCGACTCACGTCGATACATTTATTTGATGAAGGACTATTCGAAGTGGTCGCTTTATGAGCTCGAAGGAGCTCGGATGTGTTGGTATATACATTAATAACCATGAACAACATTGTCAGAACTTTTGCTCAGAATCTTAAAATGCAAGTATAAAAAAAAAGATAAATTTTTTATGTAGTACTGTAATAGGAAAAAAATAGTTTTGCATGATAGAAGATGAGTTTCTTTCTTTATTGAATTCTCTGTATTATTCCAAATTTACCCTCAAAAGAAGTCTCCTCGGCATATAATATGGAGATGTGAGTGATAAGTCCTCAAAAGTGTATATTTATCCCCCCGAATAACACCTTATTTGTCTAGTACTTAGCTTATATTATTGTGTTATATCTATTGATTAGTGCTTTCTTATCTATTGTGTAGGTTTTATGAGCCGAAATGCGAATATTGTGTTAAAGCCCGCAAAAAGTCAAGAAAAGCAAGCAAAAATGTGTTATTTGCACAAGAAAAGAAGAATTGATATTTGCACCTACAGATCTGCTGAGGGCACCCCACGGTCAGTCCTGTTGACTTGACTTTATGTCAAAGTGGGGCGGTCCGAATCTCAGCCCAAACCGGGTCCTTTTGAAGCCCACAAGTCAGAATTTCTATTTTAGGCCTTATTTAAAGTCCAAACTTAAAAAGGTTCTACAAGGAGATCCAGAAGTCTGATTTGGGCCCATCAGCTATCAAACTGAAGGTCTTGGTCGAGGGTACAACTTAAGCCCAAAATAATTAGGTTTTTATGAAAACCTAATATCTCTAGAAGACCAACAGCAGCAGCCACGAATTTGACCTAATTTGGAAGTCTTTGCATGCAAATATTCTACTTTGTATTTTCTATATAAGAGAAGTAGTAGCTAAGGTTTAGGTAGCCTTTTATGAATGGAAGATTGAGGAGACAAGTTTATCTTCTTATTCTTCTTTTGTATTAAACTCAATTATCAATATCAATTCCATTATCTTTTCCATTATGATGTCTTGTGATTTATTTATTTATTCCATGGTGTCATCATCAAGGATGAGTAGGTAAATCTCCTTAGGGGGATGGTTGAAGCACTCTAGATAATGCAAAAGCATCATGTTTGTTCTTAATATTCATTGTGATTCAAAGTACTTAATGCTTATTTACTTCTATCTGCAGTACGAGGTAAGTATGATTATTTGCATATTATTGTTATCCATGTTGTTAAAATATTATTGTTAGGGTTTAGGGAGACCTAGCTTTAATGGTTTTATTTATATTGATTGAAGATGTGTAGTGAAATAGCTGAGAGGTGATTATTACATATCTACAGTTAGTATCTTTTATTGGAACCCTTTTGTAATTAAATCAAATAGCTGAGAGGTGATGGTTTAGTTATGAATTAATATGTTGAGTTAATTAAATTGAATAGCTGAGAGGTGACGCTTTGATTAATAAGATATATTCAATAGCATGCATAAGAGAATACCGTTTTAATTAAGTAGAATAGTTGAGAGGTGACTACTTGATTATTATAGGTATTAATGATTAATTGGAATAGCTGAGATGTGACTAATTAATTGTTATAGATTGAACATGAAGGAACAACATGTTATGTTTGCATGATTTAGTTTGTGGATATCAATTCTTCCCCCTTTGTCATAAAAAAAAATCTTCTTTTCATCTCTACCATATTCTTAAGTTAGGATTTACTTATTATTATTGCCTGTAGGAAATTAGAATCAATCTCAATTCTTATTATTGATTCCCTTGGTGTTTCTTAACAATTGTTTTCTATTATGTTTGAGCTAAGATCTCCCCCTCTGAGGTGGGTACAACCCTTGCTTCTTACTTGTCTACTTTGATATCCAATTTATACAGGTACACGAAGGAACATCAATAAAAATATAATCTTTTGATAGAGGTTAGAGATTAAACACCTTTTGGCCTCTATCAGTGAGTCCCTTAATTTGATGGTATGGAGTGCTTTCTAATAGAGTGGCTGTGAAGGTACCCTCTCTAATAAACTACTCGTCCATCAAAGGATTGATGGAACCTTCTTTAGTGTTTTACATGTATCCATGCATTAAATGATATATTGGGTGAAAAGTGAAAACACACATTAAATGAGTTTATTTTAAACTATTTGTATCTAATAACAAAATTCGTAACTAAACTATTTGTAAAAAATGCAACTTTAGTTCTGAATATATCCGGCACTTGTTATGGGATTTTAGTGATGCTCAAAATGTATAGAGCTTATTGAAAGCTTTTAATCTTCTAATCCCTTCCTACAGGTCTGACTTTGATAGCTGGATCAATGATTGGTTTGTATGCATTGCATTACTCTCTTGATCTTCTCATGAGCTCTGTGTGTTGGATCATTTGGAAAGATAGAAATGACTGCATTATGAACAATACCCCCCCCCCCCCCTATTTACCTTTCTATTCTTGCTATTAATTTTATCATTAAGTCCGTGGGTGAAAAAGTTCTCTAAACTTTCAAATATATTGTCAGGGAATTATGTTAGAGCTATTTAAATAGGGAAATTTTGACTTAACCCCTCTTATTTTGTCCATGTTTTTGAATAACCCCCCCCCCCCCCCCCCCCCCCCATTTGTCCAAGTTTAGACTTTGCCCCTTCTCCATCAGCTCCCATCCAAATTAACACCTATTTGCATGTTTTCTTCCTAAAATACCCCTCATTCTTTCTTTAGACTTAACTCCCCAAAAGAACGAGAGAAAAGTATTTTAAGAAGAAAAAAATACAAATAGGTGTTAACTTGGACAAGAGATGACGGAGAGGGGAGGGGGGGGGGGGGGATGGGGGGGGGAGGGGGGTAAAGACCAACCTTGGACAAATAGGGGGGTTTATTCAAAACGTGGACAAAATATGGGGGTTAAGTCTAATTTTTCCATTTAGATATACCACCAAGAAAAATTTGAACTCATTGAGATAAGATTTAAGTTTCATTGGAGATACACCCCCCCCCCCCCCAGATTTTGGTTTCAAGCTAGTCAACCAAGCCATTCTTTTGTGTTTGACCAGTTTTTATATATGTTAGACGAAAATACCATTCATTCATTTTAAACATAATCCTAGTTAACAAAATTATTAACACCAAATTTTATCCACACCAACAAAACTTAACCACACCATCACTACATCTATTACACCACCACCACCACCAAATTTCACATAATTTCCATTGTTTGAATCTACATAACTACCACTACCATCTATTACACCACCACCATCATCTATTATACCACCACCACTAAATTCGATTTTTTTGAAATTTAAATAAAAAACTCTTGAACCCACATCAACACCAACTTCCTCATTATCTTCTTCTTTGAGCTCTTTGTCTTTGGGTTCTTTTACAATACCCCCAGCACAACCATTATATTAACAAAAAATCTCAACTCAACACCACCGCAATCTTTGACGACAAAATCAACCCCACC